>VWZS01008407.1:3242362-3714301 GCA_013397075.1 Rhabdornis inornatus | reverse complement strand
GGCACCGCCGGGTCACAGGCACCGCCGGGTCACAGGCACCGCCTCGCCGGGCCGAGCCCCGAGCGCATCGAGCGCCGCCGCCCCACGGAGCAGCGCGGCCGCCGCGGCGGGACGGGCTCCGGCAGCGCAGCTCCCCGCGTTCACCGACGCCGTAGACGGGCCCGCTCCGCCCAGCTGGACACTCGGGCCTCGGCACGACTGGCCGGCCAGCGCGATCAGGAGAATAACAGGAACAGTTGGGTCGGAAAAGACCTCTGAGATCAGCGAGTCCAGCCTGTGACCGAACACCACCTCATCAACTAGACCATGAGACCAAGGACAATGTCCAGTCTTTCCTTGAACATCTCCAGGGTCGCTGACTCCAACACCTTCCTGGTCAGCTCATTCCAATGTCACTCTTTCAGTGAAGAAATTCTTCCTAGTACCCATTCTAAACCTCCCTTGGTGTAGCTTAAGACTATGTCCTCTCATCCTGCCACTTGTGTGGGAGTAAAGTCTGACCCCCACCTCGCTACACCCTCCTAGTGTAGTGAGTTCTAGAGGCAATAAGGTCTTCCCAGAATCTTTTCTCCAGGCTAAACACCCCCAGCTCCCTCATCTCATCACGCTTGTGCTCCAGACCTTTCCTCATCTCCATTGTCCTTCTCTGGACCCACTGCAGCACCTCAGTGTCCTTCCTGTCTTGAAGGGTACAGAACTGGACACAGCACTTGAGAGGTGGCCTCACCAGTGCCAGCTACAGGAGAGCTGGTTCCTTTAGTTAACCACCAAAAGCCACCAGCTGTGTCCACATGCAGCTACAGGTGGTATTTGGCAAAACGAGCCAAATCCCTGAGAATCCTCCCCAAAGACTTACTCTTTGAAAGTAAAGGTTTTTGAAGCATAAATCCTCTCTGCTGGGTAACTGGAATGCCCAGAGCCCCAGCAGGCTCAGCATCATTCACTCTTCCTCCTGATGGAGGCGAGGTTGTAACTCCTACCAGCACCAATGTGGCTCTGACAAAATAACCTGGTTTTAACCAACTCTTTCATTGCACTGATGCATAAGAACAAGATAGAGAAGGTGAAGAATACTTCAAGCCACGAAATAATTTACCTCTGCACTCCCCAGGCAAATGTTTGCAGAATCAAATGAAAAAAAAAGCCTGCTGCTAAACATATGCCAGTCAGAAGTACAGCAAGCTAGGCCAAGACTCAGATAAAACCTTTTAACTGCAAGATGAGCATATTTGAACTAGGTTTGTCAGGAATTACAACAGCTGAATCTTCCAGCACTGGTTGTAGTGTCAGGTTTCAGCCTAGAAGAATGTGGATGGCACTGCCAGCATATGCAGAGCTCTAAAAGGACAGACTCCCCACTTCTGCTTACAAGTATGGCTTACTTCTTTGAGATGCTAACCTAGGGATTTCAATATTCTTCATGTCCAATGATCTCAAAAATTGCAGGATTTGGCAGAAAGTCAGGCCAAATAGCTTTCATGTGTGAAGTCAAATGCAGACCAGATGCTACCCTTTTCATTGCAGGCATTTATTGCTCATTAGTATTTTCTCAATAAAACTCCATTGCTTATCACAGTACAACTTCATACCCAACTGCTACAAGATGATGTATTTACTTTCTTGTAACTCATGTTCACGGTGTTAAACTGTGTCTGGAAGATATTTGCAACAGGATTCTCTGCATTCTTACATTAACCTGCTCAGCAGGAACACTCTTTGACATTACACTTTTGAATGGGCCAGAAACAGAGCTTGCCATTTTTCTGATTGCCTTAATGAAGAGCTTTGTTGTGCTAACTCCAGTAGCACAACTTGGCCTATTGTTATCTGTTTTATCTTCCTCTAAACTGCTGGGTTTGCTAACTTTGAATTGAGGTATCAGGCTTACAAAGTTCTGAGGATTTTCTACTCTTTTTCTACTGAGAGCAATAGAAAATGAGGCAAGCACTAGGTTGATCCAATTCTAATTTAGAAAAAAAGACTATATTTTTCTTCTATTCTTGTCCATCAGTGACTCAGAAGTATAGGCACAGAGTCTCAACTGTAATCCATCTTCTTTATTTAACATAGCCAGAAAAGTCAGTCTGGAGACCCCTCTGGCACAGTGGAAAAATCACCACATGGTTGGTTCAGTACTAAACATGAAAAGCTGACTTTTCCCCTGCTTCACCTCCTTGCCAGGCTATACTTGCTGGATTTGTGTTGAGATATGCATTATTCAGATGATAAAGAATGGTGTGAGACAATGGGACTCTCAGCAAGGCAGGGCTGTGCTCACTCACCTCCCCTTGGGCCCAGTTTTGGAGTCTCACCATCAAGAATCCCTTAAGGTTTTAGAGCCTCTAAGACAAACACCAATTCCCAATAACACAAGATCTTCAAACAAACTGCTGGTGTATCTTCCCAGTTATCTTGCTCTTCAGTTGCATGCTACAGCATCCACTGGCTTTCTCATAACACTGATGATGTGAGATGGGAACCACAGGAAGGTGGGCAGCAGCTTTTGTGCTGTTCTGCAGTGGTGTAGCCCACCAGCAAAAGGTACAATATGCTCCTTCTGCTGCTGAGGGTCACCAGTTTGTGGAAGTATCAGGCATTTGCAAATTGTGAGGCTTCATCAACATTTCCTAAAACGTAATTCTTTGGACAAAAATAAATAATGAATTTTGAAAACAACTTCATCACTTCCGTCAGTCCTCCTCCATTTCTGCAAATGCTTGTGTGGATTCTGATGTCTCAGCAATGTTTAACAGATGTTATCATGGTTGTTCCTGCTTGTAGGTCTGGACTTTGATCACATTATTGTTTGCTATGATGATCTCATTTGCTTTTCTAGTTCACTGACAAACTCTGCAGTGACATGCTCCTAAATGCAACCCTTACATTGAAAAATGGGTAATGTTTTTAACAAACAACATATAAGGTTTGAAAGATAGAAAACAAGTGATTAGTATTAGTATTCCCCTGATAAAGGGCTGGTGAGACCTGAAATCATGAGCCATCTCTGCTCTTTCATATTATTAAATACCATTTTTAACTGCCACAGACCCAGATTGAAGCTTGTAGGATGAATGTCTAGGAAAGGGCTTTTAAAAATGAAGAAAGTAGTAGTGTAAGGAAGCTCCTTTGTTTCCTTTTTTTGGATTTATTGTGAAACAATGAAATGGCCTGCTAGTCCAATGGAGTCCCATTACTCCAACTGGATTCCAATAATTAAAGACTCACTTATGTAAAGATTTCTGGGTCTAAAAGTGTTGAATCTAATGGAATATAACTAACAGACGAGCAAAAGTTGTCAAAAAGGACTGTAATTTATATTTGTACTAGAAAAAATGAAGAAAAATAGGAAAACAGCAGTTAAAATATTATCCATGTATACATAGATATGTGGAAAATTTATGATGATGGAAAATGCAAAGAGTGAAGGGATAATGATTACCTTGATCAAACCTGACATTTCTACTCTCAGCACAGGAAGGAAATAAAAGACCCAAGTTCTTTCTGAATTAGAAAAGAAGATAAATAAAGAGAATATTAGATGTAGAGAGAAATCAAGCTCTGCTTTTTCTCTCTTTTCAGAAGCAATTTCATTTATTTGAGAACCAAGAGACAGAATTTTTATTTCCCTCTGGCTTGAAGCATTTGTACAGTAGATGGCAGTAAAAACCCTCACCCATTTAATCAGTCGCTAGCAAAAGGAGTGGTTCCACTGCCGTGGCAGCTTCCTTGGCTCCCACAGAGGTACTGAACTCAGTTATTGCAGTCTCCTCACTCACATACATCTTTTTGTTTGGTCTTGGTCAGTATAGCAGTTCTTAAGAGTATTATTATTTATCAAGTAATGTAACAGCTGCATGATCTCAGTGTATGTACCACTGCAGTAACAGAGCTGCCCTACCAATGTGCACCTATGACATTCTGTGCTAAGACAGTCAGAGCCAGCCATAAATCCAGGCACAATCCCCCTAAAGGTACAGAAATAAGGGCATACTTACAGCTTGAGTTTAAGACTAACATCTTCCCCGAGTTGTTTGGGTTGGTTTGGGTCTTTTCCAAACTAAGGTCATAGGTCAGCTGAGAAACATTAGTCAGGAACAAATCTTTAAGCATGTAAGATATCTGGACCAAGAGAAAGAGTAGGATTAAAAGCAGTGGGTCCTCAGGCAGTGACATCAACACGTTTATCATCAGCTTTGCTTAATTTACTCCATTTTCCTGTGTACTCAGGATGTATCATCTGGGCATTATATACTTTCAATGAAATAGAATATGCAAATTTTATAGTGCCATACTGTTACTGCCTTAATTTCAGAAGTTGCATGCAGTCTGACACAGTTCCTAAAAGATAGGATGGGAGTTTGGAAAATATTTTGCAAGTTAAGAAAAGGAATGCTGAAAGGACCATGCTGTGGTTACAGATGAGCCAAAGGGCATGCACACCTATTTTTCTTCTTTGCAAAAACATTAATTTTAAAATTCTAGTTTTGCAGTGGTGATTTCCTCATAGTTTTAATTCAGGACCTACTTGAAATTTTTCGGGCTCAGAGGAAAAATAATCTTCATTTTCATACTTCCAGCTGAAAGTATGTAGTGAAGGAACATTTGTGAAATACATCAGTGTAAAAAAGAGAAAACCACTCCCACACACACTCCCTCCAAAGAAAAGAAAACATGCTGATTTTTTTTTCTGTTTTTCCTAAAGTTATTCTCCAGGTAAAAATCTCTTCTGGTAGAAAACAGCAGAGAGAGGACTGAACAATTTTGTGCCTGAGAATGTATTCACATTTATCATTAGAATTCAGTTGCTGTGTGTAACCTTTTCACCCTCTCCAGCATTTCTCCCACTTACTGGGCAGAGGTACAAGACACCATGGAAAATGATGGTGTGCACCACCATTGCTCAGAGTGCCAGAGGCACAACACAGCATCAGTGAGTTTAACTTTTCTAGTTGTATCTTTTCAGACTCAATATGTTGTTTCAAAACAAAGTAAGAGCCATGGAAGGTGTAAAACACCTGAAAGCTTAAACATATTAACAAGGTATGGTGAGGCTTATATGCCCAAAGACAGAATTACACGTGCAGGCATTTGGGAAAGCTTTCTGACTTGCTCTAGAAAGAGCTCCTCACAATTGGGTGATAACTACCTCTCTTTCCACCCTTTCTCCGCAAAATACAAAGCTTAATGACATGAACATGTCCCAGAGTCTGTGAATTAAAGATGTGGCTGTGAGGACTCTGACAGCCTGACACTCACTGGTAAGAGAAGTGGGCCAGGCAACTGCATGCAGCCATCCGGAAGTGCCAGCACCAAGTGCCACCTCCACAGCAGGTGTCTACAAGGAAGAAAGACAACAGGCACATTTGCTTGGACAGATACAGCAGCAGGAGAAAAGATGTGGTTCCAGATTTTCTGTGTGAATCTTCAGGCATACCCTGTCTGAAGAACACAGTCCTGATTTGCATTTACTGTACTTATCTGTTTTTCTAGAGAGAAGACTCTGCATCCTGCTCAGTAGCTATTCTAGCAGTTTCTCCAAGCCATTCAACATTATTTGAAGCCCCAGCACATATTTTTACTGATATCTACTGCCATAAGCAAAAGGCTTCTCTGCAGTTTATGCCAAATACTCACCCAGCTATATGTGCAGGCCGGTTGCCAGCCCATTTTCCACACGTTCACTGCTCTGACCATCCATGCTCGTGTGCTTTCACCTTCCCATCCTGCAACTACACCTTCATTTTTCTTTGCAGACATGTTCTGTGCCACTAAAATTGCTCTTCGTGGGAACACAGTACAGACAGCTTGAGAAACTGCACAGGCTAGTAAAAAACAGGAAAAGGACTCTTATCAAATTAGTAACGTCTCAGGTATTTGGGTGGAGGCATTTGGCACTGGGTTTGCATATTCTCATGGGAGTGAGTCCATGCATACTACAAACTCCATTCCTTTGCTTCATATTTTTCTTCCCAAACTCAGATATATTTCAATAGAACCCCTCTAAAGATGTCTAGTTACTATATGCTACACAAATCAGTAAGCAGGGATTTTACTTGATTCCCTTTCCATACAGGATAAATCAAGTTAATGACATTTGCACACATTTATACTGCAATAGGATATTTGCAAAAACGAAACTAGGTATTTATTTTGTACCTTTGCAAGCAGGGCTGTGGGAAACAACTAAGAAAATTTTAAAAACTTTGCTACTGAGGGAAGAAAACTGCCTGGGATGAGTGACTTCTCTAATATGCCCTAAGTGTAAGACAGTTCATCTCTCTTGTGACTTGGAATAACTTATCAACTGCTTGAATTGGAAATACTGTCATTTATTTCATTTACCTTGAACAAAACCCCGGCCATTTCCTTGTTTTAGATGCTACTCGTACTTCCTGGTGTATAGCAATGTACATCACACACTTAGAGTTATGCCTTAGTGTGATTAACACTACCCAGTAGAATAGTTCTACTACCCGCACACTCATCTAAATGTCTGCCACTCAGCTTGGGCTCTTTTCATCACCAATAAAAGTAATCTGCAGTGTGAAGGTAAGAAAGATAAGGACACATTCATAAGAGGAGAATCAAGCTCAAGGTGTGCTGGTGCTGGAGGGGAGGCTGTGCTCTACTTAGTGGATTACGACATTTTTTCCAAGTGCTATAATGAAAGCTAACAAGTTCCTACCTGACTTAGTGCCTGGCTAATTTAACCAACAGGAGTGAGTAAAAAGCATTTTTTATGTGGGCTGTTGTGTTCTTGTAAATTCTCAACCAGGAAAATAAAATAGAAGCAAAGCTAAATCGCTGTGTTGTCTGAGAAATATATCTATAACTGACAAGTGACACACCTGATGTTAGACAGCAATGTCTTCATTATTGATTCACAGGCAAAACAGACATGGGCAAAAGAGGAACTGGGAAAATAGATTTTAGGGCTTTCTGGGTTTAAAGTAGTTTGAAAAGGGATTTCTGCCATCTCAGACCTTTAATATAGCATGCAGGTATCCTACTCAGATCAAAAAGAACTGCTCAGCACCTCTGAATACCAGCTTTTTCTTTAGAAATTGAAATACAACACTGCACTGCTCACTGTGGGCAGCTGTTTGTTTTTTAAACCTACATACCAAATGTCATAGCAGCTAAAGACCCAGCAGCTTTGACACAAGAGGGCACTTTTCATTGTGCAATGGCTATTAAATCTCAATTCTGCAACACTGAGACTTTGCTCTAATGGAACTGTTTGTTTGGCTAAGGCTTAGTCAAACAGGCAGGCCTTAGTTGTATGTACTCCATATGTGTGTATGGCCAAAGCTGTGTATGCACCTGGGTGGTTTGGTAAAATGATCTTTAAAACAACTCAGCTGAAATGGCACAAATCCCTACACAATCTGCACTCAATTTAAACTTGGATTTAATATTTTTTCTTTAATTAAATTCAAACTGTTAATAGCTTGGAATTCACAAGTATAATGGATCTAGAGTAAACCCCTCCTATCAGCCCTTTTGCCAGCTGTAGTGTTCCTACTGCTGGCAGCACATACCCTGAAGGAGCTGCAAAGGGAGGAGTCAATAACTTAATTGCTCAAAATGGCAATAATGTCTGTATCTCCTGCACACAGACACATAAGCTTGTATGCTTTTCATTCCAATTTATGACAGTAAGTCTCAGTACCGAGCATCTCCCATGGACTAACAGCCAGTTTGGGCCATTGGGCTGTCTCTTATATCCACATTCCTTCCCAGCAGTTGTTAATTTCCTGGAAATGCCTTGCACTCAGATATAGCAGCATGTGAATGTAATAAAAGCACACACATGTGCTACATGTTTGCTACCTGCTGACAAGTAGCAAAAAATGGTGGGCTTGCATTTTTATTTTTTTGAAGTGTTGTAATTTCCTGGTTAAGAGAACTGGTAAGTCCTAGCATAGAGAAATTTTACCCAGATTCTGCCAATGTGGCAAGAACCACTGAAAGGATTTTTACAGAAAAAGTTCCTGCATACTTTAAACCCAGATGAGGTTGACAAAGAATTTCTGTTACCTAGACCTTGCCAAACATCTTCCCCTGTGGCAAAGGAATGTGGTGGCTGCACAGACAAGTGGAGGCTGTAGGAGCAGGACAAAGCATAACAACACAGTAGCAATAAGGGGAGTATTCATCCCTCTTTAGAACATCTTCATGTTCTCTATACCATCCCCACTGGCCTTCAGCCCCCACGTGTAATTCTATCTTCTTGCTCCCTTCCTATTTTCTCACCTAATTCGTGTTCCAGATTTTTTTTTCTGGACAGCCTGCAGAAATTTCATCACCCTTTTATCCTATTTCATAGTCTACATGTGTACAATAAGAAATAAGGAAGTAGCACAGCAGTTCAGATTAAGTAGAAAGAAGTCTGGCAGGCTCATCCTTGCTGGCTGCAAAAAAACATAATCCAGGAAAGATTCTGAAGCATTCTCCCAGGTGATATCTTCAACTAATATTTTTGTCAAGAAAAACATCATAAACTAGCAGTTGGGCCTGCAAAGAAATGCTCTATTTTTAAACTGGAAACTCACACAGATCTCCATGTTAACATCAATACCAATGTGTCCCAAGTTAAAACAACTTACCAGAGCTTTGCAGTTGCACCACCCCGATTATTCTTGCACAAGAAATTTTCCTGCATAATTCTCCTCAGGAGCACAGCCAACTATCACTAGGTGTAGCACTTTGCAGGTTTTAGCCAAGGAAACACTGTTTGCCATGAGCTTTGGCTGTGACAGACCAGGATTATTCCTTGACATTTCTCTTTGCGTCTCAGGGCAAAGAATGAAAACTACCTCAAAGAAAGGAACAATCCCAAGAAGCAAATCATAGGCCCTGGGATAGAAGGCATTCAAAATATTTTGCTGGATCATGGCTTCAAACAAGTATCAACCTTTATACCCTTTATGATCCATATAGTCTTACTGTGAAGAATAGAGAAATGCTCTCACAACCCTGCATGTCTGTGTTATGACATGTGGTACTGGCAGTTGCAGCTCAGTCTGCAGGACTCAGGGTTTTTGTGTGTCTTTGCTCTGTTTTTTTAATGAAAAAGGCAGTTTAATATTTATCCAGCTATTCCTCAAACCAGCAAAGAGACAGGAAGAAGCCAGGGCTGTGGTGTCCCTAAGGTCCACAATACTCAAATCCAAAATACTAGGGAATGTCCTTTTCTTTTGGTGCATTATGAGTTAGGAAATAACAAATGGAAAGGAGTGAGGGGTTTTTATGTGTCTGTAAGACTTCTTTCTGCTTCTGTTTCCCATTGTTTCCATCTGGACTATCTAGATTGCTCACTAGATGCTGGCATTGAGGGGCATCCTGCATTTATGCAATTCTCAGCTGCAGCTTATGAATTGGCAAGGCTCTGGCTTACAGAAAACTAGATGGGTTTGCAACTGAAGCCAAGAAGATTATGCAAACTTGCACAGATTCTCTGTACCTTGGAAAGAACACAACACACACTGAAGACAGTAAGTTATACAGCTTCCCTCTATTAAAAGAGCTATTCCTGTGTGCATGTTCAAAAAGTCCTTCATGAAGATAAAAAAGCACTATTCTTGTTTCCTCCACTTTGACCTTTTTGCTGCCATCCCCACTTAATCTTTCACTGATGTTCCTGTTCCATTATTAAAAGAAGCCCACCCAGAGGAATACCTGAGGAAAAAAGTTCTCTATTTTTCAATGTGCTGAGTCATGTAGAGTTATTTCCTTTCCCAATTTTAAAATTTAGTTGGCCAATTACTTTCTTCTTTTGCTACCACTAACAAACACTACAGCAGTTGTAGACAGCCCAGTGTAATAGATATTCCTATGATATTAATATAGTGATCTTTGACAACCCAGATTTTGAGTAGCATTTAATACACATAATACCTTACAGATCCAGAGCTAAGAGGCAGTGCTCTATAGATAGAGCCTACTGCCTTAGCCTTGTTTCCTAATTTAAGTACTTTTCTTTCTTATCTCTCACCCATTCAATAACTCTTGATTGAACTGATAGACCACACAGAACTCTAAAAGATAAAACATACTTCTGCAAGTTCTGTGAACATAAAGAACCATTAAGATAGAACATGCCTCTGAGGGTTGTGATGGAAGGAAAGCACACCCTGCAGCATGCCTTGTGTATTATTCAGTATCAGAGAAATGCCAAGAGGGAGCAGGAGACAACACAAATGTCTCCAGATCTGGAAAGTAATTAATTCCAAGTTTACAGCCAACCATGACACAGGAATCTGCAAGGTGGCAGGTTTTGCCAGTTCTGGTGCTCTCAGAACTATGCATTTCATTGAGAGAGGTCAGCTCAAAAACCAAACCAGACAATTAAAGAGCATGGCTCCACAATTAGGATGTATTTCAAACTGCCAAGTGTGTTTTTGCGTTAAAAGAAAGGGTGAGTAACTCTCCGTACTAGGACATACATCTTGAGGAATGCCGAATGATGCAGGGTTCTGTGATTAAACAAATTTTTAGTTAAAATAGCAAAGTAGCTGCAAATTTGCAAGAATGGGGCTAAATCGGGGCTCAGATTACTTGTTTTTACAAGCCAGTGCTTTGTAGCTTCACTGAGTTTTGTCTGATTCGACACTGCATCTAAAGAACCCATGAGGGCTAGTAGCTTAAGAGATATGGTAAAAACAATTTTTCTGCTCCAGCAAATACATCCTTATGTGTATTTAAGTGTCTGTTGCTAGTCAGGAAAAGAGCCACTTGGTCTGATTCATCCATCATCATGTTCACTGCTCCATTCAGCTCTCCTTGAAACTGGAAAGCTTTTATTTACCTATCACAAAGCTTTATGGATTCATCTGCAACAGTGTACTTTGGGGAAGTCTACTCCGCAAACAGATTTTTTTCAGATTAATTCTTATCTCCTTACTTGCACATGCTTGCCCTATTAATGTGACACAATACCACCAAGAGATATGAAAACCACAGCCTTCCCGTACCCTTAGACACAGTGGGAGCTGAACTCACATTCCTCAAACCACAAAGCACTTTGTGGTCTCCTGAAAAGCAATTTTAAGCAGCAAACAAAGGGTCTGACCTCACTCAGACACATTGTTTAGGACTCAAGCCCATACCAAGGGACCATAACAGCAATCTGGTGGAGCTGGCAGCACACTCAGCTGTGTAAGACTCATAGCCCAGTGCCAAGAGCTCCTCTGTGTTCCTGCACAGCCTCTGACTCTCTGGGTGGCCTTGGGCTCTACTCTACAAACAATTCCCAGCACAGTACTTTGTTCTGGGAAGCCCTCCTGACTCCAGCAGCACCAGTGGAAGCCACATATGCATGGGGACTTGAACTCTTGGAGCTCAACTACCTGACACTTCATCCTTTTGAAGCAAGGAAGGAGCAAGAGATTAGAGTAACTTACCCCTGCACTACGTGGTTGGAATTTTATCTGTCTCCAGTACAAGCTAAGGCCTTGCAGGAGACTCGTGACATGTATTTTGCTCCCCAAAACCACAAGAGAAACATGAAGCCAGTGATTTCATCCTTTCCATTTAGGATGACTTGGCAGCAGCCAATAAATCACACAAAAGCTTGTAATGTTACCAAGTTCCTCCCTCTAAAACACAATCAAAAAAAGCCAGGCTCATACCAGTACATCTTCCCTCTCTGACTCTCACTTAAACTTTAAATTATTGTGTATTACTTTACCAGATTACACCAGTGGCTGATAAAGTCACCTGTTTTCAGTTGCTTACTAAGGGTGCACTAATGGAAATTCTTTGGTGACCTGGAAAGTTATCTGTATCTGTCTTCTACCAAGCTCCTTGCTGCTAGAGGGATGGACAGCATCAGCTTTCAGCAATATTCTACAGAAAACAAAGGAATAAAAATTATTTTTCAAGTCCCAAAGCTGCCCATTGAGAGACCTCACAATTCAAATAAAGGCACCTCCATATGTAGAAATTAGCAACCAGTTGTGGAAAGTTGAGCAAAAGTATCTCTTATGAACATGACACATGATTTTCAAAGGTTTATACTGTATTGAAGTAAATTAGCACATACCACCAGGTAAGATACACAAGTAGATGGTAGTGTTACCAAGAGCATGGCCTTCAGGACTAATTTCCCAAAGAGGTCTATGGGAGCTCTGCAATGGTCTTACCAAAAACATTTTGGTCAATGATGAGTAATTCTGGAAAGCTCCATCATCTACTAGGGGATAATTGCATCCTGCATGTATCTGGGCATGCAATCAAGCGACAGGGACAGGTTCCTGCAATGTGGCTCTCAGAGGGCTCCTCTGAGCAGCAATAGCTACATCTGTCCAAACCACCACATTTCTATGTATTGGCCTGACAACACAGGAAAGTCCAAGAGCCAGTGTGCTAACAGTGCTTCACACAATGAGAGACACTGTACACATGCTGAGTTTACACAGGCGTGCACAGGAAACTGAAGTGATGAAAAACAAACCACAGGAGAACAAAATTTAAAAAATGTCCTAAAATGTGCATTTTATTTCATATCATTATACAATGTTTACATACAGGTATACTTTTAAGACTGCTCAAAGAAAGTGTGAAAAAAGTGAGGCAAGTATCAGTTTAAAAATTCCTCCCCTACCCCAAATCCCCCCAAATAAAATACATTTTAACACAATCTCTTCCAAATTAATGTTTTGTCCTAAATTTATTGAATCTTTCATTTCAACATGAAAAATACAATCGAATGAAAACTCAAGGTGAAATGCTGACCTACACTTCTGTATTGAGTTGCAAGAATACAATTTAAAACCTTCAGAAGCCTTCACTTTTCTCCATTGCTTATATATCTTCATTTTACTGAATTAGAAGGCACAGAAAGTCCAAATTCTCACAGATCAGTCAAGTTTTGATAAAAATAAATTACTGTGCTGGACAACTCCTAACTTGTCTGATATCAAACAAAAGACTTCAAGTAGAACCTTTTGTTCAAAATAGCACCATTTCCACCTGATCCCTCTTGAACAAGAATCATTCTTCTTGAGTAAAAACTGTAGTTGGCACTTGAGGTGGGACACTTTCTGCCACAGCCAGAATTCTCCAAAGACTAAGCATACCGAATTGCTGAACTCTCTACAAAGTGTAGGTAACATTTTTGTTGGGAAATGGCACATTTAAACCATAACGTAATGTTGCTTAACCCGCATATGGCTTGCCCATTTTGGTGTTTCCCTGACCCCTGCTTGATAATTTAGCAGATGTTCTTGTGACTGTGGTGAAACTAAAATAAAGACATGTTTATGGGGCTTCACGGCAAGCAGGTGTAAAAATAATAAAACAAATAGCGTGGTTGCTGCTAAGACGGTTTTCACATGTTGTTTAACTCCAGTAAAGTTTGATCCAGCATCTGATGCATACTAAGGTTTTCTTCTTTGGCATGTGCCACTTTCTCTGTTGTGGGATTAGAAAATTAAAACATGAATAGCAGTTCTTTGGAGGCACCAATTCTCAGAACATGAAGGCATGCAATCATCATTTCTCTCAGAGGGTTTAGAAAGTTAAGAAACGTGCATGCTCATAAACACCAATGTTTTCAGGTAACACAACTAGAGAGAATTCCAAATTAATAAAACAGCAAGTAATGCAAGTTTAGAACTCTTTACAGCTGCATTTGTTAAGAAAATGCACTGCCAACAGAGACACAATATTCTGGAAGCTCTTTGCTTATAGGTATGTGAGATAAGTGGTTTTTATTTTCTTTTTTTTGTTGTTTTTTAAGTAGGCAAAAAAGAAAGTTCTTTGCAGATACATAATTAAAAATTTCATAGAATAAAACACTGAGAACAAAAAACTTAAAACTATTATAGTTTTCAGTGAAGTGACCCTTAAGAAATTTATTTCTTCTAGAAAATAAATAAACTCGAAGTTAGTAGCCTTATGTTGCATGCACATAGGACAATCACTTAACACACATAGTTGATACAATAAATGAGCATCAAGTTCTGGTGGTGCATCCTACCAGGATCCAGTAAATAGTAACTACATACTATGCAAGCATACCTTTGAACTGATTTGGTATTGTCAGATGCAGCTCCCATTCATTTTTTTTAAATGTTAAATACAAGCCAAATTCATAGTAAGGCAAAATCATCACATCAAAGTCTCCAGAAAAAACAGCTGTTAAGTATCCTTTAAGTTGGTTTTGAAATACAGAAACATGAATTCTAGTGAATATTTTTCTCTCATTGTGGTAAAAATCTAAGGGCCAATTCATGCTGTTGGATAAACTGAGTTGCCTTTCTGTAATGCAGGCTGTTACTTTCTGGATATTGTTAGCAAAATGCTGTAGCTCTTTACTTAAGTGAAAAGAAGCTACTGTACAGCAGAAGAGCTTAGTGCTCCTCCAAAATAGGTGTGCAGACACATAATGAAAAGCCTCATGCAGAGGAAGCATTTCCTTATTTTCCCAAGAGAAACTGAGAATTTCTTTCATTAATTTACCACAAAATCAAAACAACAGCTAAAAAAAAAAAAAATAAAAAAAAAATTCTAAGTTTCTTGCTTATTTCTACATTTACTGATTCATTCTTAAAGGAAATTTGGGAGAAGGTGTTTTCAAACAGGTTAACAATATAGTCACACTAAAGTTTAATCCTCATTCAAGGCCAGCTTTAGTTCATTAGTTAGGCGACTGTTTTGCTCAAGTTGCTGGTAGAGTTGGTCTGTACAGGCAGCAAGCAGGTTAGAAGGGAAAAAAAGAGGCAGAATGAAGACAGATTAGACAGAGAAAACAGTTAAATAAGAGTTAATAAAGAAACTGATCACATGACAGACAGTTCAGTAACATAGAGAGAAACATTTTACCTCTGTTTCTAGAACTCTAGTAATTAAATAGCTACTCCGAGGAACAGCTACTGTACCGTATCAAGAACTGGCTAAGACTCCTGTTGGGGGGAACACTGAGACACAAACTGGAATAGAAATGGAAGAACTGCAGCTATATTCCTAGAAGTACTAAGTCTTGCTTTAGTCTTCTGTACAGTGTGTGAAAGATTTGTTTTATGAGTGCCATTTTTCTTTGCAAACTATTTAAGGTGTGGTGGACCCTCATCTGCCAGTAGAGAGAAAGCAATTGCACCACAGCCAGTGTAAGTAACAGTAGGAGAGATGTAAGTAGGCAACTACCACCAGGCCTGACTCAGCCCATACTCCTTCCCTAGGAAATCTGATGGGCTGAATGTTAATTTTGATAGGAAGATACACTTGTGTTACTGGAATCAACACATTTCAATACCTTTAAATTGCCAAGTTTCACTTCATAAGAAAACAGACTCACATTAGGTGAAATGAAAAGGAAGGATGAACACCTTGCTCAAAAACAGCAAACAGAGAGGACAATCCATGTTGAAACAGAACAGCCACAGCCATGTTGTGACAGCACATTTAGTGAGAGTTGCTATGCAGACTGAAAAAAATGTTCCACAATGGCTTTTGACTATTTTGTGTTCTCAAATTGTCCATATTCTTCTCAATAGCCTAACTGCACTCCTGACCTCTTGATCCCAGATTATTCCCCTACAGGAAATGACTGTTTTTTCTGATTCTTTTTCACAAGCTGCCTAACAGCTTGCACAGGAATCCTCTTCCCCTGCAGGCACTGGACACAGCAAAGGCAAAGCTGTGCACTGAGCTGGTCTGCAGGACATGCTTGTATGGTGAGCAACTCCTCCCAGCTTCCTCCCTAGCCCAAACTCCCACAGCCAGCTTAGTAAAGCCAGGGCACATTTCACAGCCCTGATCTTGCACCAGTAACAAACGGATCTTGTCCCTTTCATCATAATATTGTCATATATACGTGTAAGAAAACCATCAAAACCTTAGAGTAACTAAAATTTCACTTTGTCTGGCAAAGTGTATATAGTTGTTATTCAAAAATTAACCATGTGAACTTATGCTTACCATCATCACAGAAATCTCCCCTCTGACTCTCAGAAATCTCTCTGAGGCAGAGATTTACAGTATTTCTCAACTTCCAAAACAACTAAATCCTGCAATAAAGCCGAGAAAGCACTTCCCAAGTGTACAGTGAGCCCTTGATTCCCCATGGGCCATGTGTTCATCTGCTCCAGAGGCACCGCAGGAGCCCCAGCAGCCGAGCAGTTCTGGCTCTATGCAGAGCCAGCAAAGCTGGCCCAGAGCCAGCCCTGTACTCCTGGGAAGAAGCCTCAGGCACAAAAACAGCCAGACATGGCAGGTACAATACCACAACTTGAGGTTGACAAGAGTGCTGAACCACACTGGAGCAGGGAAGCACAACAGCTCCCCGGAGTGAAGATCAGTGCAGCAGGACCAGCCAGGAAATCTGCATGCAGCTACCTGGGAATCTACACTGCACTGCCCATTTCCAGTACTCTGCCCAGCAATGTCATCCTTTAGTGCAGAGCTGATCATGTATGACTGACACAAAAGACAAAATTTTAATACTGATGTTTAAAATCACTGTGTTAAAAATTGACAGGCTCCTACAATGGATTTTGGGAGGTTTTTTTGTTTACTTTTCTTAAGAAACACCAGTATTGCAAGGAATTGACTGGATAAAAAACTCTGCTAAAACAATAAACCAAACCACAATAGATTAAGAAGTTGGAGTTTCCGTAGTGTAATTTACTCTGGCTCAGATAACAAGTTACAGTTAACCACATTCCCCCTAACTCTTGCATTTGTGAAGTCATTAGCCTCAGTCATTCTACAAATGTTCATCCCATTATATCTGGTTAACTTTTATATATCCCATCCTATTTGGTAACCCTTCACAAACAGCCACTTATTGTATGTCAGCTGAGGAGTAGTAAGTTACTGAACTTTATTACTTGAACTATCTGTGATTGCTGATATATATTCTGTATTTGGGCTTCTCCCTCCAGTCAGCAATATTAGGATGTGTCATAGATAAAAAACTGGGATATGCCAAAGTTATCCAAGGATGGCAGGCCAGGAAGGGAATGCATCCATTTGCAAGCCTTATTTGGAAAACAAATTTTGAGGAGGGGAGAAAATCTAGTTTAGACTGCATTGTTGAATAATCTCGAAGCTGAACAAGAAAGAGACATTTACATTATTCTACAAGTTAAAAACTACAATTCAGCTATGGTATAATGAATTTATTTTGCTTTGGTGATTTAGGAACTTTAGCAGTATCCAGAGTTACGGAATCACCAGAAATCAATCTGGTTTTCACTTTCATGTGAACTGGAAAATAACTTCATTAACCGTGATGTAAATTAAGTTAAAATAAGACAATAAACACCCTAGTTGCAAATAATACAAAAAACCACAAGGTGACAGTATTTAATGCCTCATCCTTAATTAGACAGTGACAAATCAGCTGAAACCTGAAACCCATGATGTTCCACTCTGGAGCAGAGTAATTTCATTAATAGCATAATCATGAGAATTTTCCTACTCCAGCTTTGAAACATTTCTCATGAGTCTGCAATTCAAACTCACAAGTCTGAACTAAGCACAAGTGGAAAGCGACCAAAACTTCCCCAACGATCTTCCAATATTATCATGCCACTCAAGAAAAATACATTGTAAAATCCCCAAAATGTTAGCAAGGGTCATCTTTGCTGAATAACTGAGGTGTGAAAGAGGGAAAACTTTTTTGCAAGACATTTCAAGGATTATTTCTGTGTGGAAAAAAAAAAATTAAAGTTTTTGATGCTGCCTCTTTAAATCTGTCTCAAATATGTAAGTTAATGAACAAACACATTTAAATAAAGATAAGAAGTCTTCAGCATAAAGCTAGGAAAAGATTTCAGGCTTTAAAGTGAAAATTCTGGTTACATCAAGGATGTAACTGCTCTCTCAGCCAAGCTCCCACGACCAAGTGACCCCAAGGAAGTCGTGTCCTTGAAAATTTTGTCCTAACAATAACAACTGCAAAAATTCCTATTACATCTATTTGTCATTTTATCTGCAGTAGAGTTTGAGAAAAACTAAGACAGTAACTGGTCAGTTTTCACACCATCCCACACACTGCACTCACTGGCTTGGCATTGTTAACATTCAGGCAAAAGTGCTTTCAGCTAAAATACGAAAAAACAAAAAAAATTAAATCCCTAATGGCATAAAAGCGCAAATTTTATTAATAACTTAAATAGTTATTTAAATAAGTAAAAGGCAAAGGAATAGCAAAAGGGATACAGCTGGGATATTTATTTTACATTGAGAAATGTAGTTTCTGTACAGCAGAGCACAAACAGAGCATGTTCTGAGACAGGTTATAGAGGAAGAGTCAACTAAGCTAGAAGACAGAACAATGAACCCATGAAACATCCAAAGCTTGGAAAGATGTTTTATCCAACCCGATGAAGATGTCTTTGGAGAACTGAAGCAAAGAAAATTATCTGCATGAAAAGAAAAAGTGAGATAAGGTAGGAAATGAAAAAAGGTGCAGTAAAGACTTCCAAAAAAGCAGCAATGGCACAGCAAAGCCCAGCATGCTGAGATGACTATGCTAGAGAAACAGCACACCATGCTGGGACTGGAATGATACAGTCATGTCCTCATGTACCAGTAGAGTACAATTTTAAGTCTGTTTTTTACTTAGAAATATCCCGAATTGAAGAAATATTGTAATCTCTCTATACAGAGGAGGAAAAAAGAAATCCATTTGCTTGATAAGCCACTGAGCAAAACCATATGTTGGGAAGGAATTTAAAAACAAAAAAAATCAAAGCATACAAAGCAGGCAACATTAGACCTTTACTAAAATGTTGGTAGAGCGAAGGGGGAAAGAAATGAACAGGCATGGGGACAAAAAACATGAAGAAAAAAAACATTTAAAATATGAGTGCACACAAAACAGGTTTCAAGCTCTAAGCAAACCTTATGTCTTGTTGAAAGCATGCCTAGGCTTCCAAAAGGGAATGCTGAGACTAAGCATTGCACCTCCTAAGCACTTGAGAAGCATAGCTCTTCCCCTCTCCCGTGTCAGCTGCAGTGTTCATGCATGGGAAGGTGGAGGTAGCACAGCTGACCTCTGTTCAGAGTCCGTGGAACAAGAGTCAGTTTTTGTCAAACGCTGCAGTGACGAGTCACACCTTACAGCTGCTGACTCTCCTACTTTCCTGCCACTCTTTATTTTTCTCCTTGTGACTAAAGTTGGTATTACCAAATGTTGGTGTACGAAAATAAAATTACTACTGCTATCCAGAAAATACGCAGAAGCAACCTACAATTCAATTCAATTGTTGCTTTTATGGGTTTAAATGACAAGGTACTTTAAATCCATTTCCACACATGTAATTTAGTGATAACAGCTGAAATTTTCAGAGCAGTTACGGAAATTTACATGAACACTTTCTACTAACACTAATAGAGAATACAACTAAATCTAAATTTCTCTGACATTTTTGCAGGAACTTTGCCAGAGCAAAAACTGTGACAGCAGTAAAGGAATACACTCTGAATGCAACATGTATCACAGCAATTTTCTTCGGTAAAATGAACATGATGGGCCTAGTAGATAATGCTGAACAGAGGTGAACTGGAAGGATAAACACAGAGCTACAAACAAAGGGCAACCACAAGACACAAGGATTGCAGACACAGAATCAAAGAGTAACCCAAGCTTACAAAATCACCATGAGTATTTACCAGGCTTGGCACAACACTCACCCACACTTTGCCAGGGTAAAGCAATTGTTCATGGTATTTTGTACACCTATTCTGTCTAAAGGAAAGCATCTCCCACTACACAGGGAGCATCATTTCACAAGGCCGGTACTGCGCAATCAGTGAGGGCAGGGAAGCAGGAGCGGGCACAAGCTGGGAAGACATTTACATGGAAGTCATATCGTTGAGAGCGTGGTCCAGCTCCTCACTGATGGCTTTGTACTTCAGTTTCTGAGCATAGAGCTCATCTAACGTTCCCCCAGGAAAGGCAGAGGTGTGCAAGGAAATGGAGCAGGATCATGGGATGGAAGGCGAAGGTGGTGGCATGGGGATACCATTCAGAAGCCATAGGAAAGGGAAAGAGTGCACAGAAAGAAGTGTTGTGATAGACAAAATGAAACAAAATTAGAGAAGAATAAAAGAAAGAAAATAGTGAACAGTTCTATGCAACAAGTTCATTAACTGCATAGCCAATGGGTCAACCTGTGATATACAGAAAACCAAGAAAAGGAAGAGTACAAAAGAAGCAAAAATCCATGTGTCACTGCCCTGGATTTTTGTTTTAATGCTTTTCTGTTTTAATTAGGAGGGGACACAGGAGCTAGGGAGAAAAGATTCAAAAATGGGGCTCCAGGAGCATGTTACTATTTTCTACCACTTTTTTTTTTTAAACCACTCTGGTTTGTGTGATGTCAAACTCAGCTTACAGCAATTTTTATTCCTTCTAAACACTTATCTTTCTTCTCTGCTTCCTTCCTGAGTCAGGGATCATAATTTTTCAGCAGCTACTTAGGCATTTCATCATCTTCATGCAGAATCCAGCCTGCCATGCCACACAATTTAGCTTCTTCAAATCCTACACTTAGTGCAATGCATCTAAATAGCAAACTCCATACAACTTCAAATTACAAAGTCCTACTGAATTATTTTCTCCAGAGGCAGGAAGCACATTCTACCACTTTGCTGCAGTTCTGATAGAGTTAAAACCTTACAAACAAAACCTCTCAAGTTAAATAAGCTGTCCTGATCATGTATACAATCTATTAGCTTTACCAAAACCCAGTAACTGGTCTATGCCATTAAAATGCCTGTCCTGACCCACACTTATCACAGTAATAAATTAGGTTAGCTTGCTACATTCCTAACTACTGCAAACATAATGCAACTCTTCATCAGCTTTTTACTAAGATGATAATAACAAAACTAGTAATCTGATCATTTACCCTGTAACATTTATATATTTCCAAATAGAAGAGTATAAAGCAAAAAAAATGGAAGGAGTCTTAAGAATGTAAGAGAAAAAGTAACAGGCAAGAGCAAAACACTGTTCACCTGAAGCATTTAAGTTGTCAATACATTTCATTTGGAAAATATCTTGTCTATTCTTTAGGCAGACCCATTTATATAAGTGGGACAAGTCAGCCCAGTAGAATTGGGTAAAAAAAACCAAAACAACAAAAACCCCCACACAAGTGAAGAATAAGAGATATGCATTCCCATAGTCAATAGAAAAACAATTCCTCATACCTTCTAGGTCATCAATGCTCTTCTCCAGCTTGGTTACTGATCTCTCAGCAAACTCAGCACGGGTCTCAGCCTGAAGTCAGGACAAACACAGACTACTTTAGGAAACACACATACATAGCACTTAGGAGTAGAGGAGAAATAATTAAAATGAGGAAAGGAGTACAGTGAGTGGAGGCAAATAACAAGGCTAATATAAACTAATTTATAGTGGAGATACTTAATATTAAACTGTTTCCAAAATGGTATGTTCATCCTTACAGCATCAAAGTAGTGTTTATACTAAAAGAATCAAAGGTGCATTGGAAGATACGTTGCAAAGAACAGCTCTAATTTTACCTCCTTCAGTTTGTCAGTCAGAACTTTAATCTCCTCTTCATACTTGTCTTCTTTCTGTGAGTACTGTAATTAGAAAGAGGATCACTGGTATTAGATGGGTGTTCTAAATATACCAAAAAAATCCCACATTCGAAAGTCTTGTAAATAGATTAGCTGTACACAAGAAATTGTTATAGGTAAAACAAAATTAATTCCACTTGGAAGGCTGTGGTAATGTGGTTTATTACAAGAGTCAAACTTCCCTTGAGTTACATACCAGTGCAATATGGTGGGAACTTTGAGAAGAAATTAGTACTACACTTTTAAAGAGGAATGTCTTTTGGAGAAATTTAGTGTTAGTACACAATGCCATTTTGAGGGACACTCTATAATTAACCCTTAATCCTGTCAGAGTACCCAACAGAACACGTGGCCAAATAATACTGACGTATTTGGAACTACGAGACATGCTATGTTCCAATAGGAGCCAAATACGAATTGAGTAGTAAATCCAAATGCCTCTATTGACAACAGCGCTGAAGAAATGCTGCAAAGTGATCAGCATACAAAGAAAACCCCACAGGCCAGATGACAATGTAAGGGGCACATTCTCACATAAGTCTCTAGCCTACCTTCTCAGCCTGAGCCTCCAGCGACTTCAGGTTGTTGGTCACAGTTTTCAATTCCTCTTCAAGCTCAGCACATTTGCTGTTATTTTGGAGGGAAGGCAGGAAAGAGGAGGATGGAAGATTCAGTCAAGCAAAAGAAACAGGAGAAAATAGGGGGAAAAGATAGAGAAAAATGAAAACAATTACAGGGCAAAAGAACGGCCTCAAAAGCAGCTGATCCATCACAGATTGAAAGCAACTCTTTGTGATGCTGAATACCAGTTCAAGCGCACATTAAGACAATGACCAGACAGAAATTTATCTACAGCTCTTGGCTTACACAGAAACATTTACAGAGCTTTCACACGTGAGACAGTTCAGCTTCTTTTGGCTGCACAGGAGATCAGTTTTAAAGATAAAAATCAATGAATAAAAAAAAAGGGACCAAAGAAAACCACCAAAGCAAGATGTCAAGAGAGTAAAGAGCATAGCAAGGACTTGTTACTACTGAGTGAGCTAACCAGCTACAGAAGCTGAAACACTTGGTTGCAGTTAAATCTAAAAACTGTTTATTAGTATCAGTACCTTATCCTCTGCAGCCATTAATGCTTTCAAGTTTTGATCCATTATTCTTAACTGTTCTTCCAGCTGTCGAACTTGGCTGTTAGTGAACACATGAAATGCACAAAAGCCATTCACAAAATCAGTGTGCAGATACAGCATGCAGTGACAAAACACACACAAACACACACACAGGAACACACGTACTTCAGCACCGACCATTTATTTCAACAATTTCAGTTAATGAGCAAAACATAGCTTTGAGCTGAACACACAACGTGCTGCCAACATATCATGCAGTTTTAGCTCTCTTCTAGCACCTCACATACATCTCAGGGCAGTTCCACACTTACCTTTCTGATAGTTCAGCACGCTCCTCAGCACGCTCCAGGTCACTCTCAATGATCACCAGCTTACGAGCCACCTACAACGACAGGCAAGGGACAATCAGGGATGTTATGCTGCTGCACTACACGTCACCTCTTTCTAGAACCTACAAAGCAGGGGGCCAGGCCTCTTCACTTTTTGGTCAACACATGAGTTTTGCTTATGTGGTATCTTCATTATTCATTTGAGAGTTATCTGACGTTTTTCAAGACCTCCCTTTCATTCACCAAAAGGCAACTGAAAAATATTTCTATCCCTAAGAGCTTAGGGAAAACTCTCAAACATTTTAGTGAAATATCTATGCACAGATCTCCTGTCACCTTGTCCCTCGAGGTATCTGAGTGCCTAATTTTCCTTTCACAGCTCTGAAGAGTGGTGTTTGTGATCTTTTGAACTTAAAAGGCAAAAGAGAAAAACAAAAACTACAGGCACAGCCTAATGGGCTTTAGAAAGAGATGACCTGCACTCAAGAACTGACCTCTTCATACTTGCGGTCAGCCTCTTCAGCAATGTGCTTAGCTTCTTTAAGCTGGATCTCCTGGATTTCCATCTTCTCTTCATCTTTCTGGGCTCTATTTTCAATGACCTTCATTCCTCTGAAAAACGTGAAAAACAGGAAATGCAACATTCAGGGTTTGCCAGTTTATCTCCAGCTCTACTATTTGTGGTATGTGACTTTCAGACAGTTGTATTCAGGTGAATGAAGCACATCAGACAGTTGAGCCTTCACATCACAGATTTAGTCCCCTGAACTTACATTTCAGAAGTTCAAGGAACAAAACATGTCTTAGGAAGGAAGAAAAAGTGTGATTTATTTAGCTCTTACTGCAGTTCACCTGTAGAATTCTTCCTCATTTCAAATTGCAAGAAAACCTCATCTTATAGAAAGGTAAATGAAGGGTGTTGCTTCTAAAGACCTAAGAAGACTGAAAACATCTGTACTTTTACACTCATCAACAGCATGTTACAACCCTTGCAGGACTGACAAGAATCATGTCTGTGGGCCAGACTCTCCTAGGTTTTGCCATGTCAGAGCCTTAGAAGCTCTCTGTGCTCTCTAAAAGCAAAATTTAAATCCTTCATAACAAGAAACACCATGTGTTGCACATGTCTGATCCAAAATTATCTTAAATGGTTCAAAACATACTGAGTTTCTGACACATTTCTTTTCAACAGACTGCATCCTTAGTAATGTAGAAATACACATGCAGAATGTGTGGGTTTCTTTCATAATAAAAGGTTCTATCACACGTATAAAATACAACTGGAAGAAGAGAGATCTTCCAAAGTCACAAATCTTGACTTCCTAACTTACATTGCAGACTTCAGGAAATCTGAAGGAATTATCAGTCTCTTTCCTTTGCTCACCTTCACGTACCAATCTTGCCAACAGGAGAACCAAAGCCTCTTCCAGCACTTCGCTATTCTACAAGTGAGATTTTCTACCCACAACAAAAACAAGAATCACCCAACAGCACAAGAGTATCACAAGGAGTTGTCATCCAGTAAGAGAAGGGCCAAGCAGTTTTCCCAGGATGTGCCATCAAAAGACCTACTTAAATCTCATCTTCACAACTGAAAAAGAAACCAAGCCCAGATATTTTGGACATTTC
The DNA here is from genome assembly GCA_013397075.1 of Rhabdornis inornatus. NCBI lineage: Eukaryota > Metazoa > Chordata > Aves > Passeriformes > Rhabdornithidae > Rhabdornis > Rhabdornis inornatus. The sequence continues at coordinate 3,689,646 of VWZS01008407.1, read as the reverse complement.
TACAGACAAGCTGTAACTGAAGTCCATGTACACAAATGAAGAGCAGATTACACATGTTGAGAGACCTAGGAGTGGTTTAATTTATTTCCCTAACCCACACCCTGGCAATTATGATCTTTGTCATAAGGGTAACAATCCATCCAGGTGTGGCTTCACTCACCTCTCACTCTCATCTGCAGCCTTCTCGGCCTCCTCCAGCTTCTGCAGGGCAGTAGCCAAGCGCTCCTGAGCACGATCCAACTCCTCCTCAACCAGCTGGATGCGTCTGTTCAGAGAAGCTACTTCACTCTCAGCCTAAGCATGGGAAGAAGAGAAATTAATACATCATAAGGCACACATCTTCCCTTGTGAAAGGTTACCCCATTACCTGCTAGTGCCATTTAACAGCACTTCCGTAATTTCTGACTTCATCCACTAAAAAGCCCATACACAGAGATGTACATGATTAAATTGTGAAGTTATTGCTTAACAGAGGAAAAAAGTGATTAATGCTTGTTTTCAATGAAGCACATCAAGGACTGTACAACTGGTACTAGTAAGAACTGCATGGGAAGAACTATGCATCATTATCCAAATATTTTCAGTTATGGTATTTGCAGACACTAATTACAGACCTTTCCTTTTCAAAATCAAATCAACACAAGCTAATTACTCAATTATTTTGTTACCCCAATTCCTTTATTTATGACCTTTCACCATATTTTGTAAGACTTGTCCTGACATTTCCTTGAGTTCCATAAGAAGGGAACACCTGGATCAGCATTTGCAATGAGACAGCTGACACAGAGGGAGTATGAGAACATTTAAGAAATGCCCGAATACCCAGGAGTTTTGTTTACAGGCAAGCTGTGCAAGAGATGACGAAAAAGGCACCAGCAAGGGCTCTGGTACAGGCAGCAATCCCTTAAAACATCTATCTTTTTTTTCTTCTCCCATAGTTCCATCCTCAATCTTCCCTAAATTCGCCTTTCTTGAATTACCTGTTCACTTAACCTTCAGTACAACACTTGCAACTCATCTGCCTCTTATCATTACAAGCTATTACATGTTACAGCCTCAAACCTACACTCGCTTAAGTTGCACAGTAAGTTCTAAAACAGCCTTCTTGCAGTAACCTCATCATTAAATTCACTTTCTTTCAAAACTATATTAAGCACAACATATATATAAAAGGGTAACTATTGTAAAAAGTTAATTACTTCAGAGAGTAATACTTAATTAGTACTGAAAACTAACATACGTGATATATATTTGCTATATGTGAGGAAGTACACATCTGAATTTCCTATGACGTCTAGTTGAGGGCAGCACCAACCCTCTGCTAAAAGTAGATACCAAAAGTATCAGTTTGGTACTTTTTCTTCTCTAACTAGAGGTAGCTGGTGCAGTTGTCCATAGCAAAGATTTTGCTGTACATAACACAAGAAAGAATAACTTACAGGCCAGACAAGTAAAACAATTCTTAACACAAAATTAAGAATGTCCAGCTACAATGACTGAAATGAACACATAAACAGGGAAGCAATTATATCTTTGAACATTAATATGCATTGGTAGTGAACACATAGAACCAGGAGGAGAAGAGACTCCATCCTTAGAGATCCACATTAATCCAAATATAAAACATTTAGCTATGTAATCATGCAGTAGTATTCAAAACCTGTGGTTTTGGACTTACGGCTTTAAAACAGTAAGAATTTGAACTTTCACATTTAGGGATGAAAATGACCTGTCAAAAAGCTACCCTAGGGAAATTTGTTATGTTGCAAGTTAATCATTATCATGTCAAGACTCCTTGTCATGATAAGAGCATAAAATGTGCTTCAAAAACACAGGGTGACTAAAGTTCAAGTTTTCACTTCCTGCTCCAGTAACCAAGGATTTACCAACCAGCCTTATATGGCCCCAGTTATTCTTCTGCAGAGCAGGACTTCTCTCCTTATATGGCAAGGAAGGAAAAAACCCCAGTGACAGTCGGGGCACTCCCACTGCTACCATGCAAACATAACCTACGTTTCTGCTGTGGCACTTACACACTGCATATTTCTACAATGAGTGATGACATGGATAAGTTACCACTGGGTGTTAATTATCACTGTTGTAAGGGAGATTCTGTTTTCCAGAAGGAGGAAAAAAACTGCATTTTGAAAAAGTCATTACCAACAGCCCCTTGAGATGTATGTACTCAAAACAGAAGATTCTCTTTTAAGGGAATGGCTGCTAATCACAGCCTTGAAGCTCTTAACAATCTGGTTTAACAATCAAAAGCTGGAGGCTGTGCTATGTCTTGGCCACAGTTATAGATTTTTGTTGTTTGCATATCTGTACCTTGCACAGGAAGGAAAAAACCCTCAAGTAACAACCCAGCTGGTCACATGCCATACATGTAAGGCATTACACTGAGGGAAGGAGCAGATTCACACCTCAGCTCAAGGCATTACGCTGAGGGAAGGAGCAGACTCACACCTCAGCTCGCTTGCTGCACTGCTCTCAAAGCCTCCCTCCTCAAGCATGCAGAAATACAGCTGCAACAATAAAACCCCTCACCTGTAGCCAGCACTGCAGAAAAAGCACGTCTACATCTGCCTGGGAGTTCAGTTTTCAGCCTTTATTCACCCCAGCACTGACCCCTCCACACAAAAATTTAAATACCATGTAAATGTACTCTGCATATTTCCACATCATTCACATAAACCAACTCCAGGGAACAGCCAAACATTAACCTTTAGGGTTCTAAGCCCTATTGCAATGTAGCTGAACTCTTAAGGGAAGACTTCACCAGAAGGCTGTAATCACTCCTCCAGCACTATTCCTTCTGCCACAAAAGTTAACAGCAAAGCTCCCCTTCTCAATAGAAATTCCTTAATATATTATTCAGAATAATACATGTTACTAAAAGTAGGAATATTTGTGTCCTTTAGTCCACAAAGCTTAGAAAACAAGTGTAAGTTTTTTTTAACCAGAAACCCTTACGAAATGACTTATGGCTCTTCACTGAAAAGAACGGGTATGCCAAGTGATCTGCAAGAATGCAATAGTTAAACAAGCACAAGTAGCCATATTTTGCTCCATAAGGAAGTTCACCTGCAAGTAATCAGGAGGCTCTTCCTTTGAACACACTGCTCAGAATCTGCAGAAAGGCCCGTAGTACAAGGGAATCAAATAATCACCATTTTTTCTCTTGTAATAAAATACATAAGAGCTTTGTTCTTTTGCTTTGTTTGTATGCAACCACTGAAGACACTGAAACTGCCTCAAAGAACACTACACATTTTACAGCAGGAAACATTAAGCTACAGCTGCCAGAACTCCCAAAGGTCAGTGATAAGATAAAGAAAAGCCCTATCAGTTTCTTTTTATTGTGACTGCCACCCATAATTACATCTCTCTGCTACGTAAGCTTATACTGCTCAAATCTGATCTTGCCCGTGCCTAAAATCAAGCCGACTGTTCCTTCGCCCTCCTGGCGAGCAGCTTTGATGAACACCACACACTATAGAAGTACAGAGGCTGGGCTGTATGCTCACACTGACGGGTGTTCAGGTACTCCGGGCCATCTCAGCTTCAGCCTTACGTACTTCCCAGGAGTCGCCATGCTGACTTCCCACAGATGAACTCGTCTGAATGGGATATGAGAACTAGGCCTTGTGGGGGGAAAAAACCCCATAAAACCTTCCTCACAGCCTAATACAAAACAAGTAATCTCAAACATCTCGCCTAAGCTCAACCTCGTACAAGCTCGGGGTTTTGCTGTTGGCTAGCACACCCAGTGCTGTCTCCCCGCGCACCGCACCTGGGCCCGGCCCACGCAGCACTCGGGTTACCGAGCCGGGGAACGCAGCACTGCCCGCCCGCCCGGCAGGTAACAACCATCTTTGTCGGGCACGGCAAGAGGTGGAGGTGAAAGCGGCCTCCCTCTCGGCCGGCCGGGGCAGCAGGCTGGGCAGCCGCGCCCCCATCCCCGGGCCCGAGCCGGGCCGAGGGGCAGCCCTACCTCCTCCCGCAACGCCCGCTCCTGGTCCACCTCCCGCTGCAGCCGGCCCGCCCGCTCCTCGGCGGCGTCCGCCTGCTCCTGCAGGCTGCGAATCTTCCTCCGCACGGCCTCGAGCGAGCTCATCGCCGCCATGCCCGCGCCGCTCCCAGCCCGCGCCGCTCCCTCCGCCCGCCGNGGGGCGGGGCTGCCGGCACCGGGCTGCGAGCGGAGCGGGGCGGGGATGGAGGATGGTCCAGCCGTCCTGAGTATGGGCCGGTCCTGAACCGGGATGGGCCAGTCGTGGCAGGGAATGGGCCGGCCCTGGCCCGGTCCGACCGGGGCTGGGCCGCTCCTGCCGGCAGCCCGGTGGATGTGCCGGGGCAGCAGCGCCGCCTCTCGGCACAGCACGCCAGGCCCCGCGGACCGGAGCGGAGCGGAGCCGGGGTCAATCCCCGCAAACAGTCCCCATAAGGAGCGTCATAAAATGACATCGAGCAACCCGCCAGATGCTGCTGCACCCGGCCTGGCTGCTGAGACACGGGCAGGGGAGAGGGGGCTGCCTGCAGCTGCCCCCTCTCGGGGGGTGGCTCCGGGGATGTGCCTGGTTTTTGGGAGATGAGTCATACCGGACAGGTAAGATTTTCTCGTCCCAGTGAAAGGCGTGTCCATCCCAGCGAGCCGACACTCCCTCCCTGCCTCTGCCCTTTTCCTAAGGCTTGGAACTATCTAAACTAATAAGGCAAATACTGGGTCATCTGGAATGCCCCAAATATACTCTGCATTGCCAAAAAATTAAATACGTCCCTAAACTGTCAGACATATTCCATGCATACAAATAAATAAGGCATTTACCTCGATGAAAACAAGCCAGACACTCTCCCACCCTCCACCTGAGGGAAGACTGCAAATAAAATTGCCTTCAACTAGCTTCCAAACGCTGTTTTCCAGCAGGGGAAGGTGGCACAGGATCAGTTAGGAAGATCTTTAGTTTCTGAACAGGCATCTAGTAGCATTTCTCCTGCCTTCATCCTAGGCAAGCTATTTCCAAATAGTCTGCATACTTTTCCATATAAGGAATATCTTCCCTGAATCTATATGTGGTTCCTCTGAATAAGCTAAATAAATGTCCTGCTAGGAAGCTGCCTCTCCTACGGCAGCCATGCACAGAGCAGACATCTGATCCGCATTACACACGAGTCCCTCTCCCCTGTTCCTTTGAACACTTCTGTTTGTTAAGTTCCTGAGTTCTCTTTCAAAGCTATATAACTTACTTGCCATACTGAAGCTAAACCTTTTTTTAAATACATTATTCCTTTTAGAAGTAAAATAAGATAAAGGCATTTTTTTTGCCTTTCATGCAAAGTTGTTGTTTGTAACATTTCTGTTTCTGGTAGTATCCTTCCTCCCCCTAGAAATACTTTGCTTGCTTTGTTTGTGGCAAGTCCTTTTCATTATGGCTTTGAGGCTGACTTTTAAAGCTGAGCTATAGGAAAAGGAGGGTCATTGCTTTGGAAGTACTGTAATTTCATCCAATCCTGTAATTTAGACCTGAGATTTACTCAAGGAAAATCGAGTTGTCCAACAGCAGCCATAAAGACCAGGACCTTAACTGCACAGACAATATACTCTTATGGTTCCATGCATGTGATCCATTAAATGCATGTCAGGGACAGACAGGTGGGTGGGATGAGGGCCTGGGAGAGCCACAAGCTCTTGACTTATTACCATATAAAGTGCTGAGCTATATATATCTCCCAGCTTGCTCCCAGGATCCCTGTCCTCTGAACTGCAAAACTAGCAAGTATCATCTTCCAGACAATTTTCTGTCACACAAGACTAAACTTTTCTTTGACAAGTGAAGCAGTTCCACTGATTTCCAAGGGGAAAAAAAAAAAAGCAGGAGACAACCTTTTATCTCAGGGACCAGTGAGCTAAACCAGTATCCACCAACAGTTCTAATGCATGCCTAGGAACAGCTCTCTTGAAAACAGAACTAGCAGCCCTTGTTCTTCTGGATCTCCCTCACCTCTACTCACTATTAACTCTCTGCTTCTGTGCCACTATCAAGACAGTGTTGTTCCCGCCTGAGCCGTTTTATGCATCACCTGAATAGATAAATCACCATTTCTCTACTTTCATATCTAGAGTGGCAAGTACACGTGAAAAGCACATGTCAAGTGAGCAGAAACCAAATCACACGCCTCTGATAGTGTGCAAACCCCATGCAGGGAGGCAGTGCTGTGTTTTCCACCTCCCTGTCCAGGAGGTGCCTGGAACCTGCCTTCAGCAAAGCTTTGCAGTGCTGCTGAGTAGGAGTCCAGGCTGTCCTGAGCAGAGAGAGTGTGTAGTTTCTCTATAAGGCTTGTGGTGAAAGGGATGGGGGTAACTTACATCTGTGGCCTTTTTGTCAGCCAGTTCCAACTTTTCCTGTGCATCTTTAAGGGACTCGGAGTATTTGTCCAGCTCATCCTCAGTGGCCTTCAGCTTCTTTTGTAGAGCCACCAGCTCATCCTCCAGCTGTGATACGGGTGGAAAGTGGTGGAGAGGGGAGGGCGGGCAAGAAAAGGTGCAGCAGGCAGCGTGATCGTGCAAATGGAGAGGTGTGAGTGCAGAAGAGACAGAAAAGGACAGACAGACAGAGAGAGAAAGAAGGAGAGACAGTTAGATCCTCTTTGCTTGCAGCAAGGGCACGATACCTTGGCAGCATTCTCCTCTGCGGAGAGGAGGCTGTCCTCAGACTTGTGTAGCTCTTCCAGAACTTGGTCCCTTGAATCCTCCGTCACACGCAATTGCTTTTCCAATTGCACAATGTCATCCTCTAACTAGGTGCACAAGAGGAAATATAACGCACAAATATGTTTCTCCCTTGGCTTAGAAAACTGTGAGATTAATTTATAAATCACTCTTCCTTTCTCCCTCCTCCTTCAGGATCTCCCAGAAAAGTGCAAACAATGTGTCCCCTCCCCGAATCGAATAAAGCCTCAAGTGTAAATGAGGGGGGTTGGAGAAGGACAAAAAAGTGGGGCATGCGTCCGGAGAAGGGCGGGAGGGCAGCCGGAATCGGACACATCTGCTGAGTGATGCTGGAGTGGGCGAACACAGCTTTAACTGTCCTTTGCCAAATCGCTGCACATCTGCCCAGTGCTAACCAGGTGTTCTGGGCAGCCTCTCGAAGCTCTCTGACCCCTGTGACAAAGGCACAGAGGTCATGCAGCTGTGCCAGGGCCCTGCTCCCCAGCTGAAATGGTGGGGACGGGGGAAGGACCTCCTGCCGCGCCCCCGGGAACCTCCAGCCGGCGGCTGCCAGGCTGAAGCTCTGCCTTAGGGAAAGTTCAACCAGTTCTGCAGGGGCGCGGGGGTGAGATATAACAAAGTACGGTGAGAGGGGAAGAAGAGGGGAGCAAGGAAAAAACAAAGAGTATAGTCTGGAAAGATTTGCGCCCCGGCGCTGGCTGCGCCCGGGCCCTCGGTGCAGACCTGCTTGCTTCTCTCCTCCGCTGCCTTCTTGTCCGCTTCGGCTTGCTCGGCTCTGTCCAAGGCGTTCTCCTTGTCCAGCTTCAGCATTTGCATCTTCTTCTTGATGGCATCCATGGTGGCGGTGGGCTAGGGCGCGTCCCCGCGCGAACTGCTTCCGAAAGAAAAACTTGGAAAGTTGCGGGACAGCCCCGAGTCCGGACGCGGGCCCCCGGGGGAGCGGAGCTGCCGGGCGGCGGGGTTGATCCGTGCGGGACGGGGCGCCGGCCGAATGCAAGCGGCGGGCAGGGAGCGCCTCACAGATATGTACTTTCCCAGGGGGCTGACTGCATTCCTCAAGACATCCAATACTTTTTTGGAAAGGGCTTTTTTTTTTTTTCCTCCCTCCCTCCCTCCTCTTTTCGTCCCTACCCCTTTCCCTCTCTCACTGCCCCCCGGGTTTTTTTGGGAGGCACTGCCTTCCCATTCGCTGCCGCCTGCCATTTGACCGCAGATATGACTATATATGGGATGCGATGAGCGAGGTAAGGCGGGGGAGCAATTTGTTCCCATTTCCAAATAGGCAGAACGGGACATTTCGCTGCTACTCTTGGGAGAAAAAAAAAAGGCAGCAAGCCGGAGCGCGGGGAGCGGAGGAGACGGGCGCGAAGGCTGCTCGCAGCGGGCAGGGCGTCTGGGTGACACCAGTCCCGTGCTGGAGCCGTCCCCACCCGTGGAAATCAATCTGTTCTACAGCAGGAGGGTGGCGGAGCCGATCGCATCGGCGGCAGGGGAACGCGGGGCTGCGGGGACGGGGCCTGCAGGGCGGGCAGTAAGGGGTTAATGGCATGCACGTACGGAATGAATGCGGTCGGAGACCTTCCCCCGGCGGCCGGGGGAGAAGAGGAGGAAGAGGAGGGGGCAACTCTACTCCACAGCCTGGCTGCAGCAAATGTCGGCGGCGGGGCGCTGCTCCGGCCCGGGCAGCGTCGAGCACGAAGCCCAGGCTTTGCGGCCAGACCCGGGCAGGGCTGGGCTTCCATCGGGACCCTCAGCGAGGGGAAGGGGCTGAGGTGCGACCCTGACCCCCAGGGCAGTGCCGGGGCAGAGGTGCCAGCGGCTGCCAGCGCTTCCAAAGTGCACCGCTCTCCTCTGCAGTACCTGCCCGGGGCTTGTGGCCCTGCAGAGAGACTATAGGGCGCAAAGAGTGAACGGGAAAGGCGGACGAGACCCACTGCGACCTCAGCGGGAACAGCGGCGGGGCCATGCCCTGCCGGGGGTATCCAGAGCTGGGAGGGATGGAGCCCAGGAAAAGCTGGGGCAGGGAAACTGGCTGCAGAGCTGACTTGCGCCCTTTCGTAATGCCAGCGAGGGACAGCAGCAGATAGACAATTAACAAAATTACATATAATTAAGTGGAAACCTATTTAATTCACTTCTGGCGTGTCTCTCAGTCTCATCAGCAGAGTGAGCAAGACACAACACGTAGTCCTCAGGACACACGCTCTCTTGTACAGTGTAGAAAGTACAGGGATGTGCATGAGTCCCACAGGATGTGGGTTGCACAAAGAGAAAATTAGCCTCTTTGTCTACACTCAATACTTGTAGCAGAAAATTCCTCCCTGGTGCTGTCACTGGATCAGCTGAACTGATGCTACTTTGCAGGAGGAGGGAATGTCCTACAAAATCTGGCCCATGGTACTTGCCGGGGCTGTTAAGGGCTGGATTTGCAAAGCAGGCCTTGGAGGGCAGCTCCTGGAGAGCTTAAACAAGCTGCACCACAAAGCTTCAGCTCTACAAGATAGCAAAGCCCCTGCTGAGGGTTCAGACCAACACTTACAGTCCCCAGGTCCTCGGAAAGGCCATAATCTGGATTAACCTAAGAACTATACAAAGTTCAGAGGCTCACAATTATGCATGGGGATTCATGCGTACTGCTCCTAGGGAGCAGAACTCCACTGTCAAAACAGAAGCTTTCCTTAAAGAAAAGATGATTTCTCATTGCAGTCCTTTCTCACTGCATTGGTCTAATAACCAAACTAGTTCAATAACAGTAAAAATTATTGAGCAAAACATTGCACTTCAACAGAATGTTTTAAAACACATGAGAGTATTGAAAAAGTCTACAGATTTAGTCACAATCAACTCTAAAGTGTAGTTTTTCTCTTTGCACTTACCTTGATTTTCACTGTAGTCAATTGGAACACATTAGGGCCTTTCTGAGAATATAGTGAATAATTAAAAGATACCTAGTTACATATTGTTCAACAACCTGACTGCTTTGTTAAATGTATCAGTATATTTTGACCCTAGTTTAGGAGAACATATACCTCTGCCACAAAAGGTGCCTTAAAAACATGGAGTATCATGGCTGGGAATTCACTGAGGTAGCTCTTCTCACTTTGGGGAAAGAAAATGTCTTGCGAAATTAAACAAACAGCTGTCTGGCTAGTTTGGGAGTGGTGCTGATAGGCTCTTTAAAGAACGCCTGTGCAGCTCCAGTTTTCTAAAAGAATACTAGCCATGACATGGGAGCCTCTAGGATACAGGAGAAAGTATGAGATACAGGCAGTAGGAAAGGAACTCAAAATTTAAAAAAAAAAAAAAACAAACCTGAAGGATGGTATCACCTCCACAGAAAAAAAAAATCTTGAGGTTCTACTTACATGAAAATGTCCAGTTGATAAGCTTTGTTTATTGCAAGAAGACCTGTATCCACGGGGCTGAACTGGCTGATGGTGATTTAATTTTTCTTTTTCCTCCTGGAGAGAATATAAAAAGTACAGACATGTGTTAACATGCTTGCTATACCTTTCATTAACAATTTCAATTACTTGGAAACTTCTGTTCCAGCTGGCCAAGAAAGAGAGGTTTAGAAACGAAATAGCTTGTAAAGTCTCTCCCTCTTTAATTGATATGTGAAGACAGATTGTATACAATTTTTTTTTTACTTATTGAAAAAAGAAGGCAGCACAAACTGTTTTGATGACATAATACCAATTCTCTAATGTTATTTGTCACCTCTTGTTTTTCACCATAATGGCTTGGCTCATATCTCATCTCATCGACAAATAGCGCAGGAACTCCACAGCAGTAGTTTCACTTTCTTCTGGGAAGTACCTACTGAACTCATTTTGAATTCTGTTAGTTTAATTGGACTCTTTAGAAAATAAAGACAGCCTACTCAATGCACTAGGAAAGGATACCTGGTTTTGAAGTTCACAACTCCTTCTGTGAGCAGGTGATGCCACACTTCAGGCTTACTGACAATACAGTACAGAGTAAGGCTGGGACCTGTTTATATCATGATGCTTCTGTCATGTCACCCATCCCTTGACAAAGATAGACATTTACCTTGAGGAGGATCTGCTCTTTCAGCATGGATTGGGTTGGTCATAAGGGGTTGATTCTGATAACAGACAAAAGGGTAGGTGGACATAATCACTTGGAAAAACTTCAAACATGCCTCTGGAGTTGCTTTACCTACTTTTTCTTCTCCTAGGTCTCCTTTTGTTTTGGGTTGTGGGTTTTTTGGTTTTGTCCTTTTGGGTTTTTTTGTTTTTTTTTTTAGGAATATACAGGAAATGACACCTAACAACTGGTTCTGCCAGTTCTATAAAACATGCCTCCTAAAAAACTGTTAAGGATTCAAGTTAGGTCAGTCACAGTGAACTCACAGGCCTGTATATGTCATTTGAAAAGTGGAGTGTTCCCTCACATGAAGGCAAATATTAATGAAATATAAACCAATTTCTCAAAGGTCTCTGAGACCTCTGCTGCCCTTGCAAATCAGGAATGTTCCTTTTGGACAAAGGGAGCCAGCAACATGAGTATAGGATATAATAAAAAAAAATAGAAAATTGAAAACATCCGTATTCACCTAGAGAAAGAAGTAAAAATAATACTGATTAAATCAGGCAGGTTTTACTAGTACAGTCAGTGTATTTTATCCTGTAAGGATCTCCAAGAGCTTTGCACTAAAGAAATGGAAGGATATTTCTAAAAGAAGCATAAAAATAGCAAATTTTCCCTGAGGAAATTGGTCATCTATGCTCCAGCCATAAGGCAAGAGAAGGTCCTAAAATAGAAGGTAGGAATCCTGATGGCTAGTTCTCTGCACAGCTCAGTAGGCAGCAAACGAATACAGAAATACTCCAGAACATGCCAGTCATGCTTAATACATGCTGTAACCCCGTAAAAGGTTTTCTGTAATGTTCCCTAGGTAATGGTGGAGAGCAGTTTAGCTTTTGTGATTAGGAACTATGGGATGATTTGTTGGAAAATTAAGATTTAAATTATTTTAATAATTTTCCTCTTCAGAACTAATGTTTCTGTTTGGTTTGTCATTTAAGAAATTAGTGAACTCCTTAAATATAAAAGTATTTATAGCACAGTCTTCTGCACCTGTCCTCATCTGTACTCCAAGGGTCTACTCAGATACCACACCAAATGCTAAGAAGCTCATGACCTAACTCATGACCTAAGACCTTAAAATAGCTCTGAGAAGGTCTTTTTTATTTTTTCCTTAGGACTTCTTTCACTCTAATTGCACTGCTGTTATTCACTAGATCTCAGCTGAGCAAGCGTCTCCCAAGTTTTCGTATTGTTCTTCCTTTAAAAATCAGATTTGCTTTAGCTGGTAGTTAGGAATTACTAATGTCATTCTCTGAAAAAAAATCTACAAAAAACAAGTAACAGAAAGACAAAACCCAAAGTTCACTCTTGGTAAGATGTCTTCTTACATCTTTTTCTTTATCGCTTCAGAGCATTTCAGACCAAAAAAAAAGATTAATAGATCATTTAAAACTGTTTATCTGTATCTCTATATTGTTGGATTTATGTCCCACTCAGTGAAGTCTCAAGTCACTTACTTAAATCTGACTAAAGTAATCTTGGATTTTAAAAAAAAGTGTTTAAAAGTAGTCTTGAAAAAGAATACCCAGTCCATTTTGATTTAGAGTATGGTATTGTGCAACAGAAAAGAAGAACAGTGAAGAGGCCGAGTAACAGAAAAGAGCAATTAATATGCAATGAGGGGAAAAAAAGAAATACTAAAATTGACTGTACCCAAACATCAAACTGAAAAGAACTGTGAATTAACAAATCCAAAAAGAAGCAACTCTTCTGGTGAGAGTCCACCCATGACCTTACAGTGGTGCAGAAATTGCATTAAATGTTGTGATCTCCTCTGATTTACACTATGCCAAATGATATCAGACTCAGTTCTACTGCATGCAGTTGAGAAAAACAATTGAACAAGAAGGCCAATACCTTCAAAGGCAGAGTTCCATCCTTGTGAAGCACTTCATTTGCCAGTGCTTTGAGCTATATATAGATAAATACGCTATCATTGTAACATCTGCTGCCATATCTACGGGACTACAAGGTGTCCTGAAGTGTAGCTTTGCAGTTTGGTGGGGGTTTTTCCTTGGCAGAACAAAGAGCAATCACCACTGCATACCTCTAACAGATTTGTCCTACTAATTTTATTGGTACAGTAATATATGATAGTAGAACAGAACAGGAATGAAAAATAGGAAACAAGAAACCTGATTATATTTCTATTCTTGATATAACAGTAGAGAGATGCTATAGAGAAATATCAGGGCAGACAGCTATTCCCCTTCTCTTGGCTGCAACTGGGAAAAGTTCCAGTGTTTTAGGAACGTCTTGAAATCACACATCAGAGTTCCCAGCAGTTCATACAGCAGTAGCAACTCCTTCAGCACTTCTCACTATGATCTTAGAGAGTTGTTTCTCCTCTCTTGTTCTTGCCCCAGCAGGACTGACATGGTATGGCTCTCTGAGCTTCCACAGTGGAGGTTCTCAACTCTAACACATCAAGGCATTGATCTCAATTTGGATGGGATGTAGGAAAATATGTTCACATTCATACAATCTAAATTTACCTACCTACCTATGTCTGATGACTGAGGAATTTAGACAGAAGTCTTATGAGACTTCTACCAAGAAGAAATAGCAGAGTGGGAAATTTCTACTGTGTGATTTTGGCTCTGGGAAAAGCGAGTTTTCTGATAGCAAAAAAGTTAATATTACACTTAGCCTTCAAGAATTATTCTGCTTCAATCAAACTGTGTGTATACCTCAAGAAAATAAGTAATTAAGCTGTGAAAATTCATTATATAAGCCTAGGTGGTAAAGAGGTTATTTCTGGAAGACAGGAGACTTTTTATTTGATCTGAATATTCACCTTTCTGGTGGGAAGATCCTGAGAAGCAAACTGACTGTGCCTTCAAACAGTGTGATTTTTTTTCAATAGCCAACCCTGCCAGGTCTATATGCCATCAAAAGTAAACTGGGGAACAAGAAAACCAACAAACAAACAAACATACATTTAAAAATAAAAGAAAAAATTGTCTACTGAAACCCAGAGAAGTTTTTTTTCCTCTGATCTGAGTCTTTTTTTTCTGAGAGGAGAGAAAGGGTAGAAAAGATGCATGCAGCCTTATCTTATAAACAAGCATTCATCGTGTAGCAGAACATGTAAAATACTTTATCCCCTTCACTTTAGACCTTGTATTTGTACAGCCTGAGACCTGCTGGCACATCAGAGAACTGTGAAAATGTTCAGTCTCAGTTCAGGAAATGAGAGTGCAGCCCAGGTGCAAACTCTCTCCTGACATCTGTCTTCATGTGTCCCATAACCTTATCTTTCCTATTGTCCCTGATAGCAAACATGCATTTGGTATCACTGAGATCTTTGTAACCTGATATATTATTAGCATGACAGATGAGACTCAGCAGTAGTAAACACAAGAAATCCAATCCACAGGAATAACAAATACATACTAATCTGTCCTCTCATTAGCTCCTTTTTCTTTCTCTGAAACATTTCACTAATTACTTGGCAGTTAATATTTTTTATTGTTAAAGATATTACTTGATGTTCTCATTAATCTTCATGTTATTTTGGCTATGAAAAGCTATTTGGACAGAACTCATGGGTCTGTACAATTTACTTTTACATACTGCTCCCTGCCCCAATGAAATAGAAGAACTAAATTCCCAGATCGTTTTCCTGGAATCAATCCTGATTTGACTGTAAATTCATCAAACCTCAGAAGACATATTTTTTATGTTCCAGCATAAGATCCAAACTACCAGATGCAAAGGGAGTATCTGAAATAGCAAGTTGATAAATTCAGTGAAGAATATTACTTTTCTTCAGAGAAAAACTATCTTTGAGTTAGTTAAAATTATCTCACATACCATGATGCCAAAATTAATGGCTTTCCATTTGTGTGGGAAAGCTAGTCACAGATGTTGGACACAAGACTGCCATGGGCTTGCCACACAACAGCCCTTGAGCAGCAGCAGAGAGAAGAGTCTCTGCACACCCATCACAACGGTACCATGTAATGAATGCAGTGTATCACAGCATGCATATTTCAGCATGCACGTGCCACTTTCAAGCATTAAGGTCACTGCAGATAATTAGACCTCACAGCTCCTTTTCATTTTGGAGGTAAAATTTTTACTTTACATTTTTTTTAAAGTATTTATTTCAAATTTTATTCCAAATTTTTTATTTCAAAATTTTACTTAATTTCAAGTTTTCAATCAGTTTTACTGAGCAACACATTAGTTTGAAATGTGTCTAGAAGCTGGTGTCACACCTCTCCCTGTTCCTCAGTGGCACTGTAACAGTGGGTGGCAAAGCAGCAGATTGCAAGTGTCAACAATAAACCTGGAAGTGGTAATCTCCTCTGCCTGGCAGAGTGTTTAACATCCATCTCAACCATCCTATGGTCTGCAGGAATTGTTATTCAAATTGAAAACTGGCACTCAAATGGCATAGCTGCTACAATTGGATAATAGCTTAGGAGCCAGCCAGGAGCTAAAGTTTCATTAAGAGCTATTTTAACATTCATTTGTCTACAGGAACAACAAGCTTAGCAAACAACTGGACTGTTACCAGAGCCCTCTGCCAGACAGCTCTTGGAAGCTCGTGGCTGAAGTTAACTTTTTACAAAGAATCACCCACACACCTTCCCAGTGCAGGCAGCAGTGAGCTTAACTGGAGCCACAATTCCCCAGTGGCCTTTTTGCAGAAGTTTTACTTTGTTGATTGCAATTTCAGTTCAGCAGTTTACAAGGAAAGATTATGATTTCTAACACGTTCTACTTCTAACACCAGCACATCAAATACACATCCTGATGAAACTAAAGGCTGCTCAGAACCTTTCTTCTCCAGTACACAGCTTTAGAGCCAAGACTTCAAAACATACAACTGCTGAGAATTAGCGAGATTTAGATATTTTGGACTCATTCATCTAAGCTACAGAGATGAGTAGGACTCATGAGTGGGACATTCTGACTCATTTCATCACCAATGCAATGAGGGTTCTATGTGCCAACAGCTATCCCTTCTTGCTAGACCTTGTTAAAACTGACAACTACTACAAGTCTAAAACAGAGGCAGTTTTTGGATCCTTGACAGGTTGCCAGCTCAACCTCTGCATGTACAGCTTTTAGGTTTTGGCTATTACCACAACAGCCTGAAGGATTTTTAAGGCAAGATCTGGCAGTGTTTGCTTATTGCTCCTGCTATTATTAACAAATCCAGAAACAGCCAGCAGTTAGGTAACAAGTGCACCCTGATGACAAATGAATGATAAGGAAAAAGTGTGAATTTTAAAACATTTTGTAATGTATTTCAATTTGACTGTTCAACAGGTATATCACATTTTAAGGTCTGTTGGTTTGCTGAAATGAATCCTGAGTCAGAAGATGGGTTACATGCTGAGTAGTAAGACCTTAACTTGGATTAGAAAAGCCACACACCATGTTTTTGTCAGGGCTGTTGCACAAAACAGGATTGTTTTGCATGTTATTTTCCTTGCAAAAGCAGAGCACTGGTTTCATTCTGTTGTCTACAGTCACTCAAATCACTAAAGCATATTGTATGCTTCACCTGAGCCCTTCTTGTTCCCTCTAAGTACTCCCCACGTTACTTTGATGTAAAGCAAGATATAGATGCCTGTTTCTACAATACTCCAGGGTATAATTGCATTTCCTATACTTAAGACAATAATATATTCAGAACTTCCTGGTATGGTGTATTTTCTTCTCACAGCATCACTTATTACCCAGTTCACTTTACAGATCCTTTGGGCATGTATGTATCACATAATGAGCATCCTGTAAAAATCCCCAAGCAAGTGTCAGACAAGTCAGGGTCAGAACTGAAAGATGTTTAGCTGCTTCAGTACCCAAAGGTATAAACTCTAATTAGCACTTACAGCCCTGCCAGGACCAAATTCTGCTTAGTACCTCTGCATGATACTATACTGCCCAACTTAGACTTGGCAGCCTGCTTGGAGGTAAAGCTGGGATTGCTAATTTGGGGCTATTCTCTGCAGAGCAAACCTGATCATTGACTTTTCTAATTAAACAGGGTATCTGCAGAACCTCCCTTGTTCTGCAAAATACAGCTTCAGGATGGATGCAAAGATAAAATGTCTATTTCTGGCTGTTGAGTGCTGTACATATAGGGAAAATAATATACTTCTGCACCATATGTTTAAAAAACATATAATTAAAAACTTGGTCTGAAATGTTATGTATGGAATATTTAATATTAGTGAACAATTTAAAAACAAAAACAATGGGATTCTTCCACCTCCTACCTGAGGTGAATCAATTCTCGGTATTAGTACAGGAGCTTGGTGTTGAGAATAAGCTCTTTAAGTCTCTTTTTGACCTTTTTGAACTTTGTATGACATTAAATTTCACTACTTCCTGCATGCAGTTTATTTTGTTTAATAACTGCTTTCAGAGCATGGAGACCTTAAGCTCTCAAGAATTCTAGCAAAATAGCTGGGGGAACAATGTTTTTGGTTTCTTCCCCCCAAAGAAATAATTTATTCAATAAATGACCAAATTTCACAACAGCTTTGAAAAATGTCCATTAAATTTAAGTGCAATAAACAAAGGACAAACTAAATTATTTCAATAGATTTGATTTCTAAAAACATTACATGATTTTTAAAATTAAAACAGAAGTTATATAAAAGCTCAGGTAACATCGTAGAGATTAAATAAAAGGAAGTAACCCTCTTCTAAATGAGGGTTTATTACTGATTCCCAGTTATTGCCTTTGCGTGTAACTTACCTGCTATGTGCCTTTGGTTCTGAGTCTGCAAAAAATTAGAACAGGCTGAAAAATTGCTATTTGTGAAGCACTGTGAGAACTGTACACAACTAAGAATATTTCTATCTTCTACTACATTGCTGTTAATAAGAATATATCCTGCTTATTTCTAGGCATCTATACAGCACATAGCATCAGTATCAAAGGAAGCGGGTGAAAATTTTACTAAAACTTTACAAATGAAGTATCATTAAAATCACTGGAACTAGAAATCACATAGAATCACACCAAATCTCCCTTTAAGAGAGCCTTGTCTTCGAGAGAATACAGCTGGTGACAAGAAGCTTGGACTAAGAAGGCACGAGACTACCTGAGCCTCTTGTTCAGCTTTGCCAGGGCCAACCTGAGCAGTCTCTGACAAAGCCAAGGAGCACACGAGGGTCTGAGGAAAACAGGGATTACTGCTCTGCCTCTCTTATGTTTCAAATAGGAACACTCAGCCCTCAGTGAATTTTTTTCCTCAGATCTTCGGGCTGCAGAAGCCCATTTTACACCACAGTGTAACAGTAACAAGTAATAGCCTTAAGTCCACAATGTGTGGAGCAAAACTCAGATCCAGAATAGTGGATTCTTTGTTACCTCATGGCACATTTTTTTATTTGAATTTAAAAAAACCCTCACGGTTTATGTTACTCAGTACTGGAATTCAACATAGAACCCACATTGCTTATTTTTAAAGCAAAACTAGATGCTCAAGATTAAAAGAAAAATGAACAAGCCACAGAGTGATTTGCCCTGCCAACTGAGCATTTTGCAACTCACAAATTTTTGAGAGAATCCTTCATTCGGGGGTTCTTAATTTATAAGCAAGGAAATGTTCTAATTCTCTTTTTCTTAATCTGTCTCTAATTTAAAGGTACTTTAAAAAATATTCTAAGCATTCTCCTTCTTCCTCTTCTGACTTCCCTTATTATTTTAAATTAAGATCAAACATTTGCTATGTTAATGCTCATTTTTTTTCCCCAGAATAGCAGAAATTTGGCAGTAGAAACATGACTGCAAGAACATTGTGACTAGACCAATTCCTGCTCTCATGTCTTCACAATAAATCATTTACTCCAGAAATAGCTGAAAACCTGTCTGTTGGAAGACAGTTATGATGACTGGGGAAAGATGACAACTTTCAGGATGTTATGGGGCAGAACATGTAATACTTTATCCCCTTCACTTCAGACCTTGTATTTGTACAGCCTGAGACCTGCTGGCACATCAGAGAACTGTGAAAATGTTCAGTCTCAGTTCAGGAAATGAGAGTGCAGCCCAGGTGCAAACTCTCTCCTGACATCTATCTTCACGTGTCCCAACCTTATCTTGGTCTTTCCTATTGTTCCCACCTCTCTATATATTTATGCCATGGATTCCCTGGCTGGCCAGCTCCTGTTCTAGCCACCCACAGCAGCCACAGTGGGGGAGTGCAGCCTTCCTGTGGCCACATTACCTCACTCTGTGTGGGTGCATCCCTTGCACAGCACAGCCTGAATTACAAAAGAGGGAGCAGGAGGTTTCACACCCAGATGACAGCACAAAGTGAACAGTGCCAGCCAGGGCTGGTACTCACAGCTTGCCCCAAGAGAATCCCCTGTTTTCACTGCATTGATTTCCCTCAAGCCAAACCCACACTGATGTCACTTTTTAACACCTGTAGGTTGAGCAAAATGACTCAAGTGTATGCATGCATGAGCTAGTTAATTAACACAGGGTTTGGAACAAATAGCAAATTAGAAGGCAAGCAACTTTTCCTGTAAGTATTGTGATCAAAACAACTATAAATTAAATCTAACATGAGCAAAACCAAGAGAAACACTTTGGACAAAATGCTTACTTTCTTCCCACCCTCCTCCCTCTGCCTAAATCTAGAGTTAAGATTGTAGGAGAAATCAGTCAAAAAGCTGTAAAACAGTATCTGCTGTAGAAGTGTCACAGCTAGCTAAGAAAGATGTATCTTTCCTTAGGCTCCTTCTTGCTTAAGACTCTCTAGAAATCCCAGCACCTGTTGCACTGATCCTATGAGTTTCCCACAGCAGGTGGTGGGAATGACAAGTATTCGTTTTGAGGATATCACCAACAGTGGACCCCTCACATAGACTACTAAAAATCACTTCATTCTCTCCACTTAATGCTGACCTAAAGAAACAGAAGATCAAACATAACCTCTGGGATGACCTTAGCTTGCTCTGTGACACCTCACCAATGGTCAGGGATGTCAAAGAGTTCCCTGCAGGCCCTTGCTGATATCTAAGGAATGTGCTGTTTATCAAATCAACCAGAAAGCTCCTTTATCCTTCAGAAATATGTAACATATACATGAGGCCTACTGGCCATTTTCCTCATGAGATCTACGTGCAAAGCAGAAGGCAAAATTTACATGCATACAACCAGGACACTGAAACAAAATCTATACAAGACCAGAGCAGAAAACACAGTACACCTCAAGGTTGCAGCATCAACAGACTGATTCAATGTATTGCTCCATATTTTTAAGTGGTAAAGACATGAAGTAAGGCTTAGAACACAACTGCAAAGCACAAGACCACTCTGACACATCCTGCTCTCTTCCAAGTATGGATAAATTGGCAGTGACTCAAGAACAAGAAGCCAGGAAATGCTAACCTAGACCCTGGAAAATTTTCAAGGCTAGGAGAGCAACTCCCTTTTTTTTTTTAAATAATCATAGTTTGGTGTCAGAAGAAATTTGAAAACAGGTGACCATATCTACTGGACTTAGGGTTTCCATTGGCAGAGTAGCAAATGACACAGCCTACCTCTGAAACAACTTCTGGATGAGCTGACAGAACCCCAAAGGGAGCTGTTGCTTTAACCACTGTTGCTTCTGGAGATGCTGCAGGGCTCTCCAGACTGCTCAGGCCTGCAGACCTGAAGAGTTTGATAAGATCAAAGTCCAGAAGTTTAAGGTAAAAAAAGTTCTAAAGTGCCATATCAGCTAATCAGAAAATGCAGCAATCTGAGATGAATTCTGTCTGCTGATCATGAACCACTGGATAAAAATTCTTATGTTTCTTTTTCCTACCTGGTTATATGTTAGTCTGAATTTACTGGAAGTTTTAAATTATGATCCCATTTGTATCCCAACATTTATCACAAGCCACATTACTTGTTTCCTAAAGAGGCAGCTGCCACTAGATTGAACAGCTAGTACTTTCTGCCTTCAGTCATTCTGACTCTCAACAAACACAAGAAATTAAAACCTAGATCTTCCATAGTAACAGTCACATGCCAGACCTTTTTGATGGCCATCTAAGTTTAAAATCAGATGGCTTATTCCCCACTGACCATGCTTTAAAGAGCTAAGGGGCCTCAGAGATTATCAGGTCATTTGCTGGGATGCCTTGTTTGATGCACAGAAAGGACACTGGCAGTCTGGCAGAGAGGAAGACTCTGCTATGCTGCCATCATTCTCACAAACACATCTGAGGTAGCTTGGTAGCACTGTTGCCATGGTGGTACAAGGTTAACTCAAAAACCACAGCTTAGATATTTAGCCAGCTTTTAAAATGGATTTTACAGCCTATTTTGTCTTAGCTATACTACTCCCAGTGTTAAAATAGCCTGTTAAAGGACAAATGTATTAAACCTTTAGTCAGTGCCTTCCATTCTAATTATATTTTTTGCTCTAGGATAGTCTCTGAAAGGAAATGTCTCCAAGAAAGCCATTTTCCAGGGATTTTCTTTCTAAAATATAAAAAGCAGAGATGGAGAAGAAGAATCATGTTTAAAGCAGCTTAAAAGGAAATGCTGGGATTCCTAGAGGGGCTGAGAAACATGTGGGCTTGGGATGAGAAGAACCAAGCCAAGAGCTAGCTGGCTACTTCCAGTTTCCACACCATAAATTGTTACATTCTTAATGTCCAGTCCTCTTTCACATATACAAAGAAACTGAATACAGTAGGATGTAGCAGAAAGAGCTTAGACAAGGGGACATTGTGTCAGGGACCTTTTGGACTCGCTAGTAATGCAAAGAAAAAGCTGCCACAAGGCCCAGCATCTCTGTAAATCAATACAGCTGTTTATTTAAACCAAATGGCTGGCAACCATATCAAGCTTTTATTGTTATAGACATTTCCAAAAGGAAATGAATAAAATTTCAGGAGATGACAGCAAACCCATGTAAGAACAAAATAATTCTTTCCAGCTAAGTTTTATTCATTATAGGGCATGCTTTCAGTTCACTGCTTGAAGCCAATAACAGGAGTATCCAGCATTAGCAGAATCATTGTAAAGACCAACAGTCACCCAGACAGATATTTTCCTCAAGTATTCCTGACTGGAGAAAATTTCCTAAATATATTTGTAGTCATGAATGATATGGGTTTAAGCTTCTTGGTAATGTGTGAGAATCCAATCCCTAGATTTCACTGCCAAGTGCTTTAAAGACTGGCATGGACATGTGCAGTGACATACAATCCACTGGGTGAGAAGCCAGACTTGGCATGACTCAGGCCCAAGGTTCTGTCTGTGTACAGGGACAACTGCAACACTAATTTTCTGCAATGTGATATCTCACTCTAATCCATTTTTTCCCTTTGGGGTCATGGCTGCAAATACAGAAACCTCTCACTTAGAGAAAGACAGGAAAAAAGTACTTAAGAGGGAGAATTTGCATCTTTTCACTTCCTCTCCCACCCTGTCCTGGATCACACAAATGTTAGTGGGTTTTGTTACTGTTTTTACAGAGATTGCTTTTGTACAGGTGCTCTCTATCTATTCTCAAGGTTGTTATTAGTTTTTTTAATAACCTCTTGAGAGATGAAAACAGATACTCTTAAAAAAAGCTACAACCTTTGACACTTTTAACTATGTTGTCACACATTGGAAAGATGACAGGGTAAGATAAATTTGACAGCTTCAAGTGAGCACAGGGAACATGAGACTAAAGTGTCTTCTTTTTATACTGAGTAAGAAAACTGCTTGACTGTGGGTCAGATTCACAGTTGGTACAGGAGGAGAACAGACATCACTTTGGCCTGTCACTATTTACTGTCAGTAAAATAGCATGAACCTCTCCTCCAATATTTGTAATTAGGAGCTGGGAGATTTCTGGTTTGTGCAGCACCAAAAAATCAATACTGAGAAAGTCCTAGACTGTAAAGCAAGCATAAATTATATTTCAGCCTGCGTTTTGTCATAGCTGATGCAGAAGTCACAGATTCCAGCGTATTAAAATATTTTTTAAAAATCTGTAGTTCTTGACACACACGATGCTTTGCCTATGAATATGGTTTCAGAACTGATATATTTTCACAAGAAGCCTTCTTAGCTGAAAGCAGGCAACTTCAGGAAGTAAAGAACCACTAGTACAATAGCAAAGGCTCTACAGAGCTCTACAGACACAGGATTACTTTCATGCCACGCCCACTTGATTAAGAACCATAAGGACCATCTTGCTATTGCTAAGTCTGGTTTTGAAGAGATATAAAACCTATGTGGCTGAAGATTGCTGACAGCTAAAAGATGGTGGGAGAAAGCTCTTTGTCACTGTGTAGTGGAGACCTGTAGGGCATAACAGTCCATGGGCAGCATTAGTAAGCGTTCAGTTAGTTCTGTCATTCACTCCTGCACTTTCAAATATTGCTGGAGTCTCTTGGACACAGTGATGATCCTAAAATTGGCCCTTCAATTCTCAGTAAAAGACACCTAACCTTGGACACAGCTCAGAGACTCACGGTGAGAGGCACCAGAGAAACAGTAATTTGTTCTGCAATTTTTTTTGTTACTGTGATGTTATTGGTAGAAATTTTGGACAAACAGTCTTTGTCATTTCAAGCCTGACTATAGCCACAATAATGTAAAAGAGAAGGAACATTGAAGAATTTCCCACAGGTAAGTGTGCTCCAGCTGGCAGCTTGCAGGACTGTCTCCAACCTGGCCCTTTCCTGTGCCAAACTCCTCCATCCACACTGATGGATGTGCACCTGACTGCACCTTGCACAGCAAAGAACATTTAACATCACCCAGTGACTCACACGGGCTCTAATTGAGGCCTGAATTCCATCTTCACATGATTGTTCTGCCCTACATAACACACAGTTGGCAACAATACACACTCCATAGCACAAACAATCCTGTGTTACATTCTGTCTTTCTCTCAAACTAATGCTTCAGCCATGGATTAATCTTTGTTTCAAGAAAAGAAGGTGGAACAAGAAATCAGTCCTATATTGCATCAAGCACTATGTGGGTATCGACTAAAAATCAAACCACTCAGTTAAAGCTGTATCAACAAACAAAAAGGAATTAGAACATTGTGTGATTAAGAACAGAGATTCAGAATCTGATTTCAGATACCACTGCATCAGTCTGGAAACAAGTACACCCTTACTTGGCTGAAAATAATAGTAATACTAGTCAACATAAACCTTGTCAAGCTCCACGACAGGGAATGCAATACCTTCCCTACCCAATACAGTAATGCATCATTAAGTACAGTAGTGCATAATTAGGTCTGGTATCAGAGACAGGAAAGGAGTCTATAGCTCTTCTGAGGTAGAAGCTATGTCCTGAAGAATCTAACTGCTGCTTTCAGAAGTCTACTCCCTCAGGAAAAATGTGCTTGCTCTGGTCTTTGGGGCTGTTGCAATATTCCTGACCCTGTAATAAATGGTGAAGTACAGATGTAATCTTACTACTTGTCTGAATATAGGGACTTCATGACATTGTACATATGATTAAGCACATGCAGAAAACTGCTTCTTAACAGACTGAAAAGTATTTATGGTCAACAGGAACAGAAATTATATATATGGTATCAGGAGTACTGAGTGATCTTAGCCACTTAAACACTGAGTAGGTCCTCACGTTTAACTTTTTCAACTCTTCTCCAGACACTGATTTTCAGAATACACATAACACCTCCCACACAAGGGCACTGCTACTACACCTAGTGACAGTGTCCTGTACAACTCAGGGAGAGATCACATCACTCCAACCACTTCAGCCTCTGAAGTCCAAATCTAAGGATCTGACTAGCATAGTCAAAACCATACTGTGATCACAAATAACAGCATAAGGGGAATTCATAGATGAAGGACATGTTTCAGAGTTTAGACAGTGCAGGAGGACACATGGCAAGAAATGTGTTACCTGCTCATCTTCACATCAAAGCAAGCACATTGCTTCCATTCAAACAGGAGAGAATGAGTATTTAAAATTTGTCTCTTTCTTCAAGGGATCATAGGGAATTTTAGCTTGACTGTTCTGAAATCCAGGTCTAAAAGCAGTACAAGTATATCCATCTTGCTGTACACATGTGTCTTATGCTCAAATTTCTCTTGAAGCTCATACTGAGGATATGCTGTGATCCCTGCAATACATATTGTAAGGACTGTTACAACAGTAAGAGCAGAGAAGACTCTTAGTTAAATTCAAATATGTTTTCAATGAAAACAAGCTTATTCTTACATCTATTGGGCAGCTGAAGCTAAGTACAGGAGCCAAGAGCAAAAGGACACTATTGGCTTTTTAACTGTGCAAAATGTTTCAGGGTTTGGCAAGCTCTCTGTTCCCATTTCTATCACACCTCTGTGTGCTTCCTCAGTCTTTCATCACTTTAAAGCTGAGAGCCAACACTTACAATGTGAAACTCAGGAGTCCACAAACATGGGAATTGACAGGCATGAGCTGTACACACTGTGCAAATTGCTATTTTCCTAAGAAACATCAAGTAGGGTCCCTGCCTCTCTTCCCAGACAAAAACAAAACAGCATTTCCAAAGGCAACAGGTGGCAACCTGGTTTTGACAGCACAACGTTTTCATGTACTATGGAACATGTGGAAGACTTGCAATGGGCTACAATGCTGCTCTGCCTCCAGGAAATTCCATGCTGAATGGCACACTGTTTGGACCAGAGAAGAGGAGGAGGAAAAAAAAGAACAGAAAGAGAAAAATATTAAAAAATAAAAGAACAGGAGTTCACTTAGCAAAATATAATTTCTGGATTCTACACTAATAGATGCATTAAAACTGCACAGCTTGCAGAGCAGAAGGACTGGATATATGAGCATCTGTATATATTCTCTAGCTTGAGAGAATCTGTGGGAATTGTACAGAAGTTGTGAACACTGATTTTGAAAAAAATGGAAAAACAGCTCCAGTTACATAGCATGCAAAATAACAGTATCTGATATTACCATTTCTGTAGAAGGTTGCTACATTTTCTAAACTTTAATAAGAAATAATTAGGTGGAAGATTGATTGTAATTATGAAAACCACACTTTCACGCTTATGAAAGGAGTATTTCTCAACAGGAAGGCTTTCAAATCTGGAGTTAGTTCTTGCAATGGCAATTGTGCTTTCTTTTTTCATTTCCTGTAGCTGAAACCAGAAAGCAGACTTCTGTGACCCAGGGCATTTCTACTCTCAATTGCCAAGCACTCGTGTTAGGGCAATGTTTCTTGCAACATATTGATTTTCTTTTTAAAAAATTATTAAATATTTTCATTGTGTTTTTTTAAACCCTGTTGATTAAAAAAACCACAACAAACCCACTGTTTATAATCCACTATTCCTTTATCTCCTACCCAACTCCTTTTACATAGGGCTGCTTCCTAGGCCATTTACTTGTAGTTCCCTTCATAAACCCAAGAAAGAAAGGATTACGTTGAGCTAATGATCAACTAAGACTGATGCTTGTTCCCCAAACTTTAACATTTGATCAACAATAATACAAATATTTGTATGGTTGCCCAGTTAGTAATAATGAAAAAAGAACCCAGCTGAAGATTCTGTCACATCCAACCCATTCCTGAATCTGTTCTACAAGAACAAAGCAGTTCTCTGCAGTGCCACATAGCTCAAAAGAGATTTTGGACCTCAAAGAAACAACTGTGGAAATACATTGTGACTTCTAATGTCTTTTGACAGCTGTTGTACTGAGCTCTGCAAACTTACCTTGGTGCTTTGGGATCAGGGCCATAATGTTTGGGGGTGGTTGGTCTTTACCTTTTCCAACATTGTCACATATCTCTTTGTAGATGAAATCTGCTGCTTTTCCACCAACATATCTGACTCAGTCTTCCCACAAACAAGCTAGCACATGGTACTTGGAGGTGTCAAAGAGAACAGAACTGTTTTTATTTGTTGGCATTATCTACATTCACCCTACTTTAGGCTCTCTGATACAGGCCACGAGAATAAAAGCTAAGCACCTGGAAATGGAGCTGTAAATTCTACACGAATTCATTTGAAAGGAAAGGACACAGGCAACTTAGTAACATGTGTATTGTTATCTTCTTATTCACATTGAAATAATTGATAGGTTTTTGGCTAGATCATTCTGGATAGATCATTTGGTAGATCATTCTAGTTAGAGAGCAATAAAGACAAATACCAGCAAACGGCAAGGGGAATTACAGGATTTGATAGCATATGTCAATACATTTTAGAATTTGTGGACACAGCAGCAATACAAGTGATGCTGATGAAAGCTCTTTCTACACAATCATTCCAAGCACTTCCTGTTATTGCAGATCTAAAGTACAATACCTGCATAAGAGAAAAGATCTCTTACATGTAATAACATTCTCCTGCTTCTGCTTCTCTGACTGGATATAATACTATCATCTTTCCAGCCTGTGCAAAAGTGTAAGCTAATGCCCATAAAGAAGCCTTTAGTGTAAAACAACCTGAATTTCTCATATTGATCATTCCAGAAAGTGGACTTAATTTCTTACAGACATGCCAGCACAGGAAGGGCGTGGACTTGTTAGAGCCAGTCTAAAGGAGGGCCACAAAAATGACCAGAGGACTGAAACACCTTCCCTGGTGAAAGTTGAGGCTGTTCAACCCGGAAAAGAAAAGGCTCCAAGAAGACCTTATTGTTGCTTTTCAGTACAGAAGTAAAGGGGCTTATTTTGAGCAGAACCTTCTGTGGTAGGACAATGGGTAATTGTTTTAAACTAAAAGAAGGTAGATTTAGACAAGAGGTAAGGTAGAAATGTTTGCAATGAGGGTGATTAAACACTGGAACAGTTGCCCAAAGAGGTTGTAGGTGCTCCATCCTTGGAAATGTTCAAGGTAGGTTGGACAGGGCCCTAAGCAAACTAGATCTTATTGAGTATGTCCCTGCTCATTGTAGGAGGGTTGGACTTGATAACCTTTAAAGTTTCCTTACAATACAAACTATTCAATGACTCTATGCTGAAGACATGGAGCTGAAAATGTTGTGGCAGCAGACACATAATGAATTAAAGGAAGTACTTCACAGGTTCTTTGCTGAGGTGGTATCCATGTTTTCTTGATAAAAGCTGGAGAGGACACACAATAGCTAAAAGGTGTGAAGTATTGCATTCATCTTTCCCTGGACACACTGACCTTTTCTTCAGAGGTAGGGCACAGGCCTTTTGTTTCTGACAGAACAGTCATGTTGGCTGGCACTCCACATACTGAACTTGGTATTTCCCAAGCTGAGCACATGAGCTACCACAACCCAAACTCAGGAGCTAACACTTTCTGGCTGGGGCAACAGCTGACTAATAACATTTCTTGGGTTGAGCACAGAGAGATTTACACCACAGTCTCACTGACAAGTTAAATTTCAGTAGTTTTTGAGTTTACTGCTGGTAAATATACATAAAAAGAAGGTGCTGTGGAAAATTTCTGCCAAGCTGCTGTCCACTTGGGTAAAAACAGAGCACTTACAATAAAACTTGAAGGTGGACCAGGCAATGTATGCTCCAGTTTGAAAGCACAGTGAACTTCATCTTTCATCCTTCCATCCCAGTCATACCACAGGAATTTACTTTAACAAGTAATTCGAGATATGCATTTAAAACACTGATTCGCCTCAATAAAAAGTTCTTGGATCAAGGCTTCTCATTTAATATTGAGAATGACTCATTGTACCTTAAATATTTGACCTGCCAAGGCATTATATACTATGTATTTGTAACTAGTAAAACCACATAAATACATACATACATCAATAATAAAGGTGTTTGCTGCGTAAATGCAGGGAGGAATCTCAGATTTCCAGTAATTCCCCTTCGCCCAGTTTTACACGCTCATCAGGTCTTTATTATGACAGCTTCAGGTATCCTCACATCCAGGCTCTGATAACAAGAGGGTGGGTTAGTGATGAGACCAAAGGGAAGTGGAGGCCAATGCTCCAACATGCTTTTCTGCCTGGGGCTAATGTTAATTCTAAAGGCTTGGTATCAATCTCATCTTTAACACATAGGTAACAGCATGCTCGTGATTCCCCTCCAGAAAGCTCTTCTACAATCTGCCTGCTGGCCACAAATGCATGAAATGGCAGGCAGCATTTGAATCTCCTCTGATGCTCTTTGTCCATGTTACTGGAGAACTCCAGGTCTAGGAAGGGGATGCTGTATGTGCATCATTTGGAAGCTGCTCACTTCTAATGGTTTGCTGGGTCTTCAGCTTAGTTCTAAAAAAAATTGTTTTCAAGAGTTTAATCAACTGATTAGTATTTGCTCTGTCCAGGCACTATGGCAGGGATCCTGCTCTGGAAGCAGTTATGCACTTTACTCCTTGGGAAGATCTCCAGGTGTTAGAGCTACAGATAACAGTGGTAAGCTTTCAGACAAAGACTTTCCCTTCAGTTATCCATCTGTTTTTAAAGGAGGCCAGGATCAACATGAAATAATTTGCCTTGGTAGTCTGGATATGTTTGCACAGCGCCTGTTCACGTTACACCTGGCTCATACCAACACAATGAGCTACTTACTTTCATTATCACTAGAGAGATTACCAAGCTTGAAAGAATGCAGCTGTTAGAGATCGAGGAGGAGCCCAGAGCATTCCTCTGTTGAGAGCAGAAAATTTTGCTCTGCAAAGCACCTGTACTTTTTTAAACCTCAAAACCCAGAGCCAGCCTGAATCAAGATAGGAAAAAGGGGATGTGCAACATGAAATCACTACAATTAGGCAACAGCAAACACCATTCACACAGGCCTGTGAACTGGAAGGCAGACATCCATTTCACTTGCCAACTTAACTTCTTAGCTTACTTCCACAAAACCTAAATCTCATCTGCCAAAACCTACTGTAAGGGCTTTGTCACCCCCAAACAGCACCTGTTTACCATAAAAAGCTTACAAAATACCACGAATATCTGTAAAGGAAAGTACTTATTTCAATGCAAGCAATTAATGGAAATACAGGTGCTAGACAGCTAATTTGTGAGTTATGAATGCAATCTGCTTCGTAATAAGTGTGTCCCCATTAACATGTGCCTTATAGTTTAATGCTCCTCAATATCTAAAAGATTTTTCACTCAAAAATCTTGAGTGAAGGCTACCATAACACTGTGACATGTTTTTAAACAAACAGTTATTTGTGATGATGTCAGAAAGAACAGTTAACTCCTGAGCCTTTCTGTACAGGGGGAAGATGGTTTATCATACTGCATCTATTGTTATCTGGCACTGAACTGGGCTGCTGAAGATCTGGACTCCTCTCCTTTCTTGCTGCATGCTCACATCAGTTCTTTTGACTATAAGTTAAGTGCATTGGTGTTTGCTTAAGTTTCTTGAAGCAGACCCTCTCTACTCGGTGCTTCTACAGCCCTCAAGGGTTCTCTCCTTTGTAATTGATTCCTCTGCAGATAACTGCAACAAAAGGAACATCGAGATCTTGATGAAACAAACCAAGCCAAGATTTGGAGGGTGTGGTTCTTCTTATCTGTTTTTGAATGACTTCACATACCTGACGGCCAGATCCAGTGATGGACATCCATTCTAAGGCTTTCCAAAGAACGGAAGAAAATTAAGTCACTTCTGATTTTCTAGATTTTGGACTAGCTAAGTACATCCTCCCTTCTCTATTCATCTCATGACAGATTTGTTTAGTTTTAAAAACCAGGTAATTCAAAACATAGAAACCATTTGTGTGAACCTATGCTATGTGGCTACTAAGTAAGAGTTGGCTGGGATATAAGGAGATGTACCTGCATGAAATTGCAGGGATATTGCTGATCCTCCTAAATCATAAACTCTTTCACAGAAGTGAACAGTCTAACACCCTAATTTCTACGATTTTATAGTAATAATAAATTCAAGTTGAGTTTCTTTCCAGATTTTGAATTTACATGACCCTTACAGGTTGGTTTTTTTTTTCCATACATAGTAATTTAAACAAACAACCTCAGCCTAGCTTTACCTAATCTGAGATTTTTATGCACTTAAATTACTGTAGAAGCCAGGTCATGCATTGGTGTAGAAGTTGGGTCTGACTGAAAATCATCCTGTACTGCATGGCCCACACTCACACTGAGCAGACTGGCAGAATTGGTACAATAGGGAGAAGCAATCTATGTTTCAGTTCTGCTTTTTATTGTTTACCAGGCACAACAGACTGTGAATCTCTCAATACAGGTTTATCACCTACTGAAGAAACAGGAATGTTGTCCTGCTATTTCCACTGAATGAAACCTGGACAGAAAATTGCAGCCCAGAAACAAGCAGATGATACATTTCTATGCCAAAGAGGGAAACTTTGAAAAATTTATAGCATGCAAGTGCCTTATTCAACATCTCAGTTTATTTCCTGCACTGTAATTGTTTGGGAGTTTTCAGTCATGGGAATCCTGCTGCTTGTCATTGCAGGCATGAAAGATATCAAACAAAGTAATCAACTGAATGAGCTCAGAAGAATCGCAGACTGCACTTCTTAACTCTCCCAGTAACAACAAAAGGTTATCTGTGAACATTGCAGGTGAAACACTAAACCTTTTAAAATTTGTTGGACAGAGATCTGATAGGGACGTTTCAGTTCCTTACATTTACTGTTTTAGTTTCTTATTCAAGTATTTTGTTTGGTTTGTTGTGGTTTGTCACAGCACAAGCTGGCTTGTAGCTAAGAAATTAATTCAGCCATAGATAAGAAATTCAGTTCAATTAGCCTGGTTTGATAAACAAGCTCAAAGGTGAACAATGACAGGATATATTCAAACCTAACCAGAGATTTCACTCAGTGTTGTTCCATCCTAAGCTGCAGACACCTCACTGGGCAGTCCAAAGTCCCAAACAATCAGCTGTCATGAGCTGAGGAATTCAAACCCTCTATTTAAGAAGGGTTTGGAACAATAACGAGGCTTTTGCCATTTGGATCACAGAGGGTCCTGTCTTTGTCTCCAACCACGGCCCCTGTTAACGCTATAGTGGATTTCTGTTTTTTACTAGAAGATGCTATGAGGTGAGAAGGAAACTCACACTGAGCTCCTTAAATTCTTTGTGGATCTGGCTTCCAGCCTGAAAAAACATTTAATATGGTTTTATTTTGCTGGCCTTTAAAGCTCTATAAGCAGTGTTTGTACCACAATAGACTAAAGTGACAGAAATTTCACAGCCACAGCTCATCTTCACTTAGACAAGAGAATCTCTAAGCTATCTCTGATATTGTAGGATCATCAAATCTACCATAACTGTCTCCCACCCTTGACCTCATATACTCAGAAATTCCTGTCTGGCCACTTTCTGTCTCGTTTTCATGCATGCATACAACGTGGTTTCCTGTTCAGCACAACATGGAATGCAACTCTCTTCTTTCTGATTAGTCAGAGAGCTGCCTTCATGTTCACAAAATTTAAAAAAAAAAGTACAAGTGATGCTATTCAGTCTTTAACGTGCTGGTAATCACTCTTAATCTGCAGCTGTGCTGTTTTTAGTCCACCCCACTGTGAGGTTTAGAAATATTTATACCCTTTGTCATTGTTTGTTTAAGGATTGTCACTCTCTGCAATCCATAAATGCCAAACCAAGTTCCTCTTGCTTCTAGCTTGCCCCCTAGGCATTGAAATTTGCTCCTGAAATCTTTGGAGAGGGACTTTCCCATAAATTCAGTTAATCCCAGGAAGAGTCTGATTTATCCCTTCTCGTGTTACCCATCTCAGAGAGCTTGTTCACATGGCACTGGTCTGATGCCCCTAGTCCACATGGTCTCTTACATTTGGCTGCTGGAGCACCTTGTGGAGGATTCTGCTCCCACTAACATTCATGCTTTTCTGGAGCTGGCAGTTAGAAAAATTGATTCTCTCACTCTTTACCTTGTTCCATCAGCCCTGGAAATGACTCTTTTGCAGATATAAAAAAACTGATGAGTTGCTTTTACATGACACTCCAATGCAGACACATGAGTCATGTTGCATGAGAGTGAAAAATTCTGTCAAAATTCAATGCACACAGCAAAATAAAGAGCATTGAAATATTTTGGATGAAATATTAATAATATTGAACTATTGAAATTAATTGTTTTGATATTTCTTATTTCAGAACTAGCATTCTGCACCAGAGTTTAATGAAATACACAATCTAACAAAATTGAGATTGAACAAAATGTACGAATATATTTACAAATATTCTTCATCCTCATCTGTCTCTGTCCCAGATACATAGATCTAAGTGTATCTTCATACTTCAAATTATAAGTAGAGGATCACAAATATATGGAAAAAAAATGTATTGCCACTTCCACTACCCATCAGCAGATGCAGGCATACAACGTCAATTTTTCATTCATCAGTGTTTCATACATCCTCCTTGAAACATCACACTTGTTTTTCAGCTAGTCCCTGAGTATGTTTCTTTGCTTCATTAGATTGCTCTGATGTCTAAATCTTGAAATAATCTGGAGCACAAATTGCCTCTGACTTACTCAATCCTGACCAGGCTTTCTTCGCATGGTTACAGCAGCAGTTCAGGAACCAAAATGTCAAGCATATGGAAGACTTACTTCTAGGGAAGGAAGTTACTAGACCAGAATTGTAAACATTTCTGGTTGCATTCCTGGACATAAAGCTAATCTGCTGCTGAACACTGGGGATACATTAAACACAATATGACTCGAAAAAGTCCAGCTTTAAAGCTGAAAAAATGCAGGGGCAAATTCTGGTAGGTTTAAAATAAAACTTTAAAATCTATCACAACATGCAACTTCCTGCATCTTCTTCAGGTGAAAGGCAAGAATGGAGAACAGTTCAAGTTTCCTTCAGTTTATCTCTGTGTTTTAAGCCTTTTAAACTGCATTGATGGAGAAGCTGTAAAAAGGTATAATTTCTTCGGGGAACATGTGCCTGCATCATGTTGATACCAGCAGATATAAATAGCTGTGAGCTGTATCAATAGCTATTTTCAGAGTGGATAGAGTCAGGCAGAGTGGTATTATTTCCTGCTCTCCATGAGAGCAGGAAAGGAAGGCAGCATAATCAGCTTAAATGAAACATGGGAAATCCTTCATGCAGGAAAGACTGGACAATGTCTTTTAAGGAAAACCTAATCCATGCAATTTCTCAAAGTGAGGCAAGGTCAACAACTCTGTCTGGAATCTCAGCTCTCTGACATCACCAGCTCCTGAAGTCACAGTGAGTTGAGAGAACTGAAATTCTGGCAATTTGATGACACCACTGAGTAGGACTTCCTCTTGTGACTTGCCTTCCTTAGAGGATATAGAGGGTTCACATTCTTTTAAAAGAAGAATGCTACCTTCCTATTCATGTCCTAGATTTTTGTTTTCTCCCTTAAGAGCTGGCATATATAGTTACTCCTGTTTAATGTCCTACTGAAACAAACTCCCCAGCAGAGGGGCAGTAGTAGAAAGTTAGCATAAAGTTAATATAAAGGCTGAAACTTCAAGAGGAGGCCTTGAGCTCCTTCCTCACATTTCCTGTTTTCCTTTACACTGATTATGGCTCTGTACCTTCTAGTCAGAAGTTGAGAGCAAACAGAAGCAAAAGGTCCTGAAAGATGAAAGTTAAACTGAATGTGGATGACTTGAGACTTAGTTATGGTTTCTGACGAGTTTTTTATGTCATAATTTTACTCCATTGCTTGTTGCACAGTGATGCCTACACGTCAGTTCAGAAATCAAAATCCTGCATTATGGTTGGTGCTGCCTCAGCATATGCAAGTGAGTTTCTGCTCCACATACTGGTTTAGTTGTATGTATGCCATGTAGTTAGTTCAGCAGTTATGAATGCTTTCACATCCTCATCTCCCAGGACAAGAGAAAAGTGCCTTGTCAAACTGTCACTTACTAAGGAGAGTAGTATACACAACAGCAGGGAGGATTCAGTTCCCAAATGTCACAGCTCCGGGGGGTTTTTGTTTAGGTTTGTTTTTTAATAACTGGTAGGCACAGTCTCTTTGAATGTAGAGCAAATATCTGTGAGAACTGTATAGTGGAAGGTAATGAGTGGGATGGGACAGCTTTCTCTTCACATCATCAGACATTTGGTTTTTAATTTAATATTTGTTAAAAAAAGCTATTTTCTACTATGACTCCACGCACCTTCAATCAGTAATAAAATCTTTCACTTGCCTTTAACAAACTGACTTCAGCATTACATGGAATTTAAACAGTTCACAAAGAATGCAGTAAATCTCTTGCCCCTTCTTTGTTTGAGGCAACAGTTCTTTAATTGCTTAGAAGAATGATGCTAGAGATCTTTTAAAAAAAGCAGGAATTTCAGGCTTAAGCTACAGCCTCATGTGTAACTGAGAATGGAAAATTCAGTTCTACTGTCTAGGAATTTTCCCAAAAGTGTAATTTTTACAATGGGAAATAAAACTTCCTTTGAAATAATAAATGGACACGATGATTTTATTCAAGAGTCCAGTAAAATGAAATTTCATAGCCTAAGTTTTAGGCTTAAGATCAAAGATGATCTTGAACATCACTGGCTTAATCTGCTTCTGGGAAAGAGACTGTAGGCTCACAGCAGCAAGATCATGGGGCTGCTCATTCAGAAACTTCCCCAGGAAATCCCTGACCATGGGATAAATTTCTGCTAACAACTAGTGTCATCAGCAGACTGGATTTTTAGAGCTTACCTTTGGCAGTGGTGGAGCTGTCCAGAAAACAAGCAATGTGCAAGAGCTGAGTGCAGGCTGGTTGAACCCAGCAGAAGGACTTGGCAGAGGCACGTATTGTCTGTTGCCAGGAAAGGGGATCCAATTTCACAGGTCTTTGCAACAAGACCCCTGACAGGTCAGCCATATGAGCACACCCTGAAAAATAATTAGGGACAGCCAACTTCTACCCAGACATTAAATGAAGAGTTGTGACTACAAAAGCTCAAGCAAAAAACTTTTTATTTTTCTTGTTTTTTTTCTTCCCCTATATCAGAGAGCTTTTGCAACAAGGTGACCTTTAGGAGCTGGATTCATCAATATCTAAGTAATCCTACACCCGCCCAAAACAACTTCTTCCCCTCCTTCACTGATAAGAAGCAAGGTGTGGGGAAAGCACATTTAAACTAAATACTGAGTCTTTTTCAGATGAACATCTCACAGCAGAGCTTGTTTGGACTGCACATTCATAAGCAAACTAGACATACAAGCAGCAGATTAAAACTTACATATCAAAATAAGATGAAGCTGGAGGTAGAAAACTCTATGCATTTACATTCCAGGGTAAGAGATGCACTGCCTTGCATGACTTTGTTAAAGGGTATGAGTGTTTGATCTGTATATAAAAAATTTCTAAAAATAAACCCAGGCATTGGAAAAGTCTTTATAACTTGTGAGAAAAACATGACTAAAACCTCCCCTTTGCAGCTCTTTCTCACAGTTATCCTTTCAAATTGAAACTCACCTTTGCACTTTGCCAGCCTGCCTATGACACATTGCCATGTTTGTTACTTGCAGTGATTGGTATGTGGCACAGTGCATCCCGCTTGGCAGATGTGTGGGACAAGGGAGATTTCACTCAGGAGACTGGAAACACTTATTTCATATACAGCATTTTCTGAAGCTCCAAGTTGTTTCAGAGATGCGAGAAAAAACTGGACCTCTTTGTGCAACTTTGCACTCCAGGTAGATATCTGATAGGGAAAAACTGCTCAGACAGTGGATAGAAGGAATATAGTCCAGGGTTTATTGCATTGCAGAGCAGTTCTTTGGTTCTGCCTGGCTGTTGTTCAATAACCATTGCTGTGCTCTGCCTTGCAATTAGGGGACCACTCACACAGGAAAGGAAAGTAGAAGTCTGACAGAATCTGATTTCAAGAGTCTCCAACAGAAAACACTTTATAAACAACAAGACCTAGTGTAGAAAGGCACTTAAAATTGATTCAGGAAGGGCTTTTCTCTCCCCTCATCACATTCCAAGGTAACCCTGAGCAAGAGGGGATGATGCAAACTAGAAGACTCCAATCAGTCCAAATCATTTGGAGAGAGTTCAGTAATAGAGGTTGTGCAGGAATGTTCATGGGTCATGGAAGAGCTAAAGAAAACTGCCCCAGCTGGCTTTAACAGCTGGCTCCTTAACAGAGGATATCTCCCCAGAGTTATGAGGGATGGGTCATGGAAGAGATAAAGAACATTGCCCCAGCTGGTGATAGAACACAAACCTCTGGCTACATCCTGCATTGCAACCTAAGGCACCGTGGTAAAAAAAGAGTTTACAAACAGCCCGTGGTTCATTGCACCCGTGTGTTCTCCCCTCTGGGAAGGCTAAAAGGCTGCTTGCCTATATTAAAGCTGCTGCTGGCTGCACACAAAATTCAGTGTTTATTTTAACACGAGTGAAAGAGCTACCACAAATGGCAGTGCACATGATCATCAAAGTGAAGGAATGGCAAACACATACAGGAGAGAATCCTCTGATGGAATTCAGTCTTTAGGAGAGAGCCAAGAGTTGCACAGCCCTCCCTCTCCTTTAGGATAGCAGTGCAGTGTCTTGGCAGACAGCTTCTGAAGAGAGGCAAAAGCATCAGAGGGAGCTCACAGCTGCACTCAGCCCTGGCAGATACAATTTCATAGCCATACTTGGGATTTCTCACTAGGTTGAACTTCTGGCTGCTTTCTGCACTGAATAAGGAAGTATGAGTGAACACTGCCTCATATTGGCCTTCTCATTTTGGGATTATTTGAAGTCTCGTCTTAGACAATGACAGAACAACTCAAAACTAGCAAAATACTGTGATAGCAATTTTCATTAAGGTACTTTCTTTCTCTTCCTGTCTGAAATTTTGATACCCAAAAATACCTTTTTTGAAGGTATTTTTCCATAGCAGTCAGAATGGAAAAACTATAAATAACTGAGAAATTTAGATTATGTCTGAAATTAAACAACTACCCTCAAAACCTGCTGTTATGGAAAACTTCAGGGAAAGCAAGACTGTGATCTTTCATCATTAACCCCATTTATACATTGAGTCTCATGCCCTCCCATGTTTCCTTATCCAATGTTAACTTGCAAGTTAAACATTGAAAGTGAAAGTTCTCTTGGTCGTTGTTACTAATGACAAATACTAACCCATCTATTTCTAACATCCCATTTTGTGAGCTTGATTTTTAACATATCCCTTAAAATGGAAACACTGTTACTCCTTTTGAATGAATCTGGTGTTCCTGTGACAGGGTTTAATCCTGGCATTCATTTTTGTATGCAATCAATCAATCAATCAATCACTTAATGGGTGGATTATTATTATAATACTTTTATGAGAGACTGAAGAAACATTAGAGTGAACCACCCACTTCAGTCCACACAAAGAGGTGGACATCTACACAGTTTGCTGGTTATGTCAAACTGGAGTCCAAAGAAGCAATCAGAACACATATTTCTCTGCCAAGTATGTTATTTGAATTTAGGTTTCCCCAGCTTTGGGCATGTGAATCCCACTACTTAGAACAGCTCCAGCTATCTATCCTTGGGCTTGCTGCAACTCATACTGCAAAGAACATGGGGAGGAGCTAGCAAACTTAGCTGACTATAAAGATACTGTAATATTTAGGAAATATTAATTGCTGATACTGGCAGGTTCCAGTTAAATGGCAGGGGCTTGTGCTAGCTAAATATCCAACCCAATAAATCTAAAAGCGTGATCAAAGGAAGCTGTTTATACACTTAACGATACATATATATGTGTGTGTGTGTGATGATAATCCAGTACAATAGTATCTGCTTTCTCCACTAGCAAGTAGAGTGGTGGAAAAGTAACAGTTTTGGAGCAAAGAATTTGGTTCTAAGGACCTGAGTTGGCCCTACACACACTTTAGGGATTTTTCTTTTCAGACTCACTCGAGTCTTGTGTGGACTAAATGCTGCTTTGGGGTCTGACCACATCCTCTAGTCTCACCTAAAAGGTGCCTAGTGTGTGTGTCCCAAGGCCACCCCTCAATGCAAACAAAAGCACAGGAAGTAAGATTAACAAAGAGATTCACATCAAAATTACAGTCTTGAATCTAAATTAAAATGCTAATGAAGATGGATGTTATCTCCCACTGGCAGTGCAAATGGGTGATGTGGTCAGTGCTGTATCATTCTTCTGATAACCATTTGCAGAGAAACCCTCAGTACCTTTAGATGTCAAAAATAGTATGACTCTACCAGTAATTTTTGTTACACACGTGCAGCCTGACATTTCTCTGTGTTTAAATGCCATTTCAAATTTATTGCTGGCCAGCAGACTTTTAAATTATGTTTAGCTTTCTTGTGGCACCTGAAGCTTGTAATGTCACACCATAAATGCACTATGCTGCCCACTGCCTATAGAGCTGAGAAAATGTTTGCTTTCCAGTGTTTTTTATGAACAGTCTCTAAGTCATTAGTCAACTTGGTCAATCTCTATTTTCCACTGGCCTATAAACTGTAAGGGAAAGTAAAATATGCTAAGTTGATGCTAAAATACCATTACATACCTCACTGATTTAGCAGGGAATAAACAACGGGCAGATCTTGCCTTTTATAGATACAAGCTTCTCTTTGTCAAAGTTGTATAACCTGCCTTTGCCAAAGTTTAATTACACATCGTGTTTGTGGGCTTTTGGAATCACAACCTCAGTTAATTTTAATGAAAAAAAAAATCTGTGTTAAAGCATCTCCCCATAAGATTTTTTTCATCACAGACAGGCTGTCATGAAGGAGTCAACTGAAAAATGACATATTACCTGTGACTAGAGATGCTTTGCATCCTTCAAAGAGACAACACATGTATGTAGACATTTCTGATCTATCATAGCAAATACGTTGCTCCATCAATGCCAAGGACAGGAGGATAAATTCTAATACCCAGGTCTTACCTGATTATTTAGAAGAGATCAGTGAAATCCCAGCTCTCAAAACTGCCTGAATGCTTCAACAGTCAGAATCCAGAGCAGTCAGAAGTGGGATAAGAGGGATCATGGAAGTTCCTTACTCTCCCTGTAAGCTCAGGACACTACAAATGCAATCACTTAATCATATCAGCATTACTAGTGAGCATCCTAATGACAGGCACTTCGGGAAACTTCACACACCAGGATATTTGAAATATGCCTGAATGCCACAAAGCCCTGCTTCTTGGAATAGTTCCTCAGAATACTTAAAGAGAAGAAAATAACTGATTAAATTACATTTTGGCTAAAAATACGCATTCAAGAATAGATTAGTCTTGCTCAACGTAGCCACTCTGAATTCAGGGGGTTTTGTTCCATTTGCCAAACACTTTTCCTTCCTTCTATCACTGCTCTGCTTCAGATGTAGATAAACAGTGGCTTTATTTTAAACCGAACTTTCCAAACTTCTCAAGCACAACACAGGCATTGACAAAACCTCCACTGACAGATTTCCCAGGTCAGGCAGAGAATTTCTGTGCAATCCAAGTAGCTGTTGTTCCAAATGCCTCCTTCCCAGCTCCCCATTTTTTCATTTGATGGCTACCACCAGTTACTTAAGAGTGGGGTTTGGCTGTTCAAGAAGCAAGTGGCAACAGCAAGCAGGATCTGGCAGACACCAAGATTCTGTAAATTTTGGAGTGCTTCTTTCTGGCCATGGGAATGAATTAGAGAATGGAGCTTTAATCAAAATCCACTAGACTGGAGCTATTTTAAAGCTGCCTTTGCAGCTCACCTGGCAACAGTAGAGTTTGAGTATATTGGATTGCCATGCAGGACAGAATCCAAATGTTATAGGAACTTGTACAGCAAGAGATGGTGTTGTATATTGGACGATTAAATAGCCCCACACCCTGTCTGGCTTACAGGTGTGAGCAAGGAAAAGATGGTTTTGTGGTTTATTTGACATTTCTTGCAAGATAACATTGTGCTGTTGAGCTCATGATTTATATTTACATGCCTTTTCCTGACATCAGACATCCCTACTTACCCAGGACTACCCACTGAACTCTGAATTTGGAAACTCAGACTTAAGTCCCTGCACCAT
This sequence comes from Rhabdornis inornatus, assembly GCA_013397075.1. NCBI lineage: Eukaryota > Metazoa > Chordata > Aves > Passeriformes > Rhabdornithidae > Rhabdornis > Rhabdornis inornatus. The sequence goes on along the minus strand of VWZS01008407.1, from coordinate 3,648,926 downwards.
TGGAATTAGTCAGGAATTTGAAATGACTCCCACATCTGATCCAAATGCAATGCTGTTAACTGCATTAAAAAAAAAACCAAAACCAAAACCAAAACCAAAAATGTTGTTGCTAACAACAAAAAAAGGATCCCAAGCTGGCAAATGAGAAGGACCAGGGAAACTGGAAAAAGATGGTGATAAGCATAACTGTTATTAACATGTCAGAGTAAAGCAGCTGCTTGGGAGGAAACTCTGTGGCTTTCAAAGCATTTCTAAAGGCATTAGCTATGCTAAATGAGGGCAACTTAAGTATTTGGCCAGTGCAGGAAGGCTCAAATCTTGAATGTCATGCTATACCACAAGTTTGCATGGAAATATTTTCTCTGATTTTGAAATTGCTTCTTCTGCCTGTCAAAGAGGCAGGAGTTACCAAATTTGGCCAGTGGACCTGCACTTCTCCTCTGAATCACAGTAATGAATTAAATGGGACCTTGAGCATATTTCATCTATATTTTCCAAAATCTGGTTTACATTTTTGTCTTTCAAGAACAGGTACTAAAGGGCTGATTCAGTGGGTCAGATCTCCAGGGTTGCATAAACTATGATGGCCTGTGTTAAAGTAATTCCAATGAAGCCGGTTCAGTATACACTGGTTGAAAGTCTCATGAAAAATCTTACCCAAGATGGCCATTATTTAATTTTGGCACATTTACACTTCTGTCTTTCATCAAACAACTGGTATTGGTGTGAAAAAACTGGGAAAAGAAAAAACATCTGGATATTTGCATTCAAAACTAGATGTTACTAACTTATTTGTGTTCCCAAACCCAAGGGAACTTGCAAGGGCAGGGAATTTTCCTTGCTTTGAGTTCTTACCGTCATGGTCCAGAACATACCAATCAAAAATTCAAAAGCAGGGAATCAGGGATGTCATAGTTTCTTGCACGTTGGTCCCAGGCTCAGTACATTCCCTGGTGCTGGCAGACTGTACCTCAGCAGTGGAACCCTGGCTGTAACATTTCCAGCAGCAGATTTAAGTGCTTGACACCAGTGAGTGCCAGACAAAGTGTGTTACTGAGCTGAGTATGATAAACCTATCTGCAACAGCAACAACTACTGTAACTTACCCAACTCATTCCCATACCAATTGACATTTTAACTGCACACACACTGCCTAAAGGATCTAGGGAATTTGACAAGGGATTAGTTCAGATAACTTAGCATTATCACTATCCTACCAGCACTGTATCTTCCCTCTACAATGATATGCTTAATGGCATTGTCTGGTAAGCAGCAAGCCTCAGCTTGTTACCGTCTTCAAGGTTAAGTTTTTAAATCTTGGCAAACAGAAGTAGGGACACTCCTGAATAATACTGTACAGCAGTCTGTTCCCTCACACTGACCTGGCAGACATCTGGTGTGCCACAGAAATGCTTCCAGGAGCGCTGCCTAAGTAGAATGGCACTGGGTTGGGATGTCCTCTTTAATCCTGTTTATCTGCAATTATCTATGGTGATAAAAATATGAGTACAAATTAGAGATTGCTTTGAACTCCTTCAGAAAATACAGACAAATATTAAACTAAAAGGCAGGTGAACTGTCCAGCACAGTCCACGGGAATTCTTCTTCTTCTCCAGGAAAACTGGTTAATGTCATTCCAAGTTAGATGCATATTCACATCCCTGCAAAGCTCTCCAGGAACTAGAGCAGTGTAAGATCAAATCACCTCTCAGTCTCTAGTGCATTTAATCTTGCCAAATATCTCTGTGAGGTTTACATGCAATTATCTGACTTGACAGATGAGGTAGAGACCAAAAGACACGAGTGAGGTCATACAGGAAGTCTGAGGGAGGATGAGGAATTGAACTGGCTATTGTCATCTCCTGGGTGAGACATCTCCAGTGGGGCACTGGAGGTTTGTCTTTATCACTGCAGCAGAGTCTGAAAGAAAATAAAGAGTCCCTGCTGAGAGTGAATGCATCCATGTGAACACATAAAGGGAAGGAATGAAGGGAATTCTATGTGAGGGTTTACAGCTTTGATCCATTTGTTTATGGTACTGTGATATTAGCAGAGAAAAGCAAGTCTCCTTGGGAAACCTAGAAAGAACATAGCTCCTCTCCCTGCCATGGTAGGGTCTGAAACTGCTGGGGATGAGAATCTTGGTTCAAGCTGTAGGATATTTATTAATGTAAAATAATAGCTGATGCTTTTTCAATGCCTTTGATTGTAACACACTGCACACTAGACTTGCTGTGCTGGATGTGGTATTTCTGACACACTAACACCTGAAGGGCTATACGAAGAGCCAAGAGCTGTTTTGGTCCCCCACCATTGATGCTGAGGGAAGGAAATGTGGCAAGAATTAGCAATGCAATGATTCCACGTGGAATTTAGCCAGAAACACCCAGCTTCTTTGAAAAAAAAATCTAATTATATGTTCAGTTGCAAAATATGGGAAGATGAAAAAACCCTAAGACTATAAGCTTTTCCCATGCTTCAAGGCAAGGACTTGAATTTTCTCAGAACGAATTTTCTCAGAATGCTATTATCAAGACTGATTTAAGTTTATCATTGCACTTTCAGAACTGCTACCCTAATAGCTACATCTATAGGCCAACATGAAGCATCTCCCTCAGAGGCAGCACTTTGTTTCTTGCAAAGGCAAATGAACAGCCAAGTCTCACATGTGACAGACTCTGCTTCTATTTTCTTCCAAGGCCTGTAGGCATGTCAGTCTCTTGGCAGAGCTGTATGGAGCTGCAGACCACATCCTGGAGTGTCTGTATCACACTGGGCAGGGCAGGGCCAGACCAGACAGCTCTCAGCTCTGTCTTCAGCCTGGGAACTGAGTGCTGCAAATTGAACACTTGTGCACTCCTGCACCATGTTACTGGAAATTTCCCAATTCTTTGGGCTTGTCTATGTAAGGAAGCATAACCTGCTTGCAGATCTGCCCACGTATCAATCTATATAATAAGACAATCTTATAAATGTCTGTTTCATTGGTGTGTCAGGTTAAAACTTGCAGGTGGCCACAAAACTGAACGTTGCTTTGAGCTGACAGGATAACATACACCATCTTTCCTATGGTAAAATAACAGCTCCTGTTGCTAAGCCAGCCTTTGCCTATGCCTGAGGAGATCACTCTGTGTAGTTTTTGTTTAGTTTAAAGGAAACAAAAGCCAACCAAATGATAAACCCCAGCCTTTCAAGCACTGCTTTATAGGCCCAGTGGTCTTGAAGTGTGCCAAATCTAGCACCCTAGCATCAGACTACACCATCTACTCCTAGTAAGAGATGGCTTTCAGACCTGCTCTGGGGTAGAAAGGCAAAGACAGTCATTAGCCTGCTCAACTTGATGATTCTAACGAGGACCAAAACTATTCAGGTGTAACACTGAAGCTACAAGTGCCACCTTGTAGCTTCAACTGAGCTAAGGGAACTAATTTTGGATAACATAAACAGTGCAGGTGACAACACTCCTCCTTGTGAATCAGACGACAGCACCCACAAAACCCACCCCAAAAGAAGGGAGTCAAGTGTGCTAGACCATGTTTCAAGTGTGCTAAACATGTTTCATCATGTTTAGCTCATGTTAAAGTCATGAAAAGACTTCTTTGTCCTTCCTCCTAAACACACGGAATTGGCTGCTAGCTGAGGTAGAACACTGAGGAGACACCAGGCTGGACTGAGGTAGGTGTCTCCTCAGTGTTCTACCTGCAGCTCCACAGGACTAAGAAAGGTTTGCATCCTAATGGGAGAGGAGTCACAGGCAGGGACTTTGCTACTGCTGCACCCTGAAGCAAGTGAATCGAGACATACCTTCACAGTGAAAGTCTCTCCCATTCTTTCAGGAAAACAGTTAGAAAAAGCCATTTGGGACCATGGAGAACTACAGCAACAATGCAGAACAAACAGCTAATAGAGATGTGGCTGGTATGAATACTGGCAAATAGACATTTATTTCTGAAGCTGAACATGACTTTTAAAAAGACACATCTCAAAATTACTGAGGGAAATTACTTGGTCTATTAAGCACAAAGAGTCTATGGAGATTTATTGTCCTCCACCTTTGTTTCCCCTTAGGTTTTAGGGGCAGATGGAGTTTTATGTACACTTGCTACTTACTTGTCTCTGTACTGTCTCCATCACTTAGCCTTTTTAGCATGAAAAGCTTCAAGAGTACTGTGGTTAAATTCTAAATCTTCCCCTTGTTTTATCAAGCACCATATGCTCTGTTTCCTAGCATACACCCTAATTTCCTTAGGGATATGGTGATCCCAGTGAGCTCCTTAAAAATGACTCCTCAAAACCAATTCAACATGACATACTGCTGCTTCAGCCTTCCTGTATCACAAGACACTCTTGCTGAATGACTCCCTCTTTTCACACCAAACTTACTTGGGAAGGAAGTCCAAACATTCAAATCAATGCTGGGAAAATCTACAGCACTTAAGAAGAGTTTACCTGCACAAACTGCAAAGCTTCTTGGGCTCGGGTAATTCAGAGATTACAAGGCACTTGGAGCAGGACCTAAAAATGTTACATCTGCAATCAAGTACAACACTGAAAACTGAGAGAACACATGCATTACCAGGGAGGGAGAGAAGTGCATGGAGACTGACTTTAGTCGTTTGAAAAGTCTGATCTTCTGCTTCTTCTTCAAAATGGTCAGCATCTCTTTGAAGCTGTTTGACAACTCTGAAAATGGAAAGTAGAGCTTTCTAATGCACGTTTAACAGCAGTCTGGGAATGTTAACAGGATGCAAAAGCCTTCTCTACAGCCAGACAGGACTTTGAAGAGAAGTGGCCAAATATGGTTCTGCTTCAGCATTCCAAAATGCCTTTGCAGATACAGGAGTCTGAGCAGCAGCAAGTTTTCACCACCACACACAAGAAGTGGATTACAACAGAGTATATTCGTAATCTTGCATTTTTACTGCAAAAAACCAAGTAGTCACACAGAACCACCCCCCTGTCCCTTTTTTTTTTTTTTTTACATAAGGTAGTGCCTTGGAGAGTGCTAGGGTGATGGCTAGAGGAGGCTCCTTCCAGACCAGTGCAACTGAACCCTGCCAGAGGCTATGTCTGTTGGCAAATATGAAATAGCCAATCTACACAGCCCTGCTTTGGGAAGGGTTTCAGAGCTCCCTGGGGACAACTGCTGGCATGCAAGTTAACACTGAAGGCATTTTTGAGTGGTCACTGCTTCACTGTGGGCACAGCAGCTAAGTTAAATAAGGACAGAGGAGGTGTATTGTGTGGAACTGCAGTCCTGATCATGCTGACAATTAAGGAAGTGGTTAACAATTGCAGTTTTGTATAAAAAATGGATTTTTGTCTGCCTTGTAACAACGATAACTTGTACCTCAAAGAAGAATTATCCTAACAATACATAGACTTGGTGTTAGCTTCTTCCATTTATAGAATTGGCTTTCTCACAGAAATATAGCAGAGAGGTACTCAAACTAGTCCTAAATTAGAGATTGGACACCAGAAGTAGTCACATGAAAAAAAGAAAACTTCCAAGGAAGTCCCTCCCTTCTCCTTAATGCTAATACTGAGACATTTCCCTCATTTTGTTTCCTTCTCCTGTCCAGAGAAGTTAATTCTGAGCCAAACATAGCAAAAATGAGAAAAACTGTAACAGTTTAGTTTGAGAAGGAAAAAAAGGGAGAAGCTTTCTATCACTGTACTTCTAGGTCTCATGCCTGCATGCAATACTGTTCTGACTGAATTTTATTTTTAAAACAATTCAAATAGAGCTGTCTGCAACAAACTGAAAACTCAATGAAGAAAAATTATATTGTTGACCATTCCTGCAATACAGTTCAGTGTTATACCAAAAGTGGCTATACCTCCAAATCCTATATCTGTTAGGCTCCTGAAGAAGGATGCCTCACTAATCTCTAATTTTTAAAGACCCCTAATCATACAAACCTTTTCCCAGGTTATAGGAAGAGTTCTCCATAGGTATCTGAAATTAGCATTGAAGGTTATCCCATTCTTCAAATTACATTATTCTTTTTATTTCAAATAGTTTAGAGGTTATACCAAATTAACTCTTTACCCAAGTTAAACCTTAATTACCTCTCTATAAAAAGAAAAATTAATTCCATTATCTATATTCACTAAGAGAAGAGAGAGCAAAATTGCCAAGACCCACCTAACTCAATGGTAGAAGAAATTCAGCTCTCAGGCTTGAGGGTTCTAAACCCTCAAAGTTTTACACAGTGAAAGAGTGAAAGTGCAATTTCTGCATAGCAGTAGTGACAACAATATGGGGGAAAGCTTGGCATATTAAAGCAGACACACAAATTCCACCCCGCTCTTTGTTTCCCAACATTCGTTGAATTCTTCCCACTTTCCATGGTTTATTTAGGAGTTCTTGCAGATGTTTTAGATTTCATCTAATCACAGTTAGGCACTGCTTATGTTGGTTTTTTTTAAAACAATATGAAATACATAATTTAGTATGGAGCTCCATTTTCCAAAGCCTCTGTTCCCTTGTGCTTTTTGTTGTCACGTTGCCCATTATAAAAATGGACTAACTAGAAATCATTCCACTAATATTTTCAAGCTTTGACCATTCTGTCTTTTGGTAGACATTTCATCCATCTCTGCAGTACAAGAATGCTGTGTGGAATTGTGCTCACTAGTAAATTTGCAGTTTCACACTTTACCTGAAGAAAAACTGTGATGCAGTTTAGCACGGCTTGCTGAAGAGGTTGAACTGGAGTCACAGTTTGGGATGAGGTGGTGGAGCACAAGCAGCAGCTTCTCTAGGCATAGAACCAGCTGACACAAACAGGAGAAATCAGAAACACTTCCTAGGAACAACACTCTTCTGCTTTCCACTGCACATCCCTGCAGCTGGGCAGTGCAGACAGTATCAGTGGCTGTGAGTGAGCGATGCAGGAGCATCCCTTGTCTCTGCAGCCCCTTCTAGAATGTGGCTTGATCTCATGCCCTGCTGGAGCTCAAACCCTGCCTCAAAGACTGCAGGTTCCAGACAACCTTCATGTCAGACAGGTGCTAACAGACCAAAACAGCTTTGAGAGGAGACAAGTCTGCAGTAACATTGACAAGCTGATTTTGTTCGGTAGAATGAGGTCAACTGTGAGTTGCTGCTGAAAGAAAGATCCTCTGGAGAGTCCATTGTAGGATGATGAAGTTTTTCTACTTCCTTCCTTCTTTATTCCCTTCAGTCTCTCTGCTCCTCTCAAGCAAAGCCAAGTAAAGAGGTCCCAAGCAGCTGTATGCCAGAAACATCAGTTATGTTTGACAGAGCTTTTCTCTTATGTTCAGTCCACAGGCAAGGAACAAATGCAAAATAAAAAAGTGAAGCTTCACCCAAAATCACTTCCTGAAACAATCACTTTTTCATCAACTCACCTCGCTTTGGTGGGCAAAAAGAGAGTGAGCAAACAAATGTGAGCAGGAAATGCTTTCCAGTCAAACCCTCCCAGTGATCAAGGGCAAAGAGAGCAGAAGTGGATCACTCATACAGGCATACAGGAACTGTCAGCACCAGCAGGCTGGGTGAAGAAGAGCTAGGGGAAAGCTCCAAGCTCACAGTCAAATCATCACTAGATCAAGTGGAGAGAGAGTCTGGGATTGCAAGGCACAATGTATTTGAGTTTCTACAGTGACAGCATTTTTCTGCTATTAATAAGTTGAATCTTGTATGTTGTGGCATTTGTCCAGTAGGTGGGAGGTTTCCTTAAGTCCCAGGATTTATTTCCTAGTGAAAAGGCGCAATCCAGTTGAAGAACAAAGCCATGGAATTGTCCTTTTTGATTTGGTACACAAATACAGATATGGTTCTGTCTCTCAAATGAAAGTAATTCAAAATTTACATACAGAGAATATACAGCACTTGCAAGGGAAGACACAGTACTATTTTACATGAAGTTTCAGCCATATCTGCACTCTAGGGTGGAGTTTGCCTGACACATTCTGGAGGCAAGTATGGTCTTCATAGAGACTTTGCTCCATTTAACACAGGCCTGTATGTTATGAAAAGTACTAAGCTTCTAGCTAACTCAAGTGGACTCTCTCTCTTAGCTATTTTTCTCCTTGGCTCCTGGAAGCAGTTGGTTTTCAGTGATATTTATAGAGCAGGGTGTGCTGCTAACTCATCCAAACAGTAGGCCTCCTGCAAACTTTTAAGAGGCCCCTGCTTGTAGCAGGCATAATTTTCCAGATCTTATTAAATGTTGTTCTCGGCACTAGTCTATACCCTTGTGAAATTCCTTACTGAGCAGATTCTAAAGACAGGCAGTGACCCAATAACCTTCATTTTCCTGGCATGATGCAATAGCTGCTTCATGCTCAGGAAGTAGAGTGGGCTGAGCAGAACGTGAAATGAGCTGCTGAAATTCCCAAGTCAGTGTTTTGTTTCCATGCCATTGAGGGTAGAATTTCAAAGTGTAGAATGGTTCAAGCTCTGTCTTTTATGAGGTCAGGCTAAATGCTTCCCTTTCATATATGAAGAGAGGGTGATCTTTGCCAGATCAGTCTCTCTTCATATATAAAAGGGAAACATTTACACATTCTGCAATGGATTTGCTCTTATTTTGATTTCTGCTTTGGTTGAGAGCTCTTTGTAGCAGGAAATGCAGTTTTCAACAGCAGTTCAGGCTCTGCTGGAAAGTGGCCCCTGCAAGAAGCAGTGGGCTGCAGAAGCATCAAAGTAATAGAGCAGCATTCGACTCTGCCACTCAAATTTCTCCTTTCTACTCTGTCTCAGCTTCAAGACTATATTTGATTTGGGGCAGTGAAAACCATGAATGAAGGAATAAAAGAATAAAGCTCTGAAGAGCTGGCCAGGCTGTGAGAGAAGTGTAAGGATTTCAACATAAACCTGACTGGTGAAGGGCAGGTTATAAACACCCAGGATTCTTGACAAGAAAAAACTTTAACAGAAGTCTACAGGGATCTCCAGCAAAGCATTAAAAAGAATATTAAAACTGGTAGATTGGTGAAACCACCAGAAGATGTTTTCTATAGTAGTACTTGCAATAGCAGAGAAATGGACTGGATGAACTAACACACTTAAGGATGCTCTAACACACTGGTACATGTGTTGGCTGGACTGCAGGGACTGCAGTAATCTGGGCAACTGCTAAGATTGAGTCATTCAGGATGATGACCCCAGAACCCTAACACAGGTTCTCATCACAAAGTAAACACTCTGTGAAGGACAGAGATACAAAGGCCTTGAGGCCAAACCTTTACTGTGACTGTTAAAACCTGTTTCTCATTCATGATGTCAAAAGCAGGTTGAGTTCTCTTAAAGACTAGTCCAGAATTTTCTTCCTACCTAATCTAATTCAGGACCAATACATATCAACTCCTCTTATGCCAACACTACTGTGAATTTAAATACCACCCTATCTCCCAAATCTGCACTTACCTCCTTGCAATTTTTATGTAGAGGAGCCATATCTGGCTCAGTCTCTTATGTTTAAACAAAACACTTCTCCCTTTGGCTCTCAGAACAGACTCTCATTTCCTTGTGGTTTCAGAATTTCTGCCCTTTGAAATGCTGTGCTTAGCAGCTCAGGATTTCTGACCATGGAAGTTTCTGTAGGGGGAAAAACAAGTTGTCAGAGCATTCAAAACTGGTACCTAGAATGAGTCCTGCAGGATGCAGCTCTTTACAGAGATCCCTGGGACTCTGGGGAAACAGGCTGAAGAGCTGCCAAATGGTTTTTGAGCTAAGAGATGAGTTTTTCTTTGAAAATCTAAACAAAGCAACAGCAACTCACTGCTGATGGAAGGGGCTGGACGTGAGACTGGACAATTACTGCTAACACAGTAGAATTTTCCAGGGACCATTTAACGTGTAGAAACAAAGCAGCAGCGGGATGCAAGATTTCTCCTTAGGGCTGCAACATAAAGAATAGTCTGTTCTTAGTCCAGAGGGAAACGAAATCAGATGAATTTGATCCCAAGTAGTGAACAAAAAAATGCCAGGCATTTTCTGGATGTCTCTGTTATTACAGGGAACAGCCAGGGATGAGTTATTTGTCTTTGAGCAATATAGCTGTTGAAGTTCTAAGAAATTAAGTCATGGCTTTTAACATACCCCAGTTATTGCATATGTTTCTGTTTGAACTCTTAGGTGGCTTGGACTCTCAGAAATGCACAGATGTCTCAAAAGCCACTATTTACTTTTCTGCAAGATCAAAAGGGACTAAAACAACATTTGAGTTCACGTGATTTTAAACATAATTCTGTAATTCATCATAAGTAGTGTCACTGCAAGTTTGACTTACCCTTTCAACACTGCCATTTTTACAGGCAGGGAGCAACTAGAGATGGTATAATCCTTGTCTGGAAGCAAATATCTGAAACAAGCCTCAAATGCTCTGCTTGTCTCAATTTATGTACTTTTGGGGTTTTGCTAGACCATTCTATGAACTTGAAAGTAACACAGCATTTACCTGCTAGGAAAATCCAAGTAAAGTTTCCCCATTCCTTATCCTGTTTCCCTTTTGCAATACAGTAAAGATGCAGCAATGTCTTTCATTATGTCTATTAAAGGATGGAAAGTTGTTACTTCAGGTTTTGATCCCCCTGCCCTTGGTCACAGGGATTATTTTTTGTCTTCAGCACAGGACTTAGACTTGCCTGTGCTGCAGTGTTTGGCTAGCCCCATTTTTAGGACACATTCACACATATCCAAAGCTTTGCTGGCTTTTCAGTTCCCCTGCAATAATGTGACCCACCAGAGAGAGACCTCTGCACATCACAAAGCCACTCCTTAACCTGTGCCTGCCTTACAGTCCCAGAAGGAAAATACAGGCAGCTTTCTATTCTGTATCTAGCAGCTCTCCCTCCACTCAGAGGCAACCAGGATACCAGGATGCACGTTTGGCAGGGAGGAGGAAGGGTATGAAACAACAAAATAAAGGGGAGTACCTGCTGTCTTCATCAACTGACATAATAAATCTACTCATTATGAATCTACACAGGGATCAAGCAGTTTGAACTCTGCTGCAAGCAAATACTTTTAAAAAATGACTAATTGCAAGGTTTTCTTTTAATGAGTGTTACCTTAAGATGGGAAAGAAGATCTGAATAGGCTCTGAGAACTTCTGAGATGGGTACAATAAAATAGCTGCCTGTTTTATTTTGCAAAACATTTAGTCTACAAAATACTCAGCACATTCAGTTTTTCCAGTTCCAGGAGAGAAATAGGACATCCTTTGAAGAGAAATTTTTGCATCTAGCCTATTTTCAAATAAAAAGACCTTGGACAAATCAAAATATGAGGGATCTGGTCATGTAGTAAGGAGCTGCTCCTGTGATTTGGAAGAGATCCAAGATGACTCCGGAACAGTCAAGAAAACTAACCAGAAAATTTTCTCTGTGGCTTGAATTGCTGAGCTACAGCATCTGGAAGCATCATGGGCATGTCACAGCAGTGCTTTAGCTTGGGAATTACCCTAAATAGCCTTATTATCACCACTAAATGATAGAGTATGGCAACTGGAATGCAAGCCAAACACAGTGGAATGACCGATGAAGTTCTTTTTCTGAGGTCATCTTTTTGAACTCTTTATTTTTTTCCCCACAGTTTTCACATGTGAAATCTCGGTAACACAAAGTCCCAGATCAGAAAAAAAATCAACAATATATATGAGATAAGCAATATGTCAATAAAGTTCTTACTCACTTTCATTTTTCTAAGGCAAAAAGAAACATTCTCAAAGTTACACTCATACACAAACATTTAGCTAACATCACTACTGACTTCATAAAGCAAAAGTTCAGTCTTAAAAAAAATGATGTCTTAAAACATAATTGTCAGACTGGATCTCAAGAAACTGCTAGCCTTTCAGAAATATAGTGTCATTTCAACTAATTTACCATTAAAAAATGCAAACAAAAGATGAATATTTAGTAGAGAGAAAATACTCATGCTTATATAGCTGAAGGCAAAGAGTAAGTAATTGCAGACAGACCAGAATCACTGCAGCTGACTAAAGGCATCTTTGAGTAAACTTCAAAACAGGTTCTGTGGCTAAAAGTGTCACACTAAAGGCTTCAGTGCCTCAGGATTTTCCTCATATATTCCACGAGGCTTTGGGAAAGCAGGAGGCTGATTTAAATAAGCTGCAGAGCTTTTTCCCAAATTATTAAAGCTGTCACTTCTCTCGTAGAAGAAGTTAGAGAAAAAGAGTGCAGTAAGTCCTAAACGGAAGGGAACTGAGGCTGGTGCCTTAACAGAAGTGGTTGTAACATAAGGCAAAGCCAAGGAACTGAGCAAAGATTCTTGCAGATTAAATTGAACTCTGGAAGACAGGATGTTTGTCTAAAACCTTGGCAGTGAAAGATGGTTGTTCTTGGCTCTAATCACAATCACTGTTTAAGTCCCTCTGCTATACAGTTACCAATAAGGAATGCATTTGATTTCTCTGGAACTGACAGAGGGCAGAAACATCAATGCAAAAACTAATGTATATCCGAACTAGATAGGAATATTAAGTATTAACCCTTTCCTGAACGTGGCTACTACTGGTCTAGCAAATTCTATGTAGATCACATGAACTGGAGTGGCTATTGCATTCAGGGCAACCTGCTCTATGGATTTGAACAAATTATCTCCCTTCCTGCAACATGATTTTGCCATCTGTAAAATAGGAGTGACTCATTTGTAGTGCTCTATAAAGCACAAATAAAAAATGGTTTCTAAGAGTAGATTATTTTTATTAATGCTTGAAATCTACTATGGTGATCTTGGAATAGGTATGATGGAGAAGGTGGTTCTAATAGCACTGCAGTAAAGCCCACAGGCCAAGCATTGTCTCTCTGAGGTCTGAAACACTGTCATTGGAAATCTCTTAACCATAGGCTTAATCCCAAATTGAGGCAACTATATTGCAGACAGAGTATGAAGGATATATATATTTTTAAATAATAGAAATATGTGCTACAGCATTCGGTGAACTGGGGCATAAATATTTTTTCTGGTTTGGAACCAAGGATGATAAACTACTATCTGGAAGTACGTCCTTAATATATGTAATGTACTTACAGGCAAACTGGAAAATGTACAATACAGTGCAAACACATATTTATAACATATCCACTGCTCCAGAATTTGACCATTCTTTCCAAGACTTAATCAGGTCAACAGTTCAGTGACTTATGTTCAATTAAATATTTTAATCAAGAATTTAGATTATGCAAAGCAATTTGAATGCAAAGATCATCAACTATAATGCTGGAAGAAGCTTCCCTATGAACCTTTTTAATCAGTCAATTGCCACTTACAAAATACAGTCACAAAGACCTGATTTTGAACCACATTCAGAGAAGATATAAGATAGTAAAAGTCATTATTCTATAATGAAAGGGTTATACTAACAGCCTAGGCAGGTCTGAATATTGATCTCTGTAGCATTGAAGATTCCAATTAGTTTTATTAAATTCAGCACTTTAAGAGTAAGAATTGTATTTAGAAAATAGCCAGCCACATTTTCTCACTGTCCTAATGCAGTCTCTTTTCCACTACTTGAAAATGCCTCTGACTGTTAAATTAACATTAAATTTGATTCAGTACCATGAGTGAATTTTCATCATCAAAAATTCTGGCCTTCTAAACTTAATGGTCCACGTAATTTTTTAGTAAAGAGATGTTTAACTTTCTAGCAAAACCTGTTACATTTAACCATGCCAAAAGAAACCTCCTTCACCTGGATAAACCCCCACGTGTCCACAGTGGACATTTTAGAATGGTACAAAGTCAGCAGCCCTTATTATCCATTTGAAATATATATATATATATATACTTCAAGAAAATAACCAGGATGGAAATAGAATCATGTTTGTAAGATAAGCTTTACATCATCCAAATTAGGCAGTATGTGGGCAAACCCCACACAGTAGCATTTCTCCTGCCATACTAAACACAACTGACCTGCACAGGTGGAAAACTGAAGTGCATATATTGATGAAATATAAGAGAAAGGCAAAGGCAAACAATCTTGTAAAGAATGGTAAGGTCAGAAGGGATCCAAGCATGTCAAACATCGTGGTTTAGTTTTCAAGTCTTTAGGCAATACTGTGCAAGCAAAAAGGATTCATTTTCCTAGAGCCTCTAAAGTAGTGCCTGGAATGTTCTGAACACAAATTAAAATCGTGCTACACAGGAAATACAAACAGGCAGCTGAATTTCTTTTTTCTAGTAGTTTAAGTATCTATTTGCACAGATATTTTAAAATACATTTTAGCCTAAAACATGGCTAGGGCCTCTATGGCCCCCCCCAGTTCATTATTCAGCTAACCATCACTAAAAAAGGAGTTCCTTCAGTGCTGTTTCTGTCATGAAGAATGAGTGGAAAAAGCTATTGCATCATCAGAGACATAATATACACATCTGGTGAGCCACTTGATGAGCACACAGAATGCCCAAGAGATCCCACTTGGACATGAACGTAATTATGCCAGAAACAGCCCCTTCTGGTAACCACATTGAAGTACTTGTAATGCAGCTGAGCAGTGGCAAGATTTCTGGCACAGTTTTTGTACGGAAAACTGGAGTATCTACACACAGAGAGTTATATTTGACTTGGAAAAAAGTTGAATGAAATGTAAACCATAAAAATATAAAAGCAAAACTTGCCTTCCCCCCCAAAAATCTGAACACCACCAAGCATCCAACACCCTTGAATAACTGCTGATTGATTTTTCTATATATTTGTGTGGTTAAAATGTACTTTACTTCAAGGATATTGAGTGGTCACAAAGTATACATGATACAAAGATACTGACATATCAAAGTAAGCACTCCTAGTTTTGTCTGTGCAGTAGAACTTGAAATGGAACATTCTCCTCTGTCACTTGGGAATTTTCATCTCTTACAGGCAACTTCAGCCTTATTTTGCTTAAAGAGCAAAATAATCCTTGGCATGACCACCAGTGCAACACAAGTCACAAACACCTGCAGGCAAAAAAAAAAATCGTTCAAGGGGCTTATTGTTGGTGAAGACCTACATAAAAGTGGGTCTAAAATACACTACTTATTTATTTTTATGGCCAGATATATACTATACATAATGGTATGGTAGCATGACTACAAACTTCATTGTGCCTCTCTTGGGGTTAAAGGAAGGGAAGACATTAAAGTGAGAGCCCAGACCCCTAGAAACTCCAGCATAAAATTCCAAAGCTATCTTGAACAGAAGGTTCTTCTGCAACTGCAACAAAGTGCACTAATTTCAGAAAAAAAGAGGGGTTTGTACTGTTGTTTTTTTTTTGAAGTGACAAAATGGCACTTACTTATAACTTCGTAAATGAGGGCAATTTGTAACAGAGTTGTACTCACGTGACTAAACAGTTCTTGCATTTGGCATCATAAACTGTGTGACAGAAATGTGCTGTTCCATTAACATGATCAACCACAGTGTGTTTAATGTAAATAACATGAATATGAAAAAGCAGGTTTCAGAAATCATGACAGTTATGGGCAGATAACTCTCTTTGTTAACCATGATGCAATTACCTAAGGAGAAAACTTTTACAGTGTAAGTTACCTGCCCCTAAACCAAGCCCACTTCCAAAGGGGAAAAAACCCAAACCCCAAGAGGTTACAAAATACATAGGGATGATAAATACCATACTCCTCGGCTGAATATCTTATCAGTTTGATAAGAATTGAGGAAAAACAAAAATGCACTCATGATTTGAACATACTTAGGTTGAGGAGGTTTCTAGATTTATGTACTCCTCCCTTCATGAGGAATTAAGTAATGAACATGCAGAAAATCAAGGGGAAAGGGACATATGAAAAAAAGTCTGGAATTAAATTTTTGTTTCAAAACTTTTCTAACTTTCGAGGCGTCTGATGTATAAAAGCTTAGACACTCATTTTTTTGAAAATTCATTTTTTGAATAGTTGGTGAAATGACATTAGACTATTTATACACAAAGAACTTGGAGGCATTTTGTTTTTAATTTGCATACAATTCTCAGAGTGAATTCCACATGAAGAAGGGTGAGATACAACAGAGCTCATTCATCATTTCACAAGTTAACAGAACAAAGTAAACATCTGTCCTTCTTATTAATTAGCATCTACCCCTTACTCCAACTTGTCACTTCCTGCTGCAAGTTCCCATGCCAAAGAAATGGATGGACTAGTTCCAAACTCCACAGATGCTCACATGTGAACTTCAGCGATATTGCAAATTATAACAGCAAGAAAAAATTGCAAGACTTTGGATGACCTTATATTCTCTTAATGGTTCACAAATGAAGACCCAAAATTCTGAGTAAAAAAATACATCAGTTGTCCAGCTCAGCTATTCACCTGACTGTGGTTCCTCTACGGAGCACACAGCTTGGAGAAAATACTTTCTGTCAGGTAAGAGGGGGCATTAATCAGAAACAGAGAAGTGTCAAAATAGCTGTGCTAAAATGGTCTTCCCAAACACTTTTCTCTGGAGCACAATTTGAACATGCTCTTACCTTCTACATACTGATAAAGTTTTCTAGCTATATAATTTCCATACATAGTTGCATTTGACAAGGGTTTTTTGGCTTATATCCAACTGGCAAATATCATCCTGACCAAAGTACATTACATCAGTATTATGCCTACAATAAAACAGTGGCATGGTGTTAAAGACAGCATCATCTTTTTTCATGCTTTAATGAGATCAAATAACAGCTAAAGGTAGGTTCAAAGGGAAGCAGTAAAAAATCTACTTTGCAGATCTTTCTGAAAAAGAGATTGGAAAGTGAGGCTATCCAGATAAGACAAGAGAAAGGCATAAGCTGCAAAGGAGTTGAACCTACCAACAGCAGCAGAAAATCACCATCACTAGAGCAGTCTTTATTTAGGTCTTACAGCAATAAATACCAGTTTAGCCTTCTGCCCAAAGACTTACAGGAAGCCCTTTTCTTGGTGTAGAATTCCAGACTGTGACACTGTTCACAGTGAGTTGAACAAAAACCCAAACTGATTGTGTTGAAGCGGCATATATCGAAGAACTCGGAATTGCACATCTCTGATAGTACAGGGTTTGCATTTACACACAAGTCTACACATCACAGCACATCTGTCAATGCCAGTGATTCCATTTGGGATACACCAGTTCGTTTTCCTCTCATGATTGTGGATTCTCCAGCAACTCTACTAGTAGAGTCTGAAATACGTCAGTATCAGAGAAGAGACAATAAAAACCTTTTTACACTTCAGTATTTATTAATTCTCTAGCAATGTTTTTGCTATATATTTAGAACCTGTGTGATAAAATTCCTGATAATGCTGTCTCATGCAGGTAACTTAAATGAGGAGTTAGCACTATCTAAACTGATGAATCTACCACTAGGGGGTTACTGGGGAGTCTACAAGACAAGTATTTTCTGGAGCAACGACAACTAGGTGAGTATGCACAGAACACAAGAGGCTCAGCTGAACATACTGGGTGGGATCCAAGGACAGCACAACTTTCAGAAGGACTGGAGGGGCAACATCCTTTGACCTAACCAGACTTGCCACTATTGTTTAGGAAGGGCTTGAGTGGAGTTAGAGACATGTTGGAAACTATTGTTAGGAGAGATGGCATTTCTGCAGTTAGTCAAATAGTCTAGCTTTAGCTACTCAAAGTTGCTGTGATTTGTGTTCTCTTTGACATAGTAAAATATGTTACTCTACCCAAATTGCTATTGTTTATGTCACAACAGAAATACTGAGAGCATACTGTACCTTCCTGCAGCTGAAGACAAAGATTGCTAATAGACTGCTGCTATCCCTTCTCTGCAATTCCTTGGTGAATACTTTTTCATCAATAGCAACTATGAAAACAAACACTCTAGAGTCCAAATTTTTAAAAAATATATTACAGGAAAAATTGTAAATCTACTTGTAAATCACTTATTCTTTTCTCCTACAATTCCCACAGGTTTCAAAACATAATAATTATAAATGTAATTATTAAAATAATAAAAAGAGTTGATAGTCTTTTGTTGTACTGGGCATTTCCCTTTTTTAACTGAGATACATTCTAACAGAAATACCACAGTACGAGCCAGATAATTTCAATTAAAAAACATAATGCAAACTATTCAGTCCAATGTTAGAGCATGCGTATGTGTGTGGAATACTGTAAAAGTAGTCACACATTAGAGGTATATAATTGAAACAGCATTTTCTTTCATGAACCTGCTATTATTGAGGCAGTGACAAGGTTTCCATTTCTTTGTTTTTTGAGCTCTTTAAAGAATGGCTATTGCCACATTGTGTAAACCTAAATACTGTACAAGAAGAAGCTTGTTGGTATCAGGTAAGGAATAATACTAGTAGTGCAAACAGCTGCAGAGACAATTGCTCCAGGTTTGGGGTGAACCAGCTATATAACACTGAAAGAAGATAGGCTTCTTCTTCAAACCCACACTCGTGTGTGTTTCTCCACTCAGCCACCCGTGCTTCTCCATCTTGGTCTTCTTTTTACAAGGGTACTTGGGGGAGAATCACCAGCTCATGTGATATTTATCATATGAAAGATTTCTTGACTCTTTTCCTACTTAATATTATCAATGTTTTAGAACTAGTCAAGGAACAATAAATACCTCAAGCATCAGGACAGTGACAATAATACTGACTTAGTATCTTTAGTAAATAGTGAAACATTCTCTTCTGAGATATAAATTGAGGGAGGAACAGGAAGGATGAACATAACACTGTACCATTATCTGATCATCATGCACCTCAGCTGAGCAGATGGGAAGGAGCAAGTGTTTATTGCCCTCTGCTCATCCAAAGCTATGAGAGGCAGTTTATTTAGTTAAGTGCTTGGCATACCAGTATGCTGTCAGAGCAGTTCTCAATGTGCTGTCCCCCTTTAGCTTATTTCTTTAAAAGAAAAAAAAAAGAGAGAGAAAAAAAAAAGAAAACAAAAGAATAAAAAGGAAGAAAAATCTCAGCAGGCTAACAGTTAACCCTCATCTTCTCTCAGCTCTGTGGGTAGAAATTTGTATTGCTGTTGGCGGATCTGAGCCAGTTTTTTCCTTGCCTCTTCCAGCTCTCTCTCCTTCTTCAGCATTTCTTCCTGGGCTGCAATAATCTAGAAAACAGAAGCATCAAGGAATATTGTCTGTAAAATAATATTTCTTTCTCTATGACACCACAATCATAGCTGGCCCTTGTGAGCATTCTCCAGAGAAGCACCAAATTTCTATGGCTTCATCAGGAATTGCTCAAATTTTTCCAGATTCCAGGACTAGGCCATGAAGAAAAGTATTGTATTCCCACTTGTTTCTTAAAGAGGACTAAAAAAAGAGAAAACTAATTTATCACCATAGATTTACAATGCATCCATGATGAATTTTACAGCTCTGCATTCTCCCAACAATCAACAGGGTGGGGGTTTAGAACATGTAGGATAAGCACCATGTCTTAACATAATGTCTGAGTGACAATAAAATTGAACATTCCTTACTGCAGGTGTCCACAGTATTTTCTTGCATCTCAGAATGCCAAAGAAAAAATGACAGTAGTACAGATAAGCAGAAATAATCAAGTCCAGTATCTTTTAAGTAGGAAGTACAGTATATGATGTACCTCATTCATTATAAGGAATCTAGAAGTTGGTACCTCAGAGCCTTAAAATCTACTTTAAAATATGGTTACTATTTCCCAATTATTATAATGGTCATGGTAACAAAACATCATTGGTTTTTATCTCTCACTCTCTATTTCTTTGCTTAAATACATGCAAAATCATTGTTTCATTAAGATTTGGGAACATTTAAAGTACATAAGAGAATTCTGAAAAGATCCATTCATTTAATCAGAACAAAACTAAAAGCTATTGGACAATGCTAACTGCTATTACAGCAAATGCTCAGTGGAGAAGTGCAGATACCATGTAGTTCCTCACTGTGCTCTTATGTCAGGTGTTCCATGATAATGAGGCATCAAGTAATTTATCATAGATTTCTAAATAGATCTGTCCAGCCTGCAATGCAACAGGTGGACACCGTAACACTGCTCATTTCTGTGATGGTTTCTCCCTGCTTTATTTCTGGAGTGATTGTACCAACCTGAGCAATGCCACCCACAAACTTTGTTTTGACCACAACGTCATCGTCCTCTGCTTTTCCAAATGCTGCTTTCTGGGCTGCCCTGACGAGATTGTCTGATGCACGCTTGACAGCATTTCCTGCAGCCTTGGAGAAATAAGAAATTTCGTAATAAGGAAAATACGTAACGTGGATTCGTCTGAACATCAAAACAAACATCTTTGTTTGACTGCACAGGAAAGTTATGGGGTTTTTTTCCCCAGTGAAAAGCAAATTAATCTTTGAAAATCAGTGGCACGGAGAGAACAAAATTCCTTCGTTTAAGAAGTTGAAAGTTGGAGAAGTCACAAATGAGTTTTTTCTTCTTACAGTTCGAAATATAGCAGTAGATGAAATTACAAGTTATATTATGCTGATCAGACTTTTTTTTTGAGAAAAAAGAGCAGAAACTAAAAGCCAATGTATAAAGATATTATCGTCAAGATTTTAAATTAATGGACTTTAATCAGGGTTAATCAGTTAGCAACTTACACAGCCATAGTTATCTCACACTTAAACTTTCATTTCCTAAAACTTCTCAGATTTCTAAAGAGAAACAGTCCAACATTTGTAATATGTCTTTTATTGTCTGAACTGGATACTGCCAGCAGGCCAAAACAGCCTGCTCCCACATGCTAGAGACACACTGGCACTAGGAGGGGAAGCCACAGCTTCCAACCTTCCATCTTTCCTAGGCAGGACCAGCTCTGAACCTGGCCCCTCACCTTTCCCCTGTCCTATCCCATATTTCCAACTGCATCTCGCTTTCAAGTCTTCCTCACTGAAATGACTCAAGGATAAATTATTTGAAATTTGCTCTGCTCAGTCTGGAGCTCATCCAGAAAGAATGAAAACATTTCCAATTGTTTCATTAAGTTTTGGAAGATTCTGTAACAGTGCATTCCAAATTTACATTCATGGGAAACACAGTTCAAACTGGGGTATGAAGGAAAAAACCAAGACACTCAAAGCTCTGAATCCAACCTATTGATTAAAGCTATGAGAAAACATTTCTGCAGGGGGCAAAGGCAGCTGAGAAGTCTCAGTTTTGGCAAGTCCACCAGTAAAAATATTTAGTAGACATCAACTCACATTTTTTGCTATGATAAAGGACATTATTTCCAAGTGCAAACTCTCTTCCTTTCATTATTCATTCTGGGGCTAAAATGAAGCTTGGTAAAACAGCAAAGTTCAATTTCAGTCCATGCTTGGGCTTGTTTCCTTTTCACATTCCCTTCCAATTTCTCACATTCGATGTCTATTTAATAATATTTGCCCACAATGACTGAGAACCACAAATTTCCTGTCAGAGCTGAGAAAAGTCTCTAGTAGTTGATTTTTTTTTCCTTCGGACCCATCTTGGCACCTAGATATCATAGAGCAAATTGCACTATTTATTTATTATAGAGCAAATTGCACTAGGACAGAACCACCTTCCAGTTACTGACACCTTCCCCACACCCCTTTGGCAATGCCAATCTACACGGGTCCACTAAAAACATCTCAGCCCTATAACTGCTCTATGACATACCACTGTTTTCTGTAGAAACAAATAGATTTTTCACACATTCAGATATTTATTTTTTCCTCCTAAATATTTAAGCTATTTTTCTACTTTGAAAAAAATGATGACCTCAGTTCCTCATGCTCAGACAGATACTTAGTCACATGTATTTCTGTTGAATTTGATTCTGCCTAGCCATATGTGAACTGTTGCACTCAGTGTCCATTAGTAGCAGCTGTGCAAGCACAAGAAAAAGGGGAATTTTCACTGTTCAAAGGTGTTATAAAAAAGCAGCTGAAATAGTTCTTACGTTCCAGACTGAGTCTGTAGGGCATGAGGTCAGAGAAGGCTGTAGACATTTTAAAAAATCATCATCCTCAAACAAAACTTCTAGAGATGTTAAATTTTACCCATCAAAACACAGTGTTAGTTCAGCAGCAGTTCAGAGAAGCTCAACATGAAATGGATGTGTAACATAAAAGGGAACCAGTTTCATGTAAAGAAGCTTACTCAGACTTCAGTTGAGCTGTTGCATTAGATTCTCTTCTTATTTTTGTCTACCAATGATTCTCCATTCTAGAAATGCTCTATCTACAACTGCTGTCTCTTGACTTCTAGAAACAAATGCAGACTGACCACAGGGCTAGCACTTACAGAAGTACTTTGTTGAACACCTGCATAATCTTGGAGTGCAGAAACAGTGTTTACATAGCACTACCATGGGTTTTCAGTGATTAACAACACAAATACCTGTAGCCTCCTCATGGCTTCAGAGTCATGATCAGCCTTCACTTTGCAAGCCACAAGCAACTGTGCTGTAGAAGCTGCAACTTGTTTGGCAGATGAGATGAGTTTCTCCTCACTAGCATGGCCTTGAACTGAGGCATTTGCTGCTTCACAGAGATTGCTGGTTGCAGCTGCCACCATTCGGGCCTAGAAGGCAGTAAAAAAAAAAAAGTCACTGTGTATTCTCACAGGATATTATTTCTTCAGAGAAGGTGCCAGTGTTCTCAAGAGAAGTAGTTACTCACAGCAGAAATAAGTCCCTGAGACCACTGTCCATCATCAGCTGCATTTGCAGGGATTGCTCCAACCTGAAAAAACAGTTCAGAGATGGCTTACAAGAAAACAGAAAATACAATTGCTTTGTCTCAGAATTAGACAAGCAGTAATCCATGAAAAAAGGAAACACCTGTACCTGTGACTGTGGCCAGCACATTCAAGAGCAGAAAACCCAACTGGAAGTCAGTTGTCAGAGTAACTGTGCTTCCAGCACACAGCTGCCTGCTCAGGAAGTGTCCAACTTACTGTACTGCCTCAGCTGACCCATTCTTGGAACACACAGAAGTAATTACCAGAATAAGCAGCAATTAGCAGGCTACTGGTGGTTGAAGCCACAGCCGAAGCAACAGCTGAAGCAGCAGTTCCTTAAGTCCCAAGCTTTAAAATAAGTTACTTCTCTCTCCATAATACATTTGAATTTACATTAATCTTTCATCTCTTCTGATTCGAGCACTGTGGGAAGGTACAGACCAGAAAGCTTCACAGGGAAGCCCCCTAAGTGCCTTCATGCCTAATAATGGCACTTTAGGAGAGCAGCCCACTTTTCTACATGGTTTTTCCACTGAAGTGCTCATGGCATCAGCAGTACCAGCAACAATTTGGAGACAGTTTTCTTCCCATGTTAGATGAAAGCAATAAAACTAAACTGGTTGGTTGCGAGATCCACACCCCCAGCTGCCTAGGTCTGGGTGGCTTGGGGAGAGAAGCTGCAAGATGTAAAATGTAAAAATTGTCCAGAAACCTGTGTTTTAAAAGAAATGGAAACATGCATTCATGCATGATGAGAATTCCAGGGAATGAAATAAAACCATTAAGTGCAGCATCAACATAAACAGAAGACATGCTCTCTCATGGCTATGGTGACACTTTCATGTAACTAAAAAAAAAAATCAAGTATACATAAAAACCCCATTAGGTCCCTAAAGTGTTTAGGTTTCAAGGTTTTCTTGCCTCATCATCCCCTGAGCAGGTATTTTTAAGAAGACCACAGATAAAGTGCTTGTTGGTCCTGTTAGAGCCAAAAGCACAAGCTTCCCAGATTCCAGGCTAAAGCAGACAGCATAGCCTGATTTTGGGATCCATGACACAGCCTGCTCTGAGTTAAGAATTAGGTGAAAATGGAAACCATAACTATACAACAACAATGGTCCTATAATAAATTGTTTTCACAGGCAACATATCTGGTCGATGTTTAAATTTTATGTTTCAGAGTATACTAACACTGTAAAATAGTGATGGACATGAAATGATTTATAAAATCTCAATTCTGATCATACCAAAATGATGCCACCTGTTGTGAATACTCCTTCCATTGGTTCCAACAATAACTACAAGCAGGGCCACAAATGTACCAAATTTACATGCAGGTCTGTGTCCCCATTGACTCACAAGGCATCGAGGGTGCAATTACTGAGGCCTTCTGCTGTTCTGGTCCAGAACAGAATTGTACATGGTGACATTTGGGTTTGGATCCCAAACTGTTGTGTAGGACTATACATTACTAGCTTGAATCACAGATCTGCATGAAGTGAAATATGCCCACAGTTAAAACTCCCCACAACTGAATCATTTGAAAAGCCAAGCACTTGATTACACTTGTGAGGTTTAAATAAACACAAATAAACATAACTGTGGGATTTTTTAAACAGAACCAGGTCTGGGCCATGTACTGTGATGAGCAGTGAACAATATACATTTTCATTAGTCATTCCCAAGCTTCTTTCTTACTGTTTTTAACAAAGCTGTTAGGAGACTAGATTCAATTTTGATGCTTTCCCCCACTACTGTTGCTACAGGTCCTGTTTACCCACCTTTCCCTGAGCCACCAGTTCCCTCTGGGCTGCTGAAGCTGACTTCACAAGGGCACTGGTAGCAGCTGCAATGGATTTAGCTGCTTCCAGGATCTGTTCTTCAAAATCCAGAGTCTCATCTGCTTGCTATAACCAAGAAAAAACAACGTTACACATTCACCTGAAAGCAATTATACTTTCAAGACTGAGGACACATAAAAAGACAAGAAGATTCTCGGACACATCAGTAAAGTCAGTAAGACCCATAACAATTTTCTGCAAAGGAGTTTTGTGTGGGCTAAAGCTGGGAGTCAACATAAAATAAGTCTTAGCTTGCCCTTGTGCCTGCTCACACTGAAACAGAGTATCACACAAGATACTTAAACAAAGCCATCAACTTTCTAATGCATTACCTCCACTAGAGCTACTCTAAATTATATTCACAAAAGGGCAGGTCTGAAAAGAAAGTCTTGTTTTTCCTATCAAGATCGTCTCTGTAGTGCCATAATAGTGGCTTCCAAGATTGCTAAACTAGGGAAAGCATTTTCTAAATATTTGAAGACGTAAGGCATTGAAAAAGAACAATGGTAAATGTGTGTTGTCTCATTGACCTGCACTAAGGAATGTAAAGTAGATACCAAGTAAGAGCATAGATTTAACAGCTTTCAGTAAGAGCTGTCATTGCACAGAGAGCAGCTTTGTGCAGCAGTCTACTTTAGTGATCTTGGACACAGGAAGTTCCAAAGGTCTGTCTGGAACACTTGAGTCATCCAAATATGTCTTTCAACAAGCATGTGTAGAACCTTCAAATGAGGTTTCTTAATATTTAAAATGCAAATTTATTGTTCTATAAAAACTTTCCTGACTTTCAAATAATTTAAACAAATATTGAAAACATTTGTCCATCTAAGCATGCTTACTAGCTTTTGAACAGTTAACAAAATAGATAGAGATGATCAGTTATTGTTATTTTAAACTGAACCAGGCCTGGGTTGTGCATTCCAATAGTTTCTTATATAAAATAATCCATCAGAATGTATTTTGTTTGTGATCCAATCACAAGCCTACTGGAATTCAAGGCCATATGGCAAGTAGGGCTAGTGGCTCCAGTATCAGGACATGCTACTTTGTGAGAGATAAGGCTTTTGAAATACAAGTTTATTCTAACTATGGCAACTGCAACATTCTTGAGTCACACAACTAGCTTCAGAAACACCAGCCAGGTGGGTGGTGAATTAAAAAAGCAGGCACTTCATTTACAAGTCTAAGCACACCCATTCAAATTTAAGTCAGGTTTAGTTCTCCTGTTACTGTTCATGCAGTTTGATGAAATAGTCAATTATAAAATACTAAAGGATAATGATAAGTAATTACAAAATGACCCATCAAGCAGCACTCAGTCCTACAGTAGCAAAAATTACAAAAGACAAATTGTTTTATTTTCAAGCACCTCTCATCTCCTACTTTACAATGAGCAAACAAATACAAGTAAGTTACTGCACTGAGCCATAGAAAGCACAATAATCATTTCAGTGAAAGTCAGTTCTTGGCACAGCTGCTGCTCACTGTCACAAAGAGCCCTACACAATTTAGAAATCTCTCCAAGAGCAGCTCTACTGATAAAGAAGCCATCCATGTATATATTTTATACCAGATTAGATTAGGAGTCTACAGGAAGTCTTCTAAACCTGCTTGTGAGTGACTGTATTCCTTCATATTGCCTTCTACTATGTTAAAACCCCCGGAGACAGGGCAGGACACTGTAGGAATATGTTTGATATATAGTTGGATTAAATAACAACCTAATATATCAAACATATCACACAGAGTCCTGCAGAAAAAGGCATCCAGGTTTGATTCATCTTGGGTTAAAAAAACAAAGGACCAACTGCTGAAAGCTACCAGCAGGGAACTCTTACTGACTACGAGACACCCGTGTGTGGAGGCAGAGACCTGCACAGAGCCATGAGAGCAAACAGAACAGGGTAGGGACAGCAATGCTCTCTCCTGTTGTACCTCATCTACCACACCTTTTTACTTCTAAGTGTTTTTTGCCCAGTATTAGCATGAAGATTTTATTAATAGTTTTCTTCTTCAGAAAATGACTAATTTTGGGGGTTGTTATTTCACAGCATATTTGCATAACAGAAGGAATGTGTGTCTGCATTGCAATACACCCGACTCTCCAAATGGAAAATTCAAAAGAGTAAGAGTCCACATTCAGGAAAAATAATTGTACTTAAAGGAAACATGCCAGCCAAATCCTGCTTAAAAAAACATGAAGATCTCATTGCTTCTCAGATAATTTCCCACCTTGAACACTGCAAGGAGAATACTGAACAGGTGTTGTGTTACAGAGAGTAGTAACAACACCTGCTCAAGAGAGTCCTCAAAGTTCTTCTAAGATAGGAGCTCAGAAGACATACAGATATTTACAGAGTGTCAGTGGGGCTGTGGACTAGTGGACTAAGCATTTTTGGGTGTACATTCACCTGCAGCCAAACAACCAGGATTTAAAGCAAACAAAATAAGCATTGTACAATAAAGCACAGGCAGCAGTTAGCAGGACTGTGTCTCATCAGAACTTGCTCTCTGGGATAAGATGATTCCCAGTAGCAGAAAATGAAGATGTCTCATGCCATTTGTGTCAATTTAAGGCATCAAGGGGAGTATGATAGGTGCAAAAATATGAAGAGGAAACAAGGAAAAGAAGAAATGAAAATATTCCAAAAGTTAAAAAAAATTAAGATGGGGGAACAAATGAGAAGAAACCCTACCTTCAACTATTGGGGGTTTTTTTAGAGGTAAAAGACAAACTGGAACAAAAAGATCAAAATTTCAAGCTTAAATCAAATTACTCCCACTCCCTACACCAATTAAAAAAAACTTTATCAAAAAATAGAGAATCAGCCACCAATTAGTAATGATGAAGATGATAGATTTCCTGCAGGTATACATTCTAAAATTACCAGCTGAAGACTTCTCTGTGAGTTCACTTGATGATGATTGCTGTTAACCAAAGCAGGATATTGTCTAGATAGTCTGTTCCATTGTAAAAAATGACTTCTATTCCTGCATTTCATAGACTGAGCACAAGACAAAGCAACCCTTAGCTAGCTAGGAATTCCTACTACAGCACTCCACACACTCTGTATGTTGTCAAGAAAGACACAGCCTGTTCACCACAGGAAATCCTACTCTGTGAGGATACAAGCTACAAGTCTGCAGCAGAAAAAGCAAATTGGATCCAAATCCTTGGATGTGGATTATAATCCCTACTGTGAAAGAGATTAAACATCTGAAAAGGATGCAAAGGCTGCTGAAATCTCAAATCAAACAAACAATTGGATATGATTTTCAGTTCAAGAAAATGACAAACCAGTAAGTCACAAGCAGACTGGATACTCGAATTATCATGTTAAATGATGAGCAGGTGTGAGAACTGTATTCACTGGGAAATTACAATGACCCTGGAGGGGCTTAGATGTTGGAAGGAAACTGCTCCATGGTTACCAAGCAACACATGTGCTATTGTGCAGTGATTGTATAGAAAAGGTGATGGAGGACTTTTCCACTCCTCAGACTCAGCCTGTGGAATCTCATTATAAAAGACCATTTTTCTTTTTAAACAAAATAGATGTACTTGTTAAAAAATGCAGACAAAGAGCATTTCTTTTTCATGAGCTAATTTATTCCTATCACTAAGAAGGGAGGGGGGGTGGGAGGTGCTCAAAGGCTGAAGCTTCCAAGAGCTATGACATCTGATGCTCCTAAATAACAAAATACTACCCTGCACCAATACAATCGTCCAACACTGAATGAATGGTCTGGAGGATCTGCTTTTTTAGAAAGACTTCTCATTAGCTTAACTTTGAAAACAGTTTTGCACCTACAAAGCAGCATAAAGAGGAAAATAGATACATAGTCCTTTCCTGAGGTCAATTACACAGGCAAAACATGTTTCTCGTTTTAAAGAGATGCAACATAGTAATTTCTACTAAAACCTGCCTGTTAACACCAGGCAAAAGGTAGCAATTCTCTGGGATCAATCAGTTTCATGTATTCCCTCTCTACTGCACATGAAAATAGTTGGCTTAATTTTATAATCTCTTCAGAGACACATTTGAAATGACCTGGCAACATGCAACACTACTTTATATCATAATAGTAGTTTAATTTCCTTCAGGAAAATGACATAGAAATGATCATACAACATATCTGATTCTGTACTGAAACAGCTACTCCCTGAGCATGGCATAAAAGGCTGGTTTTAGCCTTAGAAAATCCTGCAGTTCATTTATAATCTCTTGAATTCCAACTATGTTACTGCTGCTTTCTCCTGCTATACTACACAAATTCAGATGTGAACAAAGGGTCTCTAAAAGAAAGTAAGAAAGAATGACTATACACCAGTAAAATATGTTTGGAAACAGAAAGGTAATCAACAGTAATGATGCCATAACTCTTACAAGGATTTCTAACATTTGGCTTCTCTTCCTGTGCTTGCTTATGGCTGGTGCTTGACTGAAAAGCACCTTTTTACCCTCTACCCTTAGGGGTGAGTGCCATCCAGAGCAGCATTTTGGGCACTGAGACTCATGCAAGGTTTGATTGTTCACACCATTATTGTGGCCAGCAGCAAGTACACACCAAACTATGGGAAATGTGCATCCTCTGCCTTCCTAACCTCAAACAAACAATGGGGATGGACACTCACCTTGGGCTTGGCTCTTGGTTTCAGCTGCTCTAACTTCTTTGCTGCAGCCTCAATTGATGCTGCAGCCCCTAATAGCTCTGTCTCTGCAATGACTGTTGGGTCTTCCGGATCCACCCACTCTGTCCCTGAAATTAATGGAGACAGAGACAATAACTTCAGTGTCACTGTGAGCTGCCACTCAGAGGGAATTGCAATCACACCTCAAGTGTCCAATACACAATGTACATCACAGAAAGCTGATTTTAGTGCCATAATGGCATGAAATTGGTGGTTTATGTCACAGAGAAAACTGTAAAGCAGAGGAGAAAGAAGTATTTAGCAGGATTATTCTCTCATGAAAGTAACTTATTTAATGAAAGTAACTTATTTAATAATTGTGTTAGCAAAGAAGCTTCAAAAAGGGATACTGTCCATACTGGGAACAAAACCAGCTGTTTTTGAGTTTGCAAACTCAACTTGTGTTTATCAGAGGTCTTACTCAGATGGTTCCTAACTTGACCAAGCCACAGGGTACATTGGGAAGTCTGACATAATGGTAGAGAGGACAGGCTACAGCCAACACAGCCACCCCAGCACACCTTGCAGTCACCCCCTGCACAGACCTGGCAGTCTGCTTGCTGGCAGTGGCTGGGGATGAAGTTTGCACTGACTGAAGGAAGCACACTTTTGGCAGTGTCTGTCTAACAGTGGTGTAGAAAAGGGCAAAGCAGTTTCTGTATCACATCTGAAAGACAACTTTCGTTTTTGCTACTGACTTTTTCACATTTCTCTTTTCTCAAAAAATTTTTGTAGATACACAAAATTAACACTAGGTTGGAAGTGGTTTCAGATTTTTGCAAGTTGTCGGTGCATTATTATTTTTGATTTCCTAACACCATCCTCTGAATTGGAAGATTCAGAAAGCATCCATATTCTGAATTGAGGGAAACAATGAAACCGCCAGAAGTAGTTCGTAAGCTCTAAGGGCAAGGTCTAAAGACCATTTCTCAGCTCAAATCCTGTACAGGATGAAGACATTCTATATTAAACCTTAATACTGGCAGATAAACAGGGAAAAAATAAAAGGCAGCAAGTATAAATACAGTCAACCCCAAATTTGTTAAATGCAGCAGTTACTCTACAAAAAAGAGGCATTTCACAAAGGTTAAAACATTTGCATGTTAAATTTGTCAGGAGACAATTTTATTGTGTACCTATAAATGAAAATGAGGAAAGAAAATTGTGAATGGTTAAAAAACATTTTACTTCCTACAAAGAAAAAAACTTCTAAAGTGAATAAAGACATCCTCTATGGGCAGCAAGTGAAAAAAAGAAATAAAAATGTTTTTGTATTTTAATGAATATGAATTGAAATGCAGAAATTGCCAAAAATTAATGTGTCCAAAGATAAGAATAATATAAAGACTTTTAAAAAGCACTTCAGGAACAGAAGTCTGATATTGGCTTGTATTGTTAGCAAAAGGAAACCAAAATTTTGAAATATAAAAGAGAATGCAGGAGAAGCTGAAGAATTCAATAAAGGTACTTGAACAGGGAAATATCATAATGTAGATCACTGTTCTATGAAAAAGAATACATTAAGAGATAAGGAGGGAAGGAGGAAAGAAAAAACGGATTTCCATCCATGAAAATTCCTCATAGTTGAGGTTAATTTCCAAGAATAATGTACTGACAAGAGCAGGAAATAACTGAGGAGACCTTGCACTGTATGTTACACGGATTATCAGATCATCATCTCTGGAGTAATGAGCATGCCACACTGGTAGCCCAGCTTCCCAACTCACCCTTCATGGCTTCTGCTGACTGGATAAGCTCTGTGACAGCACTGGCAACCCGCTTGGAGAAAGAGGCCAGCTGATGCTTTAGCTCTGGAGTAGCTTTTTGAAGAATCTAGAGAAAGAGAATGCACATTAGTAAGGATTCCAGAATCCTGGAAGATTCCAAATGCACTCTAGCGAAAGATTTGTTTTGTATAGCAATTGTCTGAGAGTCCAGTGAGAGAACTGAAACTGTCAGTGAAGCACTAGGAGCAAAGGCTTGTACCACAACGTTGGATGCACACCAGGCAAGTGGCACTGCCTTGCACAGCTACAGCAAATGACAGTGTTGTTGGAAATTCTCAATCCTAAACCTAGGACAGAATTATCCAAAATAGAGGCACATGTTTGACTATCTGGGAGGAATATGCAGCTTTAGCACTCTATTCTCAGGTATTTCAGTCATTATACTTATGCATCAGGCTCAGTCTTCTCACACTCTTAGAAGGTGATTTTCAAGTACTGACAAGTGACTGGTTTATCCCAATTTCTGAGAGACAGAATTACAGAGTTCTGGAAATGCCAGAAAAAAAAAATCAGCAGTGGTGAACACAATGGAAATGCCAAGACTCTCAAATAGAAGGAAAAGATAAACATAGCTGAACTGAACTTGTATCGAGTATTAAACTGTGCTTCTTCAAATGAAAGACACTAAGACACTCAGAGTGAAGTTGAATTCTTTCCCTGAACAGGAACATCTGCATTTTTAATTACCATATTGTAAAGAAAAATGTTAAATTTTGGAAATTTATATATACTCAAAAGCTCCTTCTGAGAGAAAAGTGACAGACATAGATAGAGCTTTAAGAGCAAAACAAATGGTTGAATCAAAGTCACATCCAGGTGTGTGTAATACTTTCTTAATGTTTTCAAAAACTCCCTCTCAAGCCTCTCTAGATGCACACTGAAAACAGATTGTATCTTTTTGCCAGAGTGTTGCCACATTACAGTCAAATGCATAACCCATTTACTTTGACAGAATTAACTAAACCATGCTATTTTCCTAACTTTGCCTAGTGAGAACTCTGCCACATGAGGAATTCTCTCTCTGGAATTGCCATATCAATGTATGTGTGTCTGGTTTCCTGTCAACAAGTTTCCACAGTAATCACAAGTACACGAATCCTCAATAGCTGAACAATCTGCAACACTAGAAAAATATAACAACACAGTTATAATCAAAATTTATACACTGCTAAACTCTCATCATAGCAGAAACAGCACTGAGCATCTCAAGGGTTATCTTCCCAATATAAGCAAAAAAGTCAAAATCAAAAATGTCAAAAAACCACACAAATGTGGTCAGGACTATAACAAAGACGTTTTTTACTCCAGTAACTGTGACACTAGTACTACCTGTGATAGTGTTGACAATGTTGGAATTGAAAAAGCTGAGCAAATTTTAGAACTAGGCTGTTAAAGAACTGTGTTGTTTTAAAGCCAGTTTAGAACTGTCAGCAGAGTCTCATCCCTGCAGCCATGGACAACCAAAGCTCCAGACTTCCCCTCAACTCAGCATGGAGCAGCACTGACCAGGATGGAGCACATGGATATGCAGGAGGTCAGGTTAGTCTTGAACCCCACTAGTACAACTTACAAAGAGTTTTACTAAGATGTGCATGCCATAGAGCTGGAATTAGCTTTTTCCTGGCCCTACCCCTAGCTAGGTGATTAGTGGAATATTCCGTTGAGCAAACAAAGGAAACTTCTGTGCCACTTGCCCAATGCAACCTCTACACAAGTTAATAGACTGTCTTGAGAAATTTTAGATACTGCATCTGACAACTCTTGCACCTAACAAGTATCATTTTCAAAGAAATATGGCTGTTGAATAGCCCTTGGTGCCCCTGTGTGGAGGCACCCATGCAAGCATTCCTAGGCTGACCACTGAGGGTATACCTGAACTTACTGACGACTGGATCACAGGGTGCCAGATGGACCAATTACAGATTCCTAATCCCACATCATCTGCATTTCTGGAGGTTATAAATGAAATGAGATTGCAGACGTAGGGGGTCTAAACCACCAGAGTTTTCTAAGGCAGCCAACGCTGGGGACGGGGCAGGGGGTACTACGACAGGGCAGAACTTGCTCATGTCCTTAGGGCACTGAATGTAAAGAGGCTTCAGGTAAAAAAGGCCTGTTACTTCAATAAAATGGAACATGCCTTTCTTGCCTTAAGACTCTTGACTTATGCAGAGAGAAAGAAATAAAATAAGAAAAAATGGATTCAAGTTTTTGGTCTATTCTGGCACTTGGTTTGTAACACATACTGCCATTCCAGGGGTCAAATCTGAAAAATTCCCCACAGTCTTCTAAACTAAAAATGGATCAGACATCTAATGCTAAATCACTTACTGCAATACAGCTCTAAGAATTCCATTAGCAAGTTCCAACTTTCTTCAACTATTTTACTTGTTAGTGGCAAGCACAACTGTGACTGTACTTTTACTTTATATATCAATTACAGTAAGTTGATGCAAATAATTACACATGCTGTGTTCTCAGCAGAAAAACTGATTTGGGTTTGCTAATCTGCAGTAAGTGGCTGCAAACTTCAGTTTCAGAGACTTTAATATGTCAGCTGAGAGCCACCCAAAAGAAATTGCTGGTCATCCATGAAGCTGATTGCTGATTTAAGTCTTCTCCAGAAACTTCAGTATCTCATAAATGCTAGTTCAAACACATTTTATTGCTTCCCACAAAAGTAATAGCAACAGAAGAATAAATATTATGGGATAATCAATATATTATGTGATAATCATGTATGGTCAAGCAAAGCTCACTGACAGCAGGATTCATGAGTTTGGATTTGAGTGCAGAAGTTTTATGCAGAGCTTTGGGGATGCCATGTCTGATGTGTTGGACAGTTCTTTGTGAGGCAGCACTGGCTGGGGATTTTGGGATGGCTTGGAGTAGGTGTGGCTGTGACAGGCATGTAACAGTTCCTTCCTAAGGATTATGTGACCTCTGGAGGACAAGCCTGTACCCAGTATGCCTTGTGTTTATTGTGGGCTTAAAAGAATACTGAAATGTCTGATTTTAATTTCTTTCTCAGAGACCTTTTAGCAGTTCAGATCCAAATTGCCACCAGATCTGATTCAGAATGCAGCTCCCTTTAAGTACTCCAGTAGTCCTCCACTCTCACATTTCAAGCTGAAGTGTTGAGTTTCCTTTAGCTTACTCTAACAACAAAACTTCATAAACTTGTGACAAACTGATAAAAATATGTCACTAGCAGTCACTATAGAAAGAGGGCTGGGAGATGACTCTCCTTGGAAGCAACCCAGTATATGCATGCAGGTGACTCCTCACCAGGAGGACATGCTCCAGGAGTTCCAAGTATCCCAGGGTACATTCTGTTCCAAAGCGCAGGGCTCTCTCCCGAACTTCTTCACTCACATCTGGGTGATAGGATGCTTGCTGAGGAGGCAAAACAACATTAGTATCCAAAATGGCTCCCACAAGAGAAGATCAGCACAGAGAGATGGGGAAAGAATAGGCAGGAGATTTTTTTATAGTGTGCAAATGACATTTGAGCTTAAGGGCCAGCCATTTCTCTTGTAAGCAAACGGTGCTGGAAGAGCAGCAGAGTTCTAGTTCTGTAAAGGCTCATTAATGGTGTTAGCTTGACAGAGAGATTTACACAGCAATAGCAGTGCTGGAACCATCTGTTAAAATACAGAGAGAAGCTGCAGCAGAGTCAGGTCTTTGTAAGGATTTCTACCAAGTGTAATGTCTGGCATCTGACATAAGCCTGACTAATTCAACCATTTTATTTTTAATAAAAAGTTAAATCTGCAGCATCTTCAAGCTTTGTTCTTTCTACAATAAACTTCTAGGGAAGTTTTTTATTGAGCAGGAGTACCACTTCCTGCCAAGTAAATTTCCCAAAACACATAGCATTCCCTCTCACAGAACAGCTTCTTCCATGCCTCAGCCCCTTATCTCACGTTGGGATGGAGGATTATCTCACAGTTCATTGGTCTCTGGGCTCCCTCTGAAGGGAAGCTCGGGATGAGCAGAGTAACAGCCTGCAGGAGCCACCTCCCCCTCCTCATCCTGCCAACACCCTGTCTGAGAGGAAGGAACATGGGAGGAACAGGACTAATTTTCCTCATCTTCAGCACACTTCAAATGAGCTGCTGAAGCCCAAAAAGTTCACAACAGTTTTGGGGTTTTTTTTGATTTTCAAATAGGGCAAAGGGCTCCTGAGTGTTTCTTATGCATACATTGTAAAGCATCCTAAAATGTCTCTTTTGCACTTAAATATTACTGTAACACAAGGAATTAGAGCAAGCATCTGTAGGAGGAAAATATAAAGTTCCTTCTATGTTTTGCATACATAGCCAAGACTAGTATCATAGTATTTTGGGGGCATTTTTAAGGTTCAGTATACATTCTATATACTTCACAGCAGCCTGAAGAGGTGACAGAAGTCGTTCTAGGAAATAATTTTTGTAACCCAGAAATATCTGAACACACATCTACACCAGTGGGAACTCACAGCAGAAATGTCTTCTCCTCCAGCCTTGAGCAGAATGTCTGCCCAAACATCTCAAACTGAAACGTGTCTGAAGAACTAGAATACATTTGTTTGCTCATGCTGAGGCTTCCTTCACTACCAGCCCTCATTTTCTGTCCACGTGCTTTCCCAGCAGTAAGGCAGCCAGCACTACCCACCTCTGGTACAACTCTGACCCCATCCTTGTGGAGGAAGGATTGTTTGAGAGGGCTGCTGCGAGCTCCCCCTGGAGCCATCTCTTCCCTGGCTGAACCACAGCCCAAGCAGTGCTGAGCAAAGGTGAGAAGTTGTTCCCCTCAATCTGCTCCCTATGGAATGATCTCAGTGATTGCTTTCTTCCATTGCTTCCTATGGGTTTGACAGGCCTTTCATATCTGTTTCCTTTCCAACAGCAATCACTATAAATAGTGATACTATGCACAGGTTAATTACAGTATTACTTTATACGAATATGTAATAATAAAAAAAAACTGCTGCCTTAGGGCCTGCACTAACAATCAATAAATGCAATTACAGCATTTCCACTGACTTTAATGACAGTTGTCCCAGTACATCCCACAATAAGCATCCTTATTGTCTTTTGAAATAGCATCTGCTTATGAGAACTGAATTAGTAATCAGTTCTGTAAATTCATCTATGGCAGACCAAGCACAGGCATCTATATAACGTAATTCAAACTCCTTATACTACTTGCCTTAGGCAACAGGCAATTAAATAGAACTTCTATTCAAATTCCTGACACAGGGGAAGTCAGAGCTATGTTCTGCACAATTCTACCATAGACCATATACATGCACTTTTGTCTCGGTCCAAAGAACATAAAAATTTGGTAATTTATCAATGTCAATTCTACAGAGTAGCTTAGTATCACTATAAAACTCCTCCAGTGTTCATCAAATATCACAAAACCCAAGTCCCATTTCATCACACAGCTTTTACATCATAGTAGGGCTAAGACTGCTGGTTCCTCTCCCTAAAATTCAAGGAATGTGGCTTATCATGGAAATGCCATGTCCAGTAATCAATTTGTAGAATTAATGACATAAGATTTCTAAGACTGAGCAAAATTTGTAGAAACAAGATTTTCTAAATGAAGTCTGGTTCAAACTGCGTATTTAAAATCTTTGTTAAATGATACAACTCTTTTCTCATATATTTGAGATAATGCATAAAATTAGTATTCTTGGAGACTTTTATTCTTGTTTTTCCAATAAATGTTCTTGGTCTTAAGAAAGTAGATTAGATCTTAGGCCTTGGCACTGTATCATTATGGGCAAGTGAAATGATTCCCAGCCTTTTCCTTCTGTAGACTCCTTTCTTCACGAAAGCAATTCCCTGGGAGATCACAAAGCATTTTGCAGCATCCCAGACCTCCACTGTTCCACTTGCAGGAAGTTTCATCCTGTCAGCCACTCACAATGCACAAACCACTCAAAAACATTAAATTAACTGGGAGCAAATGTAAATATAAAAACATAAAAAAAGGAATGTTCATAAAGAGGTGTTTGAAAGGATGTACTGGGCTGTGCATGCATGGAAGTGTTTTATAACATTGCTAAAAACAGAGGATTCTGCTCCTGAGAATTTGCTGCCTGTTTGGAAAGACAAATCAAAATCTGAAGCATGCAAAGTGGTCAAGAATTGTTAGACACTAAAAGAACCTGTTACAAAACTAAGTCAATATAAAAAGTTTCATTCAGTGGTTTTGTGCAAAGGCAGTTCTAAATTAGAACTTACACTTTTGAAAGAGGATCATTTTTAAAACAAACATAACTCTTCTGTTTGGGCAGTATTAGGCAAAAAAAAAAAAAANAAAAAAAAAAAAAAAATCAATCTGGGACTGATGTAGGCAGTTAGGATTTGACCAAATACTGAAAATCAGACAACACACAGAGAGCACCATTATTTCACTGTCACCTTCCATACATGGAAAGGCAAAAGTAAATAACTATGATTTACAGATAAAGGCAGTTTACTACTATAGTCACTACTGAAAATCAAAAGCAATGAAATCTTCATAATCCAATTCTTTAATCATTTATGCCTAGATGTTTTTACCATCAGAACAAAGCCAAATGGCTTAACAATCATTTATGTTGTGTAGAAAATAAGAGCTACACTATTTTTATAAGGCTACAGCTATTTTAATAAAAAGTTTGCAATAAAAATTGCACACATTTTTGAAAAGCACAAAAGAAATTAAGCAAACCAATAGATTTAGTCAGGGGGAAAAGAACTACTAAAGATAGATCAGAGTGATTTCTTTCACCAGTCCTTTCACTGTCCTAGGAATATTGAAATTATATTTGTGACCACAGGAATATTTGCATATTCTGCTACATGCACAGATTGTTTGTCTTCTGACTGGAAACCAGGAAATCTCAGCTCAAATAAAATTCCTTATTTTCAGAGCAAGAAAACAGTGAATATTAATGCTGGGGTTTTTTGTGTGCATGGCACAAAAAAAAAAAATCCTTTCTGAGAGAGGTTCCCTTAAAATTATCTTACCCATTAACTTTCTCATAGGAAAAGCAGAAAAGTGAACAAAATAGATAATGTTGTGTGGATTTAGAGGCACACAAACACAGAAAGATCAAGCTTAGGCAAGGAAGGGAATCTTTACCTTACAAGCTGTTAGCATGTCAGCCACTGCTTTGCGGCTCAGGTTTGCTGTAGCAATCACATCCTCCTGCCTGCATGAGTTGCCAGCTGCAACAGCTTTGGCAGTTGCCATGGTGATCCCTTTCGTCATCCGGATGGATTCTTCAGGTGATGAGGTCTTTTCTGGAACCTCACTCGACTGAAACACCTACAAGTGAAAGCAGAACAATCATGGGAAAGAGACAGCGAACAGAAGCAGCCTTCGAACAGCAGGAAATGAGAAACATATTGGGAGTACTTGGATATCATTGCTGCTTGTCATGGGCCTGGATCTGATAAGCCTGCTCACCTACAGACAGAGAGAAACAGTAAGCTGAGGGAAGGGGACAATAAAAAAGGTTAACCCATTCATTTCATCTGCATTTAAATACCCACATGACAGTTACAGGCAGCTGTTCAGAGCCTTATTGGATGAAAAAATTTACTGTTCCTTTCATTATATTCTTTTCTCATTCTGACTGCTGTTTAGGCTGGTCTGCTCACATGAAGAGATCCTGCAAATACTGGACCCTACCAAGTACATGTTGATAGCACAGACCATAATAAGAGACTGAGAACATCACCACTAAGATATTCAAATGTGTCTTTAAAAAGCAGAGGTGGAGCATTGTCTCAGACTATATTTAGTCTCCCTTCAAAACCTAAAGATATAATTTTGCAGGGTGGATCACATGAAAATAGTTCAAATTACCTGGCAATACACGAATTCTGGAGTACAGGAACTGTGGGAAGCTATAGGTAACAGGTGCTGCACAACCTTACTTTGATCACGTATTTCTCTTTTCCCAAGATATAGTCTGTATTTGATTGCCATTCTTTTAATGTACAGCCTATATTTGCTTCCCATTCTTTTACTGTGCAGGGGCAATTTGGAGTGCACAATTAATCAGGAGGTTTCTTGACCACACACAGTGCAACCTAAGCAGGCCAGTAGTTTCAGAATGCAAATGTCTGGACAAAACCAAGCCTGGTCTATCCTGTGCTTCCAGTTGATCAGTTTTCGCACTTCCTCTCTCCAGAAACAAAAGCAACGTTAAAAAATGAATTCTAGTTATACATGTGAAGACATCCCTCAGTGTTGTTCAGAGTCAGCCCCTGGAATTCCAGATCAAGCCTGAGACATTTTCTTGAGTACCTATGTGCCACCCTCTGTTCTCCCCATGAATGAGATGACAGCACCAGGACCAGAGGTCCATCCCTTAACAATGCTGACAAAAGAAAGAGGAACACTTCAAACAGATACCAAACAAACTGAGGAAGATGTGATAATGCACAATCCTCCAATGACAGATCTGAACAGGTTTTAGCTTAGAGTTACAGGATGGGATATAACAGCCAGGCCTTCATGAGGATACACAACAGTAACTTGTGAGATATTGTACAGAACATGTCTGATCAGGTACCAGATCAGGAGGTTTTACAAGTGCCACATGAATTCCCAATGACTATAAACAGATATTTAAAAGAAACTATTTTTAAATAAATTTCCTCATTACAACAGCTTTGACCACACAGTGAAAACTGGGTGTTTGATGAGAACATTTGACAAGACAAAATGGTGCCACAGTGCAGTTATGGTCTAAGAATTGCTAATCCACAGCCTAAACAACAAAGCATTTCCTGCTGAAGACTGTGTCTACAGGGTTTTTTCTACAAAAATGGACTTAAGGAAGGAAAAAATCAGGCTTCTTCACAAACATGCAGGTATTAATTTATGTCACTCATTACTATGCTAGTAAAAAAACACCCTAACCATACTTTTATGTCTTAAAGAGGAAGGAAAACAATTGTCATAGTATAAAATCTAATTTAGGAGAGAATTCCACACTATCATTAATTCCTGCTTACACAGAATATCAATAGCAGGCCATCACAGGTAGGAACATTTCATAATAAGGGAATAATGGAAACAAGTTTAAACTGCAGACACAGCATGAGAGTGAAGCTGAGAAGACACT
This sequence comes from Rhabdornis inornatus, assembly GCA_013397075.1. NCBI lineage: Eukaryota > Metazoa > Chordata > Aves > Passeriformes > Rhabdornithidae > Rhabdornis > Rhabdornis inornatus. The sequence continues at coordinate 3,608,830 of VWZS01008407.1, read as the reverse complement.
ACCAAAGCCAGGATCAAAAAAAAAGTGAACAGCATCAGATCAGAAAACATTGTACTGAAAGCTTAAGGTCTAAAGAAAAAGGAAGAAGTTGCTGCCAGCTTTGTATAAGGATGTACTTGCAAAACCCACTACAATTATTGAGTTCTGTACCGTGAGCTCCTGTTTGATGTACTCAATTGTGGCCTCAAGGGCTCTTGTCCCTCGAGTAGCTTCATCTTCTACTGCTTTAACAGTCTTCAAGAGGGATGTGACATTTGTTACCATCACCTGAAGAAGAGAGAAGTGAAGACAATAACATGTGAATCCTTCCCCCTTCAGAGATGGCAGGGTATGAAGTAAGGCAAGCTGGGAAGCATTCTTACTTCTAATAGGACCTAGGAGACTTCAGGAATTCTACTTGTTACAGGACTAAATACCAACTCTTGTGTTGTCCATGATACCACGACAATTAAACAAATAAAGGAGTTTTCAGGCAATCAGAAATTGCTGAAGTCAAAGTTGCACAGGTTTATCAAATGTGACTTTGAAATAAAACTTAAGAAAAAGGTTTTACCTTGGCAGCACCTTTTAGTTGGTACATGGATGGATCATCTGCTGGTTTGCTGGCAGCTCCTTTGGTAGCACCAATGAGATCAGAAAGAGCCTTTGCAACATCCTTGATAGCATTGATCAGAACAACCTATGGAACGAGAAATACCTATTAAGGCTCAGGCAATAAAAGGTGTGATTTTTAGAACACAACTAAAAAAATCTACGTTTTTTCAAAACATCTGCAATATGCTTGCCTGCCTCCATTTCACTGAGATCCAAATAAACAACTGAAGAATTATTAGGGATAATCCACGTGGAAAAGTTGTAGAGTTAATTGAAAAACAAGATAGATATAGCTGGAAAATGGCAAGAGTTTGTCAGCCTAGACAAATAATACAGAGTACAGTCCAGACATAAGCTGGATAAGCAGCTTTAAAGACCTGCAAGCTCTTCAGAACAAAAATGGGATGAGCCAGAGTTCCAATCACAAGTTAGTGCTAATGAGCCAAATACTTTGCCAGAAGCATCCCAGCTGGAATACAGCAGTGAAATAAAAGCAGAAGGGTTACGCAAAGGTCTGCCTAGTTCCACTCAATGCTTGAGACTCTTGACTGTATTCTAAACAACTGATATCTGAGTACACCAGAAAAGTCCCAGAGGAGACAAACCATATTGTGTTGCTTAAAAGTCTAAGTCATACAAAGTTCTACCAAATGAAAACTGTTCTCTGTAAGAGTATCAGAAAATCTTAAAACATCTCACCTGTGTTTCAGGATCATCAGATCCCAAGCTAGCTGCTCCCAATTTTACTACCTCAGCAAGCTGAGTGATGGTGTTAGCTGATGACTGAGCTGCTTGGGCCAGTTTGTCCTGACTTGAGGCAGCACCAGAAACCAACAATTTTGTGTCTTCAACTAAAGCTTTTGCTGTTTTCAGGATATTTTCCCTGTAGCAAAAGAAAAGGAAGGAGGGAAGGAGTGGAAAAGGAGAAAAGAGAAAAAAAGTGTTTTCCAGTGTTATGGTGACTAACAGCTGATCTAAAAGAGCTGATCTAAATCATCATACCAGTGTCCATTCATAACAAAACACAGGTCAAGGGTGTAAGTTAAAAAAAACAAAACAACAAAACAACTATTAATAAACAGCAGCAGAGCATTTGGGGCAAATGCAGGGCAGCGTAATAAAATGAGCCCATCTTGAAAAGAAATAGATTGGGCAATTGTATTTGAATACTAAAAGAAGATCTAGCCATGCTGTGAGAAAAGTACCAGCTGTTGAACATCCACATTAATCAGCATATTGTAAGAAAAACTGAAGTAATCATGGGCAAGAAAGGTAGAAGGAAGAATGGCAGCAGGAACAGAGTGTGTGTCCTGGTCAGGGCTCCCCACTCCCCTCACACCCATACCCATGTTTTGACATGTCAGGACAACAAATCCAAAGCAACATCTGGGTACAAGAAGAAATCATTTTGAGTATGCAGTTCACAGACAAGCCAAATCCCAGGTTTCCTATTCCTCCTCTCACTCCCCTCTGCCTCATTCAATTTCATTCACAAGAATCCAAAAAGACATGTCCCAGTCTCTTCTGCCAGTTCCACTGTTCCCCTGGGCATTCACTCTTCTTCAGCAACACTGACCTGTGATCTGCAAATGATTCATTGTTCTCAGCATTAAGGGTTCCAGCAGTAGCAAACATGATAGTGGTATCCAGATCTGCAATTATCCCAGACACAGCACTGGCTGCAGTAATACAGGCTTGTGTGCCTTTGTTCCCTGCCTGGAGGGCAGATAAAACCAAGGAGACCTAGAAACAACAAAAGCAACAAGGTGGTCATTGAAAGAGAGTTGGTCCTGTGAATCATTATTACTCTCTTTATCAGCTTTACTTACAAGGTACTGTCTACCCCTGCCTAAATTTGGAATTGTCACTACTCCTGGGATACATCATGAAACTGGTACAGCTGAGAGCACATTAACACAGGCTGAAGCAACGACATTTGGTGAAATCTGAAAGCCACTGGCACCAACTCTCAATGTTCATGTCCAGCAAAAGGAGAGAGATGCCATCAAAAACATTCAACAAAACTACCCAGGCCATATTTGAAGGAGCTGTTTCCAAGGAATAAGAAATCCCACAGAATTTGAAGATGCAGTTCTAGGCAGTTACTTTGGACCCGCCCTAAAGGGGAGGACATTGTTACACTAAACCTCATGCCACTGACCAACCTCACAGTAAGTGTGGCCAGGGAGTGCCTCATAAGGCACAAGAGCCATCTCACAACTTAGAATATTGTTTTGCACCAATCTCCCTCTGATAGAAGGTTGAAGTTTTTTTGCAAGGATGAAACATGGGCTAATCCAGCACATGAACACAAAGTTTGAAAGAAAAGTAATGCCTTTGGGTAATTCAGACACTACTGTACTACAACATAAAGTTAAAACAAACAGCTTCCTGAATCCAGTTTGACTGGTTGACTCACAGTGGAAGCTTGGTAGACAAACATCATGGGGTAACAAGGAAAAGCATCTTACCTTTTCTGTGACAGCACGAGCACATTCTATCAACTCCTTTTTGGTGTAGCTGTCTGTAGGGCAAATCTGGAGAGCTCCAGCTTTTTGCACAAGAAAGATACACCCATGGCCAAGTTCCTGCACCCGAGTCCTGATCTGGAACCCAATCTAGATAGTAAAGAAGGCACAGGGAAAAAGGAAAAAAACAAATAAATAAACATCATGCTGTGTCAACAGAAACGGAAACACCATCTCTCTGGTGAGTAACTATATTCCACCCACCACTATATCGTCTGCAAAGATCCAAAAAAAATATAGATTTGATTCCATCTACACATGAAGGACAGCCCTATAAAAGGCTCTCTGATGAAACAGGGCAGGAATGACCCAGAGCCCAGGACAGAGAAGGGGTAAGGCAGGTACCTGAGTCAAATGGACATAATTCAAGCACACACAACTTCACATTTAAACAATGCTACTTAATCATCCAGAACTGCCCTGTCAGTGTGAGCTGTACACAAGGTATGTGCAACAGGTAAAAAGCACATGATACTGTACATTGCTGACACTGGGTCCAAAAGTATACGAGTATGTGATTCTTTTTGCTTGGTTTTGAACCTCACACAGTCTTCACTCTCCACAATCAATCACACCCATGTGGAGCACTGAAATGGGGAAAATCCTCTTATTACCACTTCCAATTTATTAATAGTCCTACATCCCAAGATGTGTGGTCCCTGTTTTGAAACTTGATAGTTGTAGTCCCTGCATGTATGCCATCATTCCAGTGGGATTTAGGATTAATACATGAGCAGGAATCACAGCCATTAGTATCACAAATGGAATTATTTTAACCTCAGGCACAAAGTAACATGCAGAAATGGTAATTCAATTTAATAGTATCAAGCCAAGTGCAAGCCATTGCTTTTCATGTAGCTACTGAACACAAAACTTAAGTAAGTGTACCAGCAGGATGTGTAAGCACAGTCAAAAACTCTTTATAGGACTTATGTAGATAATCTGATATATCTGGTGAAGGTGAGATACCCTCTTATCCCATCTTGACAAAGTTTGTCTATGCTCCAGTAAGAAGAGAGGGGTGAAAGAGCCGTGCAGTCGTGCTCAGAGAAGCTGCAGCAACTCCCACAACAGGTTAATGCAACTGAGACAAACAGCCCTTCTTCCTCACTTAGCACAAGGCAAGTAAGACACTTCTCCCACATTACATTCCAACTCTGAGCTATGGAGGATGTCCTTCAGCAAAAGATACTGGTGCTCTGACTGCTTGCATGAATCCCACTTTCAGGATAGGAAGTTATACTTAAAATCACTTAGAGGTAAGACAAAAAAAACATATACATATTTGTAACTTGTCAAAACATGCAAGATTGAAGGAAAGCCACATAGTAACAAGAGTTTTAAGAATTTTCTTTGTATTTGCAAGTTGTCTGTAAGTGAAAATCCCAAGTCATTTCGGAGGTTCTGTTGTGGTCTATGGAATTACCCACTTTTATCCTGAGCTGTTTCTTTCTAAAGCCAGACAGAGGTTTTGACAAAGGGTTTCTGTTCTTTGATTGGGCAATTCTTATAACAAGGCCTGTCTCCTTTACTGTGTTCTTCACAGTAAAAGAACACCCTTGTTACCACCACCGTGTACAGAGAATAAAGAGGTCTAAAAGCTGCAGACCTCCTCTGGTTCTGCCGTAGCTGCAGCCATTCGGCCCTGGAGAGCCAAATGCCCATAGTCATTGGTCATTTGCGATGCAAGTCCTCCCAGCTCTTCCGGGTTAGTAACCGACTTAGTCATCTGAAAAAAGAACACAGGCAAAAGAAAAAGAAAATGGACAGGCATGAGAATAACTTGTTAATACACCCCAGATTAGAAGCACACTCATCTGTTTGTCCACACGGATAAAATGGGGTAATCCGCTTGCCATGGAAGGGACGTGTCCTCCAGCAAGAATTCCAGAGGAAACTCAAGCAAACATGCTTTATTAGAGTCATGGCAACTGGGCAGTTGCTGCACAAATGGAAGAATCAAAGAGCAGCAGTTAGAGCCAATACTTCACTCTTCGACACAGAGGGGCTATTGGCCAGGTACAGTCATTCAGACTTGCATGGAAAGTGGGGTTTGTGTGCCAGCCACCTTATTTTGTCAAAGGTGAGCTAATCCCCATCAGCCTCAGCTGAGATGTGGAAGCATGGAAATGGAAAAAATCTGAGGACCAATGCAAAACACATCTCAGATGAGGGAAAAGGATGGAGAAGAAATAGGCAGGATGACATAGAATGTCTTAGTAGAATGTCAGTATAACTGAATCTCTCCTAAGAAAATTCCTACCTTTTAACACAGTTCTTCTGCCTCAAATTAATTTAAGTAAAAGCAATGGAGGTCCATCCCTGAGACAAAACTAGTTTTAGACAAATTTCTGCTGTCATAGATAGCAGAATCATGGACCTGTCTTGACTGCAAGAGCAATCGACTTCGTAAAAAATCCTGTCAGTAGCACTCATGAACAGTCACCTCAACTCTCAACAACAAATTAGAAACCACAGTACTGTTCCAAGGGAAAACACGACCTGTGTTTCACAGTAATGCATAACAAGAAAAATCTAAATTCAACAGGTGTCACTTTTTTCTTTTTTTAAACCCCAGTGAGTCATAGAAATGAAAGAAAAGGACAGTGTGGGATGTTGATCTGCATTTATTCATTAAGCATTATAAGGCTCTGAAAACACCGATGTTATTTCACTGGCTAAATGATACAATAAGTGTGAAAGAATATCCTGAAGTCATTGATAAAAAAAAGGTGGAATTTCAGCCCAGTTATATGGGCTGATGAGAAAGCATGTGTTTTTCCTTTTATTTCTACTTGAAAATGAGCCAAATAAAGAGCTTTTGTGCAAAGAGCCACAATACAATCCAGCGCTCCTCCTGTAAAGGACCCCTCTATGATCACACCACTAAGATGCAGAGTTAAATTGACAATACCATCACTCCTTTTGCTCCAGTACCCCAAAAGAGATAAGGTTATTGAAAATTTGATGACCAAGAGTATCTTAACACTGTGCAAATAATTCCACTTTCCTTATGTACACAGAGTTTGGACCCTGTTAAGGTAATCTCTTACCATTTCCTGTGCTGTAACAGCAATGGCTTTAGAATATTTCACCACAGTGGTCTGATAATCAACAAAAGTTCCTTTTGGATCTGGAGGTGTACCTTCATCCAGCTGCAAGAGAGGAAAAAACACAGCATTAAAAAGTCATGATAAACAGCATACTTTACAGGCAATAGTAAAATATTCAAGCTACACAAGTGAAAATAGTGCACCAGGATGTGCAGAGAAGCTCAGCAAATACTTGAGCCCAGGTTATGAGCCCAGGTTATGGAATGTACAGTGCAAACTTTTTGAGCATGAGGTTTGCTTCTCATGTAAGGTCAAACAATCTGCTCTTCTCAGCTAATAAAGGAAGGTGCAACAATTACAAACCAAAATGTTCATGCCAGAAGATAATGTAAGATCTCTTTATGTGCTAAAGTCTTCCATTTCTAAGTCACTATAGGAAGAGCCCAATATTTGGATTGACCTTGTACACTTTGCAACTACGCATCTTCAGTAGAATACATTACAAAGCATGGCAGAGTGTTTCAGGCTTTGACATCATCTTCTCTGAAAGTAACTTGCTTCAAGGTTGGCCTGCTGTTCATTTAAGAGACTAATGTGAAAGATAAGGGGAAAATAAAGATGACCTTTCTTAGGTCATCTTCTTGACCTGAGATGATAGTTAAATGACAGAATATTACTGAACAAACTATTTTGTAGGAAATCAACACATACCATGTAGGTTGTAAACGTGAGCACCATGGCCCACATCAGTTTTATTTTACAACACGCAAAATCAAATAATCTTCAGGTTTCCTGTGACAACATTTCATGACTGATCACTGAAACAGTACCAGTTCATCTAAAGCTCTGCAGTGTGGCTCAGCTTCCAAGCACAAAGTGAGAAAGTGAGAAAGGGGTCAACTTCTATGCTCACCTTGGTCATGGCCTCTGCAATCAAGTCTACCATACCTCCAACCATGCCAACTTCACTTGCAGCTTCATTTAAAGTGACCATGATGTCATCCACAGCCTCTTTCATCAGCTGTGCAGCCTCAGTGATGGCATCATGAGTATGAGATGCCTGGAGAACACAGAATGAGAAAACCAAGACAGTCAGAGGACGTTCTCTCTGCGAAACAATGTGTGAAACAGAAGCATAAGAAATTAAAACTGTAAAGGCACTGAAAAAAAACACTTCAGGGCAAAGATGCCAAGTAAAACACTTCAGCAAAGTGGACAGAACAAAACTTGTTAACTCCTACAAGGAGCCATGGCACATGACACTTTCAGCCTCAGGTGCCACAGCCTTTTTAAATGTCCTCTAAAGATGGCAGCTCTCTGTAAGGCACAAATAGCACCTGAGTTATGAACAGTTGTGTGCTGCTGCTCTTTCCTGGCAAGGGTCTCCATTCCATTGGGCCATGCACCAGACACACCTTGTTTTTTAACCATTTTCTTTCTCTATGAGAGCCTAGATAGCTGCTGTCATACCCTGACTTTGTGTCCCCTGAGAGGACGCTGTGAGAAGACTGGAATCCTGTCTTGGAGAGATTTTTCCACACTCAGGAGACACCAGGAGAGCTGGCACTGGCACTTTGACTGCAAACATATCCCTTGACTGTACAGCACGTACGTGCTGGGTTTTCTGCCATATGTGCCTTCTTCTCTCACCCTTAATGCCACACAATCACCTTACCTTGGGGTTTCCTCCCCCTTCTTTGGCAGCATACAGTATCTGTAAGGCAGATTCTGCTAGAGTCTTGCTCTGGTCCAACACAGTCATCTGTTGCTGATGATTCAGTGTCTTGGATGCCAAACCAACTGCAGCTAAAACAAGGGGTTCGAAGTAACTTGCCAGCTGTGTTACCTAAGAAAGCCAGAACAACCCCAGAAAGCCATTAACCACACTTCTCAGGTGAACCTGAGAGAAAACACATCCCCTCTTGACCACTGGGATGTGGGTTAGCTCAAGGAGCACAATGCTCCTGCACTCTACAGCGCTGGGTTTGGATCAGGTGCCCAGGGACTGTCTCCCTTCACTGTCCAACTCCTTTGCAAAGCCACAAGTCTCCTCCTCCAGAAGCACAGGGTCCCCTGAGGTTCCATGTAACTGTTCAAGACTGACACACAATACCACATGCTATCCAACAGCATCCCTGAAAAGCATCTCCTCTGGGCAAGGCAGAAACCTCTCAATATTTGTTGCCTCTACAGTTATTACTCTCAAGAATATAAAGGATGAGAACTTGCTGTGTGAGAAACTCCTAAATCTTGCAATAGTCATGGTAAATATGCTTTTAGAACATGCATTCTAACTTTTTTTTTTTGGACAGACATTTTATAAGCATGAGTCTGACTCTACTTACACTCCATATAACAGAGGAAGACGTTTACACAAAGCCCATATCCAAAAACCTCAATAGGAGTATCTTTCCTCTGGCCCAAAATGTAAAAAGGTTTATTTGGTCTTCACTACAAGAATTTGAAAACTCCATATTTTTTTCTCCTTACAAATATGTTCTTTTGCTCTCCCATAGGAAGAGAAACTGCTATTAAATTGGGGTCTTCCCTAACATTCAGTTTCCAAGACTTCAAATGCCTTTGTCATGGCAGGAGAGTACCTTGTGCCCCAGCTGAGCTGCCTCTCCCCGAGCTGCAGTGGCTATGGGATCAATGAGGTGGCCAATTTCCTGCACCACTGATGTCAGCTGTTCCTGTAGAGCCTAAAACAAAGAGAAACTGTCAGTTGCTATCACAGCTGTTCTCTTATCCAGTTGTGCCACACTTGACAATCACCCTCAGACATCCAACATCCAAGCCAACATCCTCAAAGCTGTTCAAATGACCCACACTATGGCAGAATGCAGAAATCCACACTACTCATTTTCCTCACATACTGGCCCATTTCTTCTCCCTTACCCTCCTTCAACAACAGCAACCCTGAGATGGGCCTGCTCCTCTTAGGTTTCTATAACAAATGTGGGGACAGAGTGTTGACAGTAGCAAATTCAGGGCTAGGTGTCTTTTCTCACTGCAATGTGATCAAGGCCCCATGACACCTCCCAAGCTATTTTTACCCTGACAAAGATTGAGTATCACTACACCAATCAGAACACTGTCAGGAACACTGATTAAAGTGTGAAGAAACATTTTTCAAAGCAGAAAATACAGTGCAAGAAACTCTGCCACAGGTTTTGAAGCTAGCAGGAGAATTCCACTGGCAAAGGAAAAATTTCACATCTCTGAAGGACAGAGATGAGGAGTGACCTCCTGAATACAACCTGCAGGATAGGAGTAAACATATTAAAAGCATATTCATGGCCTGGTCAAGACATAAATACTGGCTTTTAATTCAGAGGCCCTTGAGATCTTGGCAGCCATCAGGATTAAGGTCACTCTCATGACAGGCAAGAGAAAAAAAAAATATTAATCTTGCCCTTTGTTACAGTCCTTTACCACTTTAGAAATAACTGCCATTTTTGCTAACATTTATTTCAGTTCAGTTCAACATGGTGAACAAGATAATTTCATCATTTCAATTAAAATGAATTATGACATATTTCCTGCAATGACTTCTTTTGCACAGCTTCATTTGGTCTGACATGCTTCTAGTATGCAGTGTTACAGCCCGAAGAAACCACTCCAATAAACACATAATTTCAAAAAGCAACAGTATGAAAAGACTTAAATACCAAGATGAGAATCTCAATGTAAGATTGAGACAACATGAGTTGAGACACAGAAGAGGGAAGAGAGGTAAGCTTTCTTAAAGTGCACATATCAACATGAAATTCAAATTTCAGTTATTAAATGACAAACTAAGCATTAAGAAAAAAGAAATTGACATTTATGTCGTTACACTTCTAGTAGTAGACTAGCTTCAGAAACAAATATATTATGAATCTTCAGAAACTAACCCTGGCTTCCACGTGGCAAGGCACCACAAAAAACTGTCAGTCTGTCATATCAGCATAGGAAGTCAGAGTAATATGTGGGTGGCAGTAAAAAATAACTTTCACCCTACTATTCCCTGGTGATTCTGGGATCTTTGAAGAAGTGATACACTTTGGTCTGACTCCACCTAGAAAGATCCCAGTAAGGACACTTCTCCCCTCACTGGCAGTGGATTGTGCTGTGATTGAGTGTCCAGCACTCCTCTGTCTGTGCCTGTGCTCTCTGCCTCACCTCCACGGAGATGTCATCCCTGGTGGCCAGGCTCTGGCTGACAGCAGCCAGCGAGGCCTGCTCAATGTCCCTGATGCATCTGTTGATCCCATCGATGGAGAAATCACATTCTCGCTGCCCTGGGGCCTTGTCCCTGCAAGACAGAGACCCTAAACTGAGCATAGTGGCAAGCAGCAGCGTTCTTCCTGAATGCACACAGGCCCACTTAAAAAAAATATAAGAAAAGCTATTTCCCATGTATTGCATGTTGGTACATGATCTACATGGAGGTAATATTAGCTAGTGTTCATTTTCTACAGTATTCTTTATTACATTTACCTTAGAGTGAATTGGGGGTGGAACCAGAGAAGGAGAACAGAATACAAATACAGAACAGCCCTGCTGTGCTGCAGTCATCAATTATAATTAAATACCACTGTAACTGGGCAGATATTGGGCGTCACAGAGTAATTTCCATCAGTGAAAAATAACAGTGCTAATGGCCATATGGCATTGTTCTTTATGAACAGTTGCTCAGCTACTACAAAAGACATACCTGATAGAGGTAATAAGACTCTTGATAGAATCTGAGACTGTATGGGAATGCCCTGCTAGTACAGACCATGTAGGAGGGTCTTTGGGATTGATAGCCAGAGAACGAGCAGTTTTGATCAATAAAGATGAGCTCTCCAACATTGTCTTAGCAGAAACCAGAATTGGCTCCTGTGCTCGTGATCCCTGTGGTCAGGAAGGTATAAGAACAAAAAGAACATTTAAATTATTATTCGAGTTCATACACACTTTCTGCTCCTAAAAGACTAATTAACAGCACTAAAATGGAATTATGATTTCCTCCATTATATTCACAGATAGACAACATAGAAATAGAAGAAAAATAATCAGTCCAACAGCTTTCTCTAAAACATACTTAAGAAACATGTCTCAAGTTAAGAAATGCATTTTCCAGCTGAGATACAAGAGAAACAATGACAACTGTCTAGTTGCAGACTACAGAAATATCACTGAAAATACACTTCGTCACAAAAATTGTTGTCATCAACAGATGTGCCTTTTCCCCAGTCAGACTACTAACTCCAATAGATGACTGATGACCCCTGACTGGGCTATCACCTGTGTATCTATTTTATTGCAAATAATCTGATAAACCCAGGTACCACAAACGTGGAGGACACACTTAAGGGGTTTGCTTTTTCTATCTTTTCCCTGTGAAAAAAAGCCCAAACCCAACGAATCCTTTATTAGTCTCTTCACATTCTACTCTGCTATAGTTACACAGTTGGAGGAGGCAGAACTTGTGGGCAAAAAGGAAAAAATCCAGCAACATCCCTTTGATTCTTTTCAGAACTAACTAGGTTCCATTTGTTAAAACTACTCTTGAGAGAAAACAAAGGGGATATTTACTATAGTATTGCATGGAAGAATCCAGCTACTAAAACATGCAAATCATCTGTGCTGTACGGCTTTGCTAACAGCAGACTTGCAGCACTTAGTGTAGCCAAACTCTGCATCCTACTGGTAGAAAAGTCAAGGTCAGAGGTCAAACAAAAGACAGCAGAATGCCTTGTGAACACCCAGAAACCCAAGGAAATACTTTGGGGTCTTTACACTCACTCCCTCCCAACACGTGATTAACTCAATATTTTCAACTTTTTATCCTGCCTTACCTCAGTGCTGATCTGTGCTGGGATACTGACAAATTCTGGGTTTGAAGCAAATGCTGTTAAATTTTCCACAGCCTCTATTAAAGGTGCAGTGGCAATTCTGCATTTGTTGCGGTTCTCCTCAGAGAAATCTCCATCCAGTGCCTGGAAATGAAATCAGGATTGAGCTCTGTCTGAATGGGTTTCTTAAGCAAAATTGAAGGAAAATGGCTCAAGCCTTCCTAGTTTTAAACTGCTGTGCATTGACGATATTTGAAAGCTCCCCCACAAACAAGGCTGCTGCAAGGGATGTGATCTTTTAGATGTGTTTCTTTCCTCAGCTGGTCACTGACCCTAAACTTTAAACTGCTGCAGGTTTGCTGTCATTGCACTCTGATGAGTCTCCTGAGTCTCTCTCTGATGAGACTCAAGTCTCTTGAGTGTCCCAGGACCTCACACTCCAAGGGGTGGGAAGGGCTAACTCCCACATTTTTGTGGTTTGTGAAGGTGGTTGTTTCCTAAGGACTGATTTTGAAATTTTTTAGTTATTTCTGTTTTAAGCAAACGAGTAATATACTGCTCTTATTTTCACCCAAGTCAACTGATCTCTCTCATAAACTCGGAATAAGTATTTCAGCTAATGAAATCAGATTAGATCATTTAATGGCTTCCAGAAGGGTTCAGAAGTGTGACTTCTCCATGGCTTCACAAGTATTACTTCTGCTTGCATAGAAAAAACCTACCCCCTAGAAAACTGCTAGCAGGAATCTGGAAAATAAAAGGTTACTATTAACAGGAAACTACTAGCAACATAAACAGCTTCTGTTTGGTTCCCACTATTATTATTATTTTTTTTCTCCTATAGATAAAGTTGCCAGAAATAGCTCCAAAAACCTCCATATACTGGGGAATTTTACACCATTAAACACCTTCACATTCAGTTGCTTGCAGATTATTCTTATGGTACAAGCTCATTAAATTCATCAGTCCTGAGGAGTCTCATTCTGGATGGGCCAGCTGCCTCTCCTAATATTAAAACTGCCCAGTTCTTTTCAGCTTGAATTCAGCAGTTACACCACTGTTTTCCAATTTAGGTCTTCAAAAATTTAGTTAGTGGTTTTGTAAACCATACATATCCAAGAAGATAAAAAGATGTTCCTAACTGTTCTGATTCTGTCTCAATGGGGGAAAAAAAGCAAAAAAACTAAACCCCCTAAAACAACAAAGGAAAAAGAAGCACAATTGAGCAGCATTTGTACCTTGATAGTTTTAACCAGGTTAGCAGTGCTGTTTGCAACTTCCTTGGCAGACTGCACAAAGTGTCTCTTGGCAACAGGGTTTGCTGTTTTTGATGAGGCAATGCGACAAGCGTTGCACAGAGCAGACGTGTGTTTGGCCACAATGGTGGCAGCTGATAAGACCTGTAAAAACCAGCACAGAACAGGCACAACGTCAGAGGGGTGGGACAGTAACCACACTGCAGCTCTGCAACATCAGCATCCAAGGCCAGGCAAGAGTCAAACCAAAATGCCTTTGACTGGACACAAAGCCAAGTCCCGTGTCCTAGCAGGGATGGTGTCCCTGCTGTCCTCTGCAATCACCTGTGATGGGCTGCTCGCTGGATCAACCAGGTTCTGACAAGCCATCTGGATCGCTTGGTTGGCACGGGCAAATTGAATTGGGTCAACAAGGCCCTGCTGACCAGCCTGGCTGTTGGGATCTGAGATACCGACCAGGTAAGCAGCCTAGAAATGGAGAAAAGAAGAAAACAATCCTGATAGATCATGTTATATCTGTCTAGAATCTCTGATAAGCTGGCCATATGTCATAGCACATGGTGGTCAGTGATTATTCAGAAATCTGTGACATACAATTACCATTTGTTTGTAGCAATACATCTCCAGAATCCACTGAAACCAAGAAAACCCTTACACTTGAAAAATGTAGTAAGTTGAAACAAAACTAATAGTCCACTGTTTAGACAGCTGCTATCCTTGAAAACATTACTTGTCATGTGCACAGTCAATGGAGAGAGCTTTAATGGTTATAGGTATGGCAAGTTATTTACTGTATTAGCCATGGCTGGAGGCAGTGGGGGTTTTTGTCAAGACTACAAAAGCAAAGGCACTTCTGCTGAGTGCAGGTCCCATCAGGCCTGCAGCTGCTGGTCTCACTGCAGCTCAAGGTGTCTGATGGCCAACCTTGCCTCCTCTCTCAGTTATAAGCTTCATGCCTCTCTACAAACTAGAACTCAATTCATTACTTCTAACTGTGACTTGTTTGGGAATTTTCCTATGATACAATAGTTCTGAGCTGGGGCTGCAAACATGAATTCCATATGCTGCAGCTTTGCTTTACCCTTAGGAAAGCTTCCTTCTAGATGTCATTTACCTTCCTTAGAAAATACACGTTATTGCACTCTGCTCCTCCTGCAGTCTGCACAATTTCTGTGGATCTACACAGAAAACATCGTGTAAGACAAAGTCATCACTTGCTTGACCATAGAGAAGTGAATTTCAGATTTACAAACCCAGAACATAAGCTTGCTAAAAAGATAAAAAAACTTAATTGCTTTACAGCCTTCAGTCTCTTACCTGAGCTGCTGCCTCTGTGAGGCCACAAAGAGCCTTGGATGCAACTCCAACACATTCTCCAAAGACTAAAAGATCCCCAGTTTTTGCATTCTGGGAAATGCCCGCCATTGATTCTCCAAGAACCTCAGAAATTAAAAAACAAAGTTATCTTCCAAATATGCATCCATTCTATACCATTTATAGACAAGCAATTGCTGGCCTGAAACCAATTTTGGCCCACAAACCCCCTGGACTTGGCTACCACAAGTTTTAGACTTCACTGAACCGGGCACATTCTTCTCTGTGGTGTGAGGGGTCAGACACATACACCAACACTGGACTGACAGGGAACATAAGCACTACTACTACTCAAATGACTAAGAGGGTACAATTAAACTAATTTAATTAATTAATTTTGCTGTCACCCATTTGTCATCACAGCTAACCTGGCACTAGGTGCATTTCACAGAGTGCAGAACATGACAGCCAATCCTGCAGATGCTGCTGACACATACAGGATCATCTTAGTAAGCAAACTCACTGAAGCTCAGTGGAAATGAATCTGCACCTAGACTTCTGGAACTATCTTAGTGTCAGAATGCACATGAATTCCCACATTATGTCCCACTGAATTCAGTTCACTCGGCTTTAAAATTCAAAATGAGCTCTGACTGCAGTAGAGCATTAGATGCAAGATGAGACACACATCCATTAGGTACTTTCTTCATCTTTTAGAGAAGAAGGAACATGAGATAATTCCAACACATCAAATAATGACACCAAAAGCCAGCTCCAAAGAAAGATGTACAGCACAGTTTGATTAAAAATAACTGAAGATGCTTCCCACAGGTTTTCTGATGTGTTGGGGTGTCTGGACTGCTCAGACATTTGGCAAAGCTCTTCTTCACAGAACAATACAATGGGATTTCATTGCCAAGCCCCCCCATTCATGCTTTGGGCCATTCTAACATAGCTGCAGTCAAAATACAGCATCCCAAAGAATGACATGCTGTCTAGTGCACAGGAGAGGAAGGGAGAGAGGAGAAGCTTTCAGAGCATTGTGTACCAGTCACTTAATTAAAAATTTCTTACTGAGGCAATACACTAAGTGACCAAAACCTGAAATTACCTGTAAGGGACCTATCTCAGGCAGAGTTTATCAAGGAGTGTAGCAGACATTTTAGCTATAAACACTGACTGCAACTCTAACAGTCAATATGCATATGGAAACTTCTGAAAATCCAAAACACACTTGATAACTGACACAGAGGTGGGAAAAGGAAATTACCTTTGAGTTTTCCATTACGCCCTCAATACAATCAAAATAAGAGAGATCGCTCACAGGTTCATTTGGGTTATCCAGCATTCCCTTAACTGTCTGAAATAATGAAAGAAACTGATTATTGACAGTCTGAAATACTGAGCTGAGAAGAACACAGACCATCATGCCTATCCTGCTTATCCCAGTGTAATCTTGTACATTTGTCTCCAGCAAGCAGCCAAAGCTACACACTCCCCGAGGGTGTGCCATGCAGGAAACCACAAATTTAAAGGAGTGATAAGAAGAACAGCTGCCATTTGTTGAGGACTGTCTGGAAACACAAAGGGTTACTGAACCGACTACATCTCCACCATCTGCCTGCCTCTTACAGTGCCAACAGATTCTCCCAACAAAGGAAAAATTTCTGTCAGGAAACTACATATAGTTGGTTTAATTTCTTTTTCTGAGTTGATTCTGAGTCCTGAAAATAACAATGTGACAATCAGTCACACAGTCATTCAGAAGAATGAATGCAATTAGGTAACAAAACTTGTAAAAAGCAACAAAATTCAGGAAATTAATTCTTTTATACATAAAAATATCTGTAACACACCTTTGTTCAAGTTTTAAGGAACACTATTTTACTGCCAAATATCATGCAGAAAAGACTTTTAATCCTTCTGATGAAAGTGAAATCAATTAAGTAGAGAAAGTCACTAGCATGCATATCTAACATCTACTTTCCACCTAAAGAAAATCAAGGCATGATTTTAAACACTTGGACTTTTCCCATAACACAACTTCTAACTTCTAATACCTACGGTATTTTTTAACAGCTCAGCTACTGCTTTGTAAAAGTTTGTCTTAAAGCTTTACAGCAATTAAAAAAGAGAAGAAGATGAAGACATGGTGTCTAGAAAGCAATTTCCAGTTGTCTCTTCTGTCAGTCAGTTCTCACTACCATTGCAGCATCTCTTCATGTTGTACTCTATTAAATAACAACATGAAAAGCAAACAAGGTTCCTACAGCACTTACACTACTTTGGAGACAGAGGCCCTCAGAATCTAAGGAACAGAATGGCAGAACACAAGCCAGCACAAACTTCCCACTAGCATACATTTGCAATTACTGCAACACCTGTGGTACTCTTTTCAGCTGCAATTCTGGGCAAGTTTAGCTACCTCATTGAAGGTTAGACAATAAGGTCCTCTCTAAAACCAGCTTTCCAGAGTCTCCAAAGAAGGCCACAGAGACTACTGATAGTCTATGAAATCCATGCTGAGACACACTCTACAGAAACAACGATTTTTAGTAGTTAAGAAGTCCTGGAAAGACTAGGAATAGTGTGTGATGACTTCAGGAAATGAAGGAAGAGGCAAAAGTTTAATAACTGTAAAGAGAAATTAAAAGTTAAGACTTCCAAAATGTCATTGGTTCCTCCAGTTACTTTGACGTGAGTCTGATTTCTGGATGTTTGCTTTTGCCTTGTTTTCCCTTTTTCCAGAAATTAATCTAATTCCATATATCCAGGCTTTTCTCACTACCTCCCTCTCTCTCTGGGAAGTTCAACATGCTACAGATGTTCCTTCTGCCCTTTGCTGGCCCTGCTCACAATCCATGTCAGCATGTGTGATTCCAGGCTATTGGCACAACCCTCTGCAAGGGCTTTCTAAGGCTATTCTGCCCTACATTTCTGTAGGAGGATGGTTTGTAAGGATAGTGCAGAGGGCAATTTTCCTCAGTGAATTACAGCTGTACTGATTGCTGAGGAGTGGAGACAGCCTTACCTGTCCAATGAGGATGGGTGTCATAAAAGAATGGGTTAGCTGGTCAAGGGTTAGATGGAGTTGCAGCTTGAGAACCAGGGTAGCTGCAGTTTGGGATGGAGTCTGCTGGCTGTGCTGTGAGGAGGAAGGGACATGCAGGCATGCAAGGGACAGACAAGGTAAGAAGATGCTGTGTGAGGGTCAGACAGGGTTAGGTGGCTGGGTAAGGGACAGGTTAGGGTTAGCCAGTCATGCAGAAAGAAGAAGGGAACTTGCACAGAGAACATGAGGAGGAGTCAGTGCTGTGTGGAGCTGCCTGAGAGAAGTCCACTGACAGAAGGGACAAAAAGTTTTTAATAAAGGACTTGTGATGATGCCAGTTGTATCAGTCTCAACAACTACATGATTACTTCACATTCCTTCTCTAAGCTTGCAGTTTTCTGTGGCTCATTAGCTAGAAATTCTCACCTTTCACAAATCTCTCCCCATTAGTCTTTCAGGAAGTCCTGAGAAACAGCACTTGAATAGAAAGAGAAAAAATTCCCCCTGCTTGCTCCTCCACATTACAGCCTGATTTCCTGGTTTCTGTTTCTATTCTTTGGATTTGCTGCTGCTCCCTGTGACCAAGGAGAGAATACTTAAGCCAAGAATTCAGAAGGACAAAGTGGCTCCTAATGGATTTCTGATAACATTTTGGGATGATAACCATGGATTCGCATATTAACAAAACTCACAATATCCTGGAATACACTGCAATGACTTTTGTATCCTTGTGATACTAAGGACTAGAAATAAAAAGTTTAATGGTTTTTTATACTCTTGACACAGGCCAGTCAGCCCTTGATGTTTTGACCTTGACAGTAAACAAACATCTAGTTTAAATTAAAAGATATTATTTCCTACTGAAAGTGGCCCTCTCTGTGATCAGTGGAGGTCTTTCAACTGACCCATTGTTTAGCCAGCCAAACCTTTCACTCAGGACCAAGAAGGTACCTTGCAAGAGCCTGTTTGACACACACATTGTATCAGTTTGATAGGGAAGGCAGAAACAAAGCATTAAAAATCTACACTAAGAAAGGTCAAGGTAGAAGATGGCAAACATCATCCTAAAGTGGGATGTCAGCAACAACATCTTTCAAGTGGAAAAACCAAGATATTGCAGCTCCCTCCAGTGCACTGGTGGTAGTGGAAATGTCCATCTTGTCATGATTCTTCCTTAAGTAACAGTAAGTATGAATAATAGGGACTAAACTGTATCTTTGGAGGGCAGGAAATGAGAAGACAGTAACAGGAGCTATTCAGACAAAGAATACAAGGGAAACAAACGTGGGGCTCACTTTGATTTATAAGAACTTTTGAAATATAGTCATACCTCCAGTTCTCTGAGTGCATTATCACATTCCTTCTGCCCGGGAGCTTGTTGGGTGCACAGTGTGATGAGCTGGTTTATACTCTCAGTCACAGCTCTGGGGAGAGTAGGAGGAAAAAAAGGTGGATTTTAAAGTTGAACCTCTAAGAGTTATTTCTGTCAGTAAAACTTTTGTCATTAACTGTATACTGCATAAAGATATAAAACTTTGATCTTCTATTATATGGCTGAGCCCAGCAGCCAAACTGGTGGCACCTCTGGGAATGCACTGAGGACAAAGGACAGAAAACCATCTGGCAGCAAGCCAAGGCCAACATATTACACTGGCACAGTGACATAGTGTAACTGCTAACAGGTATTTCAGCACTTCTCCACCTCTGACATTAACTGGATAATTTCTCAACTACCACCCCAGAAGGCCTAAAGGATACAGAAACAAGTATTTGGTATGGAAAACAATGGTTGAACATAAAGTAAATGCTATTTACCTTTCTCTAGCAAAGTCTTGTGTCTTGTCTGTAATATACACACAATCCTGCTATATATCTCTACTGTCTCTTAGTAAATTTTTTTTCCTCTTTAACTAATAACTTATTATGTTCCTATGGGAGTTCACAGCTCTTGGACATAGGCTGAACCTCACAGAAAACAGTCACTGTCTTTCTGATCAATGCTCTGATAATAGGTAAAATTCATTATAACTACATTCATTTTAGACTCGTGACTAACAACCCAGGAAAGTGGCATCTAGAAGAACAGAAAATCAGTGAAATTGGAGTGCATGGAGAATATGCTTTCCTCTGGCCTTGGAAACCGAACGGCATTTGCATTACTTTCCCTTTCGAAAACAGGCACTTGATAACGTATCAATAACATTACTTGGATGGATGGTATCCTACTGTTACAAAAAGAAACAGGATGTCCTTGTTACATTTAACATGTTTATGTGAAATTCCAGGGCAAAAATGATGGAAACTAATAGACACAGTTGTTTAACTGAGACTCCTACCCTTTTCAGCAATTTTGGTATCCTTGTGGAGTACCTTGGTGTTCACCTGCTGAACATCAGTGATTTCTATGCATCAGAAAAATATTGCATACATAGTAATATATGACAAAAATTAAAAGTTCTGTTCACTCCCAGAGAAACTTCACACAAAAATATCTTGTCTGTTGTTGATTTTAATCTGAGACACAATTCATACTGACTCAGAGAATATCAGCAACTGAAGAGAGAGAATTATCAGCTTTGTAGAGGAGGCCACATGGTTTCACAGATATCATTATTACACACCAGGTACCTCTCCCCCAGGACTCTATCCAGTGTACAAACATTACTCTGAAAACCATCTGGACACAGTGTAAGCAGGAAGGTGGTCCCTCAAACACCAATCCCAGAGCGGAAGAGGGCTGCTAGGACTCTGAAGGCCACCATCTGTTTTCATCAAATACAACAAATACTTGGACCCTGCAGGGAACTCAGCCAGTGCTGCAGTCCTGTTAGAGGTGGTCAAGAAAAATGCCTCCACAAGGAAGACAAAGCTACTGAAAAAGTTGAAGTGGCTCTTGCAGCTGGTGCAAATGTGGAAGAAAGCAAAACAAACCCAACAAAATCCCCAGACGAATCATAGTACCATAGATGATGAGAGAAAAATGAGAAGTTATTTTGTAATAAGGAAGCTGTGCCTCTTTTTTCATTTTCAACAGAAGAGAGAAAGTAAAAAATATTTGACCCTGAACGTATCATAGCAGGGAAAGAGAAGAGAGCCCTGGCAAGCTTGTCACAAGCCAGAACAGAGATCTGAGAAGGGAAGTACAGCATCTCCTTAGCACCTTAAACACAAACTGAGATCTGCTGCAGTATTTACTCCACAGAGGTCTATGGCATCTGTGTAAGGTCTCACACATGCACACACAGAGAACAGCTAAAGGTTTAACCTGGTTCACCTCCCTTTTTCTACACAGAGGGAATACCAACCTGGCAGAAACTTACAACTGCCTGGATTTCACTGGGGTGAAATCCCTCTACACTCCAATCGGGAATGCTCCAAGCCTAAAGCAGAAATCCAGAGCAGTTTGATGCTGCAGCAGCAGCAAAGTCTCATGTGACTCCTTTACTTTTAAGCAGCCTGTCTTTGGTTACCTATAATTTTCATAGATGCTATTTATTTCCAGGGAGACAAGACAGATGTAATTTTTTTTTAAACAAAATACAATGAAGTAAAGTAGCCTAAGCTCTTAAGGAAGCCTTTTACTGAGGGAATAGATTTATAATCTTTAAAGTAATGGTATGCTCCACTGAAGAAATATAGCATCTAACCCTTTCAAGCATTCCTGATCATACACACATGCACACTTAGTGATAGGTAGCTACAATTTTTAAACACATTTAATCTAAATATTATTCAATTTCTTTTCTTTCAGGGATTGAGAGGCTTAATGTTAGTCATTGCCTTGTCAGAACACAGATGGTGAGAAAACAGTATGTAAAATACACTAGTTCCTTTCAAAAACCAGGTCAAATCTTCAAATGCTGGTTCCTATTTCCACCAAGGGTAACAAGTTATACCAGTTGAAGAACTACTCCAACACACATAACTCTCCTCTGGCCTACTTCAATTTAAACAGAAGTACAGGTTCCAACCACTCACTTAACTGTCAGTAGCAGAATATATAAGCACAAGATAAATACCACAGAGAAAAGCAAATATCCTAGGAAAAAAAAGCAAGCAACACATTCTTACCTTGCTGCTGCTGCTAAGAGGTTCTTGGCATTAGGAGCTCCAGGATCAACAGACAGAGACTTAGCAGCCAGTAACAGCTTGCTGGAAGCCATAGAAATGCTCTTGAGGTTACCTATGACTTGAATCTGGTCCTCTTTAGTCTGGAAGGCCACAGGAGCATAACATTAAGTACAAAATTAGCAATCAACAGAGTGTGCTAAAACCATACATGGAAACTCAGCTTGTTTATCCACCTGAAACCACTGATGTACATGAGCTCAGAGATGGGTGGCTCAAGCCTCTGTTCACCCAGACAGGTGCCTCTAGCTTCACTCACATAACAGAAAAAGACCCTTACAACAAATAGCTTGGCTTCTAATAATGGTAGTATTCACAAATGAGCAATGGAGAAACTTCACTACTTGTTGAACAATGCTTTTGTTGTCAAGACTCTTATGTGTCTCTGCCTGGCACAACTGCTTCACATTATCCAGTCAGTGTACACTCTCTGTATTCTGGCATCCTTTGTGCAGCCTGCAGGCTCTCAAGCATCTAACTGGGATTGCTCACACAAAAATATCCTCCAGAAAGTTAAAATAAGTCTCTGTAAGCCTACCTCAGCCAACATTCTGACTTGGATGTTTGATTACTTATTTTAAGCCATTGCTTGAAAAGGGAAATCTGCAATTGAATATAGTTACAGAAAAGTACTGCATCTTCACAGCAAACAGCTGTGACTAGATTCTTCTGCCAGTGGTCAGTAGGAGTGAAGCCATTTTTTCTAACAGTCTGTTTATAGTTTTATGTAAAGAGGTTGCATATTATTAATCTGATATGCATAGCTGTTCTCTATATTTACTACATTCAACTTCCTTCCTACCCCCACATTTTGCTTGTCAGCCAAAATACCTGGTATTGCTCCTGTTCAAGCCAGATAACTACACACAGGAGGCCTTCTCTTTTGAAAGATAAGCCATTAATAACTAAGATGGTTACCATCTCCTGTGTCAGCAGGATAAGAAAATTCACAAGGGCCACAAGGTCATCAGCAGCTGGATTCTCATTTCAAGCAGCCATTTGCAGTATCATTTCTACCTCTGCCTTCATTGAATTGCCTCAAACAAAACATTCTAAAAGTCAACGTGGTCCACAGCTAGAGAGACAGTCAGGTACCTCACTATTACTCACTTTCAAAGAGTCAGCTGTATATGGAGCCTAACTCACTTCACACATCTGAACCTGAATGGTGAAAATCTGATGGAGAATAACCACCAACCACTGCCAGATCTCTCTATTCAGTTCTATCTACAAAGTATCTGCTCTAGAGAGACATTTCATAAAAGATTTCAAAGGACTGACAGGACCTTCTAGCCATTTTCCAGTGGCAATCATTTCTTAGATTTGCAGGGTCTTCCTACTAACCAGGGCAAAACCATCTGCAGATGCTTTTTTCTGCAAGTCCTTCCATCTCTTCTGATACACAATTCCTTTTTATATGCTGACATTTTTATGCTAAATCATTGCCAAAGTACCAATTACCGTAGCTCAGCACAACTGTATCCACTAAGGTAAACTGCAGGTGGTATCTCCAACTACCAGGAATGAGCTCAGCAACATGTGACAACATTCCTGATTGTTAAGAGTTCATCAGAGTAGAACTCTGCCAGATTTTAAATGACTGAACACAAGTCCAAGTGCTTGCTGTCAGATCCAAGGATGGCATTTTAGGCAGCCCTCTTCAAGTGTTTGCTCCACTCTGTAGCAGGTGCACAGTGCCATGGAGCAATATCAGAGCACCTTTTCCTCCATCTACTTAAAAACACTTCAAAAGTAGCAAAGAAAGGCGCTACATTTTCAACAGCGTTCACCTAAATTATGATCCATGGTAGTTTCACCAAAATAGAAGCAACCCCTTCACAAGGTCAGAGGTTCAGCACACCTTTGTACCTTTGCAGCTCAAACTACACAGAGGAATACGATGCTGCATCTCTGACTGGACACAGAAACAAATCCCAACATCCTGTGGAAGGTGCAAATGCTGAATTCCCTTCTTTCCAGATAACTAGCTCCAGATTAGTCCCTCACAACAAACATCTCCTCACACACCAGCATGCTGTGCTGCACTGTAGTGCTACATAAACAATGTACTTCACTGCCAGAGGTTATGGCCAAGATCATCCCTTGATTTGCATGATCAAGAACTTACTTGTGCTTGGCCAGCCATTTCAATACCAGCATCAAGAAATTCATCAAAGTCATCACTGAATTTCCCAGAGGCCGCAGCCAGCTCCCCACTTTGGCCACGTGTAGCATGGACAACTTCTCCAGCTGACTGATTCAGGTCTGCTGCTGCCTGGTTCAGTTCACTCTGAGCTTCTTGAAATGACTTAGAACTTGGAGGTAGCTGTAAGAGACAAAGTCCAATATTTTATTGTCTGTCACATTACACCAGCCTTTCATGACTGGAGAGTTCAACACGTGCTGAGAATACCAAATGCAACAGAGCAGTGAGCTGGAACTATGGGACAGCTGTCAACCAGAAATCTGTTCAGCAACTTGTGTCCTGCTGTTTCTTTCAAGGGACAGAAAAGCCTGTAAGCTTTTCAAGAGACACAAGTATTGGCAGTTCTTCAGATTCACTCTAAACTCTCTCTAGTAAACCAGTTTGGTAAAAAACCCCTGGTTTTATCAAAAGGCATTGCACAAATATATTAAAACACAATTCCTCCTTCATTCACAGGATAGCAAGGTCAATGATGGATGCAGAAAAAAAGGCTGTTCAAATAGTATAGCGTTGTGGCAAATTACCAGTGCAAAAAAGGTTTTTTGACATGAATGCAGTTAAACAAAGTAACAATTCTACTCTTTACATAAAATGACCAAGCATTTTTTGACAGATCACACGGTTTCTTCAAGTAAACTGATCACTTCTAGGTGGGAGATGAACTAAAGTTTTCCAATTTTCATATTCTTTGGAATGTTAAGTCATAGTTGCTATTTTCAAAACCAAAAAGTTGATAGCAATCTATGAAAACTTTAATATTGTTTTCCCAAGTGACAGACAGATTTCAGCTTACCCATAAAACTACAAAAACAGCATTTCAGTCTAAGTAGCAGCTGCCTAAAGGTGCGTAAACTTAAACACAGCTTACATGAAGTATACTTATGGCACATTTACTAAATAATGATTTGACACATGGGGAACCCAGATCTGCTGTTCAGTTTTCTAAAATATATTTCCACATTAAAAGCCATCTTACCGAATCAACAAGGAGCTTCTTGCTGGATTCCCCAATACTCTTCAAGGCCACATCCACATCCTTTTGTCCAGGCAGACAATTCACACAGTTATTCAAAGAGTGAGACACTGCTTTTGCCACCTACAACACACAAATGAACACATTCACTGAGAGAGGCTTAAGCGCTAATCAACAGGAGGCACAGCCTCTACTCCATAGCCAGCAATTCCTACATTCTGACCCTTAGAGCAACATTTTTGAGGTTTGCAACTTTCTCAGTTTGCTGACCTGCAGTCTTCATTTAGACTCATTCATGTGATAAGATAGTGTTGGCAGGACAGCCCCACAACTGCTCCTGGCACCTGGGATAAAGGCTACAGCACTGAGATAAGGAAATGCCTCTGAACTTATCTACATGCTGATCACAGAAATTCACTGCAAGCTACTTTTTACAAAGTTCTGATTAAAACAAAGGTATCTTCCTAAGAAATTGTTTACAATGCAGGCCAATTCTAGAACTTTTCTAATCAGTAAAAAAAGAACCTGTCACTCCTAAAGTATTGAAACAGTGGTGCCACACATGAAGAAAACATGCACTCACTTTTTGAATATAACACGGATATAGATCTTTTATTTAAAAATTATCAGTTTAATGGCTATCTCACTTTTGCAGTCAAGCAGTCTCCTCACATGTGGGTAAAAGCATAGAGCTGCATCTTTCTAAGAGATGACTAAAACACCATACTTCATACCATCTGCATTGTTTAACATAGACATGATGTTATTGTCTGAGAGCTGTTGAAAAGAATAGAAAGTTCTCTCTTCTTATTTAATGCTGATTTGGAGTAAATTCACTGGGTGTTTGACAACCCATGCAGTTGCTCAAGTCCCAGCTTACCTGGGCTAATCTCTGCTGACTGTCTGCATCCCCTGGGACAGCCAGGGCCTGCTTGGCCTCTTGAATCAGCATTGCAGAGCCTTCCATGACATCCCTGGCTGAATCCAGCATTGCATGGGCTGCCACAGGGTCTGTGGTAGATGCTGCAACCCCTCGTGCTGCCTGAGCCAAGGTCTTCAAGGCCTGAGCAGTTTCTCTAGCAGCAACTCCTATGGTCACATTTCACCAAGGATTTTATTAGTACCTTTAAAGACAATCTTTGTATTTCATGACATGATATTGCAGGTGATGATCCTATTACAAAATAACACTGCAAATGCAACTTAAAAGAAAATCTTCAAACAGGAACACATTCTAAATACACAGTATCACTTGCTTAGAGAAATTACTGCAGTAAAGCCATAAAGTAAAAGTTATAGCCCAAAGAGCACATTCTGGGCACAATTCACTACACCAGTGACTACATCTTAGTGAAGCACTGAGAAAGAAGAAAAGCTAAAAACCTGTAGATGAGGAAAAACTCGTACTCCAAGCTGTGGGGGAAGTGATTGTCTACAAGAGTGGCATACAAGAGTGCAGAGCCACAGCACAGTAGTTTAACTTCAAACAATCAAAAAAGATTATTAGGAATTATACAATTTGATATAATCTAATAACACTGCGAGTAAAAACAAAAATAACTGAATGAAGTCACAGAACAGATGTAATAAAATTAATTTCTGTGATCTGTCTGGCCAATGTTAAAGGACATCTATCAACTCCAGTGCTAAGGTGTAGGACTACATGAATAATGGTCTCCTTCTATTTATGAATTATTGAAAAGAAACTCATTAATTTGGGTTTCCTACAATCTGATGATAAGAGAGCTACTAGATTTAGCAACTCATTATCAGCTGCAAGTATCTCTGCTCCCTTGCCTGACACCCAGTGCCTAATTCTGCACAACTACGTGATAGAAACATGAGCCATCTTAATGAAATTCCATCTGCTTCAAATGAAAGCAACTGTAAGTTCTAGAGCTCAGATGCAATCATAACCAACGAAGTGGTTATTGCCATAATACATTTTATCAATAATATTAGACAAAAAAAATCTTATGGGAGCATTTGCAACAACAGCTTTCATTCCTCACAGAAATAAGGTCACAGAACATTTTAAGATCTATGAGCAAACTTTTGTACCTCCTATAGAACATTTTTCTCACCAAGGTGTTTTTTGTTTCTGAACTAAAAGTAGAGGCACAAAAATAAACTGTAGAATCTGTGTGCCCAGATTTTCTGTTGGCTTTACCTCAAACTATGTAAATGTGCCCAATGAATCAGCCAGAGCAGCTGCATTGTACATATGAACTGATAACACCTAAGAAGAGATGCAGTTCTGAATGTCACCAAGCTGTCCCCACTATGTTTGCATCCTGTTGCTTCGAAGTATATCCAAGACACCCTTTAAACCTTTGGCAAGGATGTAGCAACATTTCCAGTGGCACTGACCTTTAAAATGCAATACATTTTATTTCAGCCCTTCAGAGTTTCAGTGGCACATATTTACAAAAACAACAGATGTCCCAAACCATTCTGATCAAAGACAGAGCAGATTGCATCACTGTTCTTTTATGAAACATGAGTCACACTCACGGTTTTTCGTAACTTACCACAATTCACTACCAGTACTAAAAAAAATGGAGTAATTCCTTGATTTAAATAGTCTGTGACAAGAAAACTTCTCATCAAGTATTTGATGGAAAGCAGAGGTTTCACAGAGCCATTATGAATAAAACAGTACCTGTGTAGTGCTCATTGCCCTGAGCAGCACAAGTTAACAGCTGGGCCATTGAAGAACCGACTGCTTTGGATGTGCTCCCCAGGTCCTGAGTGCATTTCTCAAGCTGCAAAAAATTGCAAAGGACAAAACACTTAGTTTAAGCTCAACGAAAAGACACATTGTTTTAAACAGTACTGAAAAATTTATCATTGCACAAAAACCTAAACTTTAACTTCAGCTATTAAGTACACACACAGCTTCTCTGAAATCTGACTAGCATGTTTTCCCCATTCATGTTGTTAAATAAATTAACATATTAGTAGTGTGAACAATAAAACTATTTTATAACTAGCAACAGAAGTAAATATCTTCACCTAGGAAGGGCTTTTTTCCCCCTGAAATAAACCATCTCACTTCCTAAGCCTACTAGAACTGGCTGTCCTGAGTTCTCATCACTGTCACTATTGGAAAGAAATTCTTTTGGACAAGACCAAAACATTACTGTTACCAAACTGTAATTTGTACAGTAGAGAAGGAGGCCCTACAGTCCTATGAGTAACTCTACTACAGAACACACTGTTGGTGTAGCAGTAACATATACTCTTGTTAAGAGAATCAGTGCAAAATCCCATCAGCATCATCATTATCCAAAGCCTCATGACTTGTTTTGCCTCTAATATTTAAGTTTTTTAACAGCTAACTTTGTTTGTTTTTAAATGAAGAACATCCTTCCTCAATTACAGTTTCTCCTGGGAGAGGTTTTAACTGTCCATCCACAGCTGCCATCTTCGCATCTTGCAGTTCACTTTTGAGTGTCTGGACTGTATTCAAAGCAGAATCAATTTCCATTGGGCCACAAGCTTCATGAGCCTATTCACAAATCAGATTGGTACCACTGTTAGCAGCTGTATGCAACTTTCAGAAACAGTAAATGCTTCAGATCTAATCTCCCCTAATAATAAGAGTATTATTTCTCTTCCTACTTTAGAGGCCATTGGGAGCCCTCTAAATGTTATTCATCATTGATTCTAAACTCCTGAACAATACTTTCAGTCTGTGAAGAGAATAACACTCTGCTTAGAGGCACCAGGGGAATGAGGGGCACTTGGCTTGTGTACGTGTGTCTTCAAAAGAGGCAGCCCAGGGACTGAGAAAGTAACTGCTGCACTCCGCACTTCCCCTTTGACCAGTGGCCTCACTGTGCATCATGACCAAAACCACACTGACTCCCTGATGTGGCAGCCCACATTCACCAGTATGAGAGAGAAATTTTAGTGTTAGCTCAGGTGTAGCCACCTCAATGCTACAATCTTGGTTTCAGGCCTCGATGTACAAACATGCACACAAAAAAAAAAATCAGACTTTCCCCTTGCATTTTTTTAAAGCCCCGCATAGCGTAGAAATCTGTGTGTGAGACACAGAGAGCCTCTGCTTCCCTGAATTTTAGAGATGATGATTCCAGTTCACAAGTACAGCAGCAAGCACAGCTGGGTTCTCACTGGTTTGGTGGGCATGAGATGTGTTCCCTTTTCCCTGCTCTCCCTCGAATGTAACAGCAGCTCAGAGTCTTGATGTGCTGCTCTGTCTACTCTGCTCACATCTGTCTGGTATGGAAAGGATAGCATAAGCTTTTTTTGTCACTTCTCCCTCCCCTTTCTCTCATGATACAGAGGCCACCTGGGAGTCTGAGCAAAGTGTGCACAAAACAGAGCAGTGAGAGGTGAGCACTGCCTGAGCATGAGCTATTCCCTCAGGGGAAATAAAAAGTCCTCCTGTTTTAGCTGATTAAAACCAGTATTCACCTACCTTCTGGGAGGCAGTTCGTAGCTCAGCCAAGCTGGTAGCAAGATTCTTTGCACACTGACTGAGCTGCATTGCTGCTGCTTGATCAGTCACTGTGGGGACAGCAGCTTTAGCAGATGCCACCATTTTACTTCCAGGCTGTTCAAAGAACAACAGTGAACACAATTGGTTTTACCAGTTCATTTTCTTTAAAGAAGGCTTAGGATTCAGTAAACAAACTGCTTCCTCCATTCACACACTCATGAGGTTCCTAGACTTTTCTTTAATGACTAGCACATTCCTGCTCCTTAAGCTGGAGCACCCTGTCATAAATCTGTCACATTTCTAAGTCCTCTACAGCAGGACTCATCTTGGCTTTATGGGGACAACGACTACTCCATTGGCTCCAATGTCTGCCTGAGGCCTTTGAATACTCATACAGACTACTTAAAAATACTGAAATGTGAAATTTTGCCATTCAGCATTCATGTGGTACAATCAGGTCAAGGTGGTAGAGATGGCAAATTTCTCTCCGTTTCTAAACATTAACCTCTTAATTCTATGAAATTAAAACTGTAAATCAAGTAATGACTCTACACGGGGATTACTGCTAATACAACTAAAAACGTTTGCTGATTCTCATCATCACGACTGCACATACACACAGCCACAGGGGAGATGGATCAATATGTGACTCCAGAGGGAACCATAGAGCAAATACTTAAACAGAGTGAGAACATGGTTTGTGATCCCCCTGCCTACATAGGACCATAAAAACCTGCTAACAGCAATCACATTTAAGGCAAGACTAGCTGATGCCAAGTAATGACTACACCATTACACAGAGAATTGGTTCCTGGTGTTGTGTCTTGTAATGTTAACAACAAACCAATAGTTTCGTTATCAATACTCAATATTCTAGCTTTCTATTTTAAGATGTTTTAGAAAAAGCACACAGTCAAATTTTGTGGTTTTCCCCAGCTGTCAACCTAGATCTATTATGCAGGCTGATATCTAAAAAACCACACTAGTATTCCCTTTTATTTCTAAGGAATTCTGAAACTTGTTGCTGCAACACTAAGTTTACCTTGCCTAAAAAGGTTAAAAAAGCCTGTCACATATTCAGACTCAGACCTCTACTGAGAAAGATACTAAATTCTCTTCATCTTGCTCTTTAAACTCTTGTCCAGAAGGCAAGTGTACAACAGCGAATGTTTATTCTCCACAAACAAATTTTTTTCTTGTTACTTTTAACCTCTCCAGCTTTTACTCTCCATAGATACAATGTATTTTAGCCACCTAACCTGAGGAACTAAATTCTCCCTACCTATGGCTCATAGTTAGCAGTGAACCTCTTTACATGGTTCTTAACAGTTTACTGGTTATTTACCACAAATGAAAACATACAGCACTACAAAAATGCTTTTTGCATCCACTGTAATGACTGATTCACTTCACCTGAAGGAAATTCTGGCTGGAATTGATTAAAGCAAGCTGGGCACTGAGGTCTTCTGCCTGAGCTTGACTTCCTCTCACACCCTGCACCAGCTGAGGAATATGGTCTGCAACATTCTAGAATGGACAAAGGGAAAAGATTTTTAATAAATAAATAAAAACTCAAAATCCTTTGCAAATAAAACAAGAAGGCTTCCCACCTCCTTTAATGACAACTGCAGTATTCCAAAGTAAAATACTCCTGTGCTGTCACAGAATTAATTTAGGATGCATGGAACCAAATTAATATACAATTGGACATTTTTAGACATGTTCTACTTAAAAAAATAATTATTCAATCTACTTATTAGTTAAAGGCTCCTACAAGACAATCCAAGATTTTAATGCAGAATTGTGTACATCAAGTATTAATTATTTTCTTCACATGTTCAAATGCCAGTAGTGAAGGTAATAGATTTTTTTCAAGAGAATGCCCTGCTTTCAGAAAAACACTATCTTTTACACACAAGTACCTCAGCCTACTTTTCCTTGGCTCTCAGCAACACAAACTTCATAGCATGGCTGGAGCATTTGCAAGCATATATTGCTAAAACTTTATTCCTGGACTGTCTACATTCATAGTCCTTGTCCATCCATTTCACAATAACACTTGAGCAGCACAATACTAAATTCCTACCACCACAAAAATATAAAAAAGTAGATACTGAATCTTCTCTGTTATCTAACAAATGAGCATCTAGACAAAATTAGAATGAACTGTAAACAATAGTTATCAGGTTGCACTTTTAAAAAATTCATACTGGAAAAGCAGTTTTCTACAACACAGTTCTGAAGTATACTTGAGCTCACTTATTTAATTCCAACATTTCTTATGATAGCACCATGACAAGAAGGAATTGCAGACTGTCCCCCACACAACTGCTGTTTGATGCAGAAGAAAATCCTTCTGCATTCTACCGTGTTTCTCAAATATGGCTTAAACACAAAAGGGAACAGCTTCTCAGACTCTGAATTCTAACTTGGAACTATAAAAAGGTGCTTGACTTCAGGCATACCTTGAAACCTGTGATCTTACAGCTTTAACTTCAAGCTAGGAATCATGGTAACCCTACTGTAAGGTCTGCCACTTATGTTTTTATGGGACATTTAAGGTCCCAGTTGCTTGGAGGTGGCACTGCAGAATAGCAGGAGCAGTTGTTAGTTATATGACCAATTACATAACTGATAAGTTAAACAAGAATTTCACTCAATTATAATATAAATCACTATTGCTACTCCATCCTTCATCATGGAAAATCCAAAGGTTACCTTTATCCCACAACAGACCTCAGTCCCCTTTCACTGCATCAATGATTCAACAGCCTGTTTTGATTATCATGACACTACTCCCTTGCTGAAGGCCACACTCATACACTGAATGCATGGCCAAAGCTTAGAATCAGAGTCAGGGAACCACAAATTCCTGAGCAACTGGACCCGTCTGTACAGTGCTCCCAGCACAGCTCTGCATCTGTTCCATCACTGGCTGATCTGTACCAAAACTTGTAGTAAAAGTACTTACTTCAGGTGAATTGGCTGTTACTGAACAGTTCCACACCTGTGCATCCTTGCCTAAGGTGTGTGTAACAGTCAGGTGTTACATGGCACTAGCAGTAGCTCAACTTTGCAAAGCTCTACAAACAGCAGTGCACAGATAATACAGTAAATGAGGGCTCTCCAGAATCCATGCACATCAACATATATAGTGTTCTTTGTTTTTTTTTTTTTAAAGCTCCTTTTGAGGTTGCAACAGTATTATAGAAGGTGATCCTCATCTATTCCCCATAAATCAGAATTCAAGAGTTATTTGTCAAGGGCTGTGCTGTGTTTACCTTGCAGCTCTGTACAAGTTGCTGGTGGGCTGCTGTGTTCTTATTGGAAACAGCTGCATTCTGAGAAGCTGCGATAGTCTGAGTAGCAGCAGCAGCAGCTTGTTTAGCTGCAATCTTTGGAGAAAAAGAAAGTTAAATTAGTGCTAAAACTGAGTAATTCAGAGGATGAAACACACATTACTATGGGTAACTTTGACAGTAAAAACATGAACAAAATAATACATTTATCCCTTAATTTGACTTGCCTTAAGAAAACTTCCACTGACCACCACTGCTCTTCTCTCAAGGTGAAAATTATTTGAATACTGCTATCCATCTCTAATTTGCTAATAAAGAAAAAGGCAGACTCAGAAGCATTCTATGCCCTTACTCTTTCATTGCTTAGATTTCAACAAGAGGAAGATAAGTGAACCACAAAGAGCAGAAATGGTCTAAACAATGAGCTCCTTATGAAAGCCAGAGAAAACAGGCAAAGTATACACAGTGCCTCACACTGCTACATTGATACCTCTGACCCAGGACCCAAGGGAGCCAATTTCTCCCAAGATTGTTCTATGGCAAAAGCAAAGAAACTAAAATTACACAGAGGTACAAAATACTGCTATTTCTGAATCTAAAAGCATTGTGAAGACCTCCTTCAAATGTTAGCATCAACATCTCCTTATTACAAAAATAAAAATTCAACAATTCATCCAAGGTTGTACCACACTAACAGGCCCACTAAACAGAAGCAAGCATGGAGTTTATTACATATTTTACTCCTTTGTAAGGCAGTATATAACAGCAAAACATAAAATCCTCTTTGTATAAAGCTTTCTTGAATGCAGCTAGAAAATTAAGACATCAGCCTTTATTTCCTAAACTACTTCTGATTTTTAGTTCTAGACAGATACAGGAACTTAATGGACTTCTGGAACATGGTCACCTTACTGCATTTGAATCAGACCAATGCAAAAATCACAGCTGCAAACTGGGAATTATGAACTTTCTTTTCTTGATCTGTCTTTTCTTCATTTTAGTTGAGAACGTGAAGACCAAACTTTGCCTACAAAACAAACTTCCACGGTATTTTATCCTTACTAAATTGCCTTTCTCTCTCTTGGCTGGGCCACTAGATAGGATGTATCTTTTTACTTCCATTTCTGCTTCTTGACTCCGCGTAATTTCCCAGTTCAATTGGATATGCTGTGATTCAACAAACCTTGTACAGAAATTCATATGGAACTCTATATCCTAGTAAAGCCACGAAGAGAGATACTGTGTGTAAATGGCACACCATAGAGATAAATTGACACAGCAATGAAGCCATTTCAGCTCAGCTGTTTAATTTTAGGACTAAGCCACCATCAAATGCCTTCTGAGTCAAATCCTTACACCACTTCACCACATCTGTGATACAAGTTACTCAGTTTTCTGAGGACTATGTTAAGATATACTGGCACATCTAATTCTAAGCTTTGGACTCTGGAACTGAGTTTATGGTGCTGTAGTTCTCAGCTCAGCACTTTCACTAGATGGTTTCCAACCTCTAATCTGTTGACAATTTTCTTCTTGATGGCATTCTGTGCAGCAGCATTTGTAGCAACCCGCAGTCCCTCTGCTGCTTCTCTCAGACGCTGCTGTTGATCCTCATTTTCAGGATTGGCTGCAGCTCCCTGCAAAATTTCCAAGCAAAAACCGTAAGTCTGAGTAAAAGTGATTGGAGAAAATGTGGATGAACATCAAGACTTAAGTTCAGACAGCATCTGCTACATCAGCATTCATTTTCCTTAAATTACCATAAGGAAAGTTAGAAGAACAGACACATTAAAATACTTCAAAGCAGAAAGACTGTTTCCAGTGCAAGGCTGTTAGTGTCTATGTCAGGTACTTAGAGGAAGAAAGCTGAAGATTTGCTTCATATACTACTTCAGGTGCTTGGGAAGAAAGCCTTTTTTAACTGCTTCCCCTATGAGCTGAAATAATGTACTTGTATGAACACAGGTTTTTGAAAAAATCCCAGTCTTGAAAATTCCCAATTCAATATGTCAATATTTCAGTAAATGCAGTCCAAAACTTGAAGCTTAGCACAGTAGATTTTCTCCATTTGAAGTCAGAAAATACTGGAAGGTCAAGGATAGGCAGCCAGGCATACAGGCCTTCTGGAGTCCCAGCAGAACAGCTGGCCCTGCTGCCGTAAAAATCATTTTAGTGCAGGATCTGGGTAACAATTCAAAGGACATATTCCCCCCTAGCAGATTGAAACAGGTTTCCAGCATTGGAAGGGAAGAAAAGTTGTGATATTTGCCTCTCTTGTGAGAATGAGGAGGGAAGGATGTGGAGGGGAACAACACAGACGAGATTCCCCAGGTGGAGCAAACTGTTTCTTAGACAGGGGAGCATTGCTTTGTAATGACTCCAGTAAGAGATTGCTGTGGTTCTGTTGTTCCATTTGTACTGGTACAGGACCCTGCACCATAGCAGGTGCTAACTGCCCTACATGGCTTGAGTCATGACCACTATGCACACAGGAAGGCAGTGCAGGAAGATATTTTAAACCAAAAAAATCCAGGTAGCTAATAAATCGGTTTTTGGAGTGTACCTAGGGTAAGTCATTAAATGCCAAGCTTGTACAGGATAAGAGAAACCACCTTTACTGTCAGCCAGATCCTATTTATAAATCCCACATAGCCTCTGTTCGTTGTGTATAGCCTTACAGTTTTAAGCTGACAGTTCATTTTTCTGGTACCTTTGCAGCTTCAACCATGCGGGCTGTGGAATCTGCCAGGAGCTTTGCAGCAGCCAGAAGCTTCTTGGAGTTCTCCATGTCAATCTCAGCTTCTGCATCAGACCTCATGGCATTGACAAGATCAGAGGTGGCCTGAGCCAGCACCCTCGCCTGCCGCACCATTTCACCTGGGGAGCACAGCTGCATTTTTACCTTCTCCTCTCTGCATTTCAGTCTTGGTTTCAAAACTCAGCATCATTTCCCAAGGTAAAAATGAAATTACATTTGCTGAAGTATGTTTTCACTTGAAAATTATACATATATATACACATATAACTTGAAAGTTTCATAAACAAACCTTGGATCACAATATAAATAACAGAAACCACTATAGTGGAGATCAAGAAAGAAGTGTAGTATTTGCAATCTAGATAGTAAGACAAAAAAATCACAATCTGTATTTTCAGGTAATTTTGAATAAACAGTTCAAGGAAACTCCAGTCCCAGCAAAGACTAATAATTTTGCTTTCAAATCACAGTGAAGATTTCACTCCTTCAATAAAAACTACCCACCATCTTCCAGTGCTTCTGGGGAATTATCTTTTGTCTAATATAAACTCAGAACTTTGTCAGAAAACCCTTAGCACCATCAAGATGGTTTTAGCCAAAACCATCTAGTTTCTTGTTTTAGAAGCTGCACTTTTTAGAAACATCTCTGAAGAAAAAGTAGATCTAAGTTTAAAAACCTACAACAAAATCTACGCATAGTAACACCAATCACTGTGATGTATCTGCCCAGCTGCCTGTCTTCTTATCTGGAGATGAGAAATTGCTATACAATTCTATGAAGTGAAGCAGCAGCAGAAAACAGACAAAATATTACTGCGTTTCTTTAGCATGGTATTGATTGTTTTCACCGAATATTTACTCCATCTAGCACACAGCTATGTGCATGTTGCTGATTGATATTATGGGCTGGATCACTACCCATGACAACAGCACTAGCTTAGAAGAAAAAACAGAGAAGGATTTTTATTTTCTCGACTTTAAAGGTGCTCGTGTGAATCGTGGCAAGCTACTGCTTGCTCCTCGAAGGAACTTACCAGCATCTCCCATGGAGCTGAAGATGCTCTCAGTGACACACATGATGGTGTCGGTGGCCTGGTCATAGCGGCCGATGGGCTCCCCCCTGCTGGCGAACTGGCGCACGTGCTGCAGGAGGTCATTGAGGGCCTGGCTCACGATGCTGGCAGCTGCGCTGACCTGCTTCAGTAACTCACTGTCATCCGTAGCAGCCTGGCAGGCACGCACACAGTTCTCCACGGAGCGGTCCACCAGCTTCCCTGCCTCAATCAGCTGCTCCTGACACACTGGGGAGCTGATGGTGGGACTCACCACCTGCATGGACAGAGCACACAGAGCATCCAGAAAACACTCAATCCATAGTCCACTGGGAACACACAGCAGCACTCCCTGGACACGATGCTCTGCCCCTTCACAAACACCACTGCCTCACCTTAGCACAAGCAACAAGCTGGGAAGTAGAGAGTGCACACTGGGTAGCAGCAGCAATGACCCTGTTCTGCAGGACAGTGTCCTCAGCCACCTGTGCTACATTCTTGGCCTTCAGCACGACCATGGCAGCAGCGTTGGCAACAGCTTTGGCCAAACTCATCAGAACATCCTGGTAAAGTAAAGGGACAACTCAGTCTGCGACAATAAAACACACTCAGGTGTTAATTCCTGCAATCCCTAAGTTCAAATAATTTCTTCCTATTTCCCCACTTAAAATCCCATCCATATATTTCAATTTTTTGTAGGATGGAGTCTTCTTAATGCCTCTACTGTTAGAATGATCTGGTTTTCCAGTAAAGAAAATACTTCCAATAAATTTATTTATAATATCAACTTCACAGCAGGCAGAAAATCTTGCATTGCAAAAATCAGACATGCTACTTTTTGTTTTGCTTTTAGATATGATAAACCATCCCTTTTCTTACCCACTTTCTCCAACACTCCATAACATAGATAGGAATGCTTAAAATCCTTCTCTTTGCCAAGAGCCGTAACACATATATTCAACTAGGAATACAAATGAGAATTCTGATGGAGTTCACAGATTCACTGCTGGATGAAGTGGTAAAAATGGCCTGTAAGTTGTATTAGCAGACTCCTTGCACACAGTGCACTCCAGAGGTCTATCTGCTGCTGAAAAGTACCTTCCCTTGGTTCTGGAGCAAACACGTCCTTGACACTCCGTGAAAAAACCCACACATGATTTTTACAGAGGATTTAAGAGCACTGGCCTTAAGCTGCTAACAGCAAACACTGTTAAATCATAAGGCATTATGATTTTATAATTCATGGTACTATTCATCTAAAAGAAATTTTGTTTGTAATACAATATTTTTTCTACTCAGTTCACCACGCACGTCTACATGTTTACATGTACACATACAGACACAGAAAACACATAAAACCCACTATATTTAATGAGCAGAAATACAGTGCAAAAAGCTCTCCCTGAAGTATGACAGCATCTGTATATGCACAAAACAAAGTAAGGGTTCCTATAAAATCAGCACTCTGTGACTGTGTAGTTAAAACCAACTTCAAAATTGATTCAATTAGCATAGAGAAACTCCAGCATTTTCTAGCCACATTTTGAGCAGCCTGGTTTTATGCAGGCTCCTCATTACAAAACTGCACAGTTCTGACAGTGACAAGCACCCCCCTCATTACCTGGAACCTTTCATCTGTTTCATTCTCTCCAATTTGTCTCAGTAGCTCCCCACTTGCTTGTCCAATGCTACCAGCTGCAGTCAAAACTGTCTGGCGAGGCTGGGAAGAGGTAACAGTGAAATGCATTAATTCAAAGAAAATAGCTTCACTTGCATTTTACACTTGCTCAATGAAATTCTGCATTAGAGTGCAGGCAATATGGTCAAAAAAGAGAGAATCTGAGAAGTTTTTCTTTACTCACCTCTCCTGAAGTAGGCTGCACAGCCTTCAGCAAGTCTGAAACAGCACTGGCCAAGGTTCGAGCAGCTTTCA
This sequence comes from Rhabdornis inornatus, assembly GCA_013397075.1. Classification (NCBI taxonomy): domain Eukaryota; kingdom Metazoa; phylum Chordata; class Aves; order Passeriformes; family Rhabdornithidae; genus Rhabdornis; species Rhabdornis inornatus. The sequence goes on along the minus strand of VWZS01008407.1, from coordinate 3,570,391 downwards.
GGAGGTCTTCTCCACTTCCAATTTCATCATCCATGAGAGCAGCAAGCAGTTTCACACCTTTGGACATCTCAGTGAGGTTGGAGGAGATGGTTGTAATTGCACATCCCACAGCAGTGTAATCAGTGTCCACTGGGTCCCCTGCAGAGCAAATGTTTTCCAATGATCAGAATGCTTTAGTGGCTAAAAGGGAAACACGGACAGCTACAACAAGCTACACTCTGGTGAGAGGTAAGAGACATTTCAAGACAGCCAAGCAGTGCCTACTAAATAATGCGTCACTGAAAAAAAACATTAGAGTGCTGTAAGTTTCTGATTTCTACATTTCTTCTGCAAGAATCTATCCTCTAATAGAATGTTTCTCCATTCAATGCAATTTGCTGAGAAGTCCATGGTTTCAGCCTCTTCCAATACTACAAGAACCTAAGGTAACAGAGTCTTGTCTCCTTTAAGCCACTCACAGCTCCCTCAACTTGTAACTTTCTGAAGTAAAACCCACTGTCAATAAAAACAATCTCTCCTTAACAACTGCCAGATTAATGATGCTTTATTGCAGTAACCTTGCATTCTCTACTCTGTTGGATAAGCAAGCTACATTTTATCTTCACTGACTGTTACACCTTTAGAGAAACTGAAGATAGAAAAAATTATGTCGGGAGGGACACCAAGTTTGCTCCACACATCAATGCACTTAGCTATTGATGTGTTTTAAAGAAAATGTTGTGCAGCTGCCCCATACTCAGTTCTTATGCTACTTGATTTAGATTGACAAATAGGGGACTGCAAGGAAGTCCTTCCCACTGAAATTTACCTGCTGTAAGGTTAACAACAGATGCAGTTCCTGCAGTGATTGCATCAACTTGAGAGTGTATTTCATGCTTTGATTCATCAACCTTGTTCTGAACCCATACTCTTGATGCCTAAAGAGCAATAACAAAAAGAAGAATTAAAAACTGCAGTGAGGTTCTGTAAGGCAAGATACTATGTACATATCCCATTCCTTTGTGAAATTTGAAAAGTGAAACAGAAGACAAACAGCAGGCCCTTGAAGTGAAATACAAAAGCAAGCATTTTCTTCTGCTGATTCATTAATTAGATTTGCTCTCACATTTCAACAGCTGCCCTTTTAAGGTAAATGCCGTAAGAAAAGCTAAACACTCTTGACTGACAGTCCCCCATAAGCAATAATCCTCTGGCTCCATTCTCCTGCCCTAACCTGGATCACGAACAACAATCACATTTTGTTCTCAGTGCCTCGCAGAGACATGGAAAAGAAGTCCAAGCATTAACATTGCCCATAGTTGGTCTTTAACTGTACATATGCCCACAAAACAATAGCATTCCAGGCAGGTTTATGCAAGGAAGTCTGCTACATCTGATCTCAGGAGACTGAGGTGGACCACCGTAAATGAATTCATTAGAGAGCACAAAATTTTTACTCCATCTTAAAAACTTGAGCAATATCACTTTAGATCCGGGGACAATGACTAAACTGGTCTGTAAACAACCCAAAGCCCTTAGGCTCACTTCTGTGGATTAGTAGAACTCACCATGTCCTGCCCCAGAGGTGGCAGGTTATCCACTTCACTGAGGTCAGCCTGTGCCTGCTGCACCGCGTGCATGCTGGTGTTGATGGTCCCCATCAGGGCCTGCTGAGCTGAGGTCTGCAAGGCAGAGCAAGCAATGGCTGTGCTGTCACGTGCATGAAGAGACCCTGAGTGACAGCAGTCCAGCAACCACACCAGGCCATGTCAGAGAGCTGCCTTTTCCTTGGCACAATGGAGAAAGCAAAGCCCTCAAACTCTTCCCAAAATCTTGATTCTGCTCATGTCATTTTACACTCTGCAGTACTTTCACAAACATATGAGGAGCTCAAGTTTCTCAGTTCAAACAGTGGCCAACAGACACACAAACCTACTGAGCTGTCTCACTCACCTGCATTTGAGCAACATGAAAACTCCATTTGCTTCTAGGAGATCATTACTAATTTCGTGGGACAGCCTCCCAATGCAATCAAGGATGATTCTAAAACTAAATTGTCATCAATATGCATAAGCTAACAGAAAACTGAACGGGTTTAGGCAGAGTGAGATGCTGTCTGTATTGGGTGTCTGTGACAAAGTTTTGGCTGCAGGGGTGGCCTCTGGGAGAATTAGCCAGGGGCTGCCCCACGCTGGGCACAGCTGGTTCTAGACAGCTCCAACAGACCCAGCACAGAACACAGGTGAGTGCAGCAGCCAAACTGATGGCACCACTGGGAAAACACTGGTGACAAAGGACAAAACATTGGTGAGAAAGGGCAGTAAGGGGAAAAAGGAGTTCAAGAAACAACTTGGAAAATGGCAGTGTCTGACAGGGATGTGGAGGAGATGCTCAAGACAGCAGAGCTGAGTTTCCTCAGCCTGTGGGACAGAGCAAGGTGCAGCAGGTATTTCTCTGCAGTCTGTGCAGAGGAGTATCTGCTCCAACACAGCCCATGTCCACCCTGCAGACTGCAGAGGACCCCACGCTGCAGCAGGTGGATATTTCCCTGAAAGGAACTACAGCCCATGGAGAGCCTGTGTTGGAGCAGGGCCTTGACTGGAAGGAGCCCAGTGCTGGAGCAGGCTCTCCTGAAGAGAACTGCAGTTCCTAGGGGACCCCCACTGGAGCCAGTCTATCCTGAATGACTGCAGCCCACAGGAAGGACATGCTGAAGTTGGGGAAAACTGTAAGGAACAACAAGTAGCAGAGAGGGGCTGTTACAAGTTGACAACTTGTGAGCAAGGAGCAGAACTGAAGAACTGAAGTTGAGTCTGAGTAAAAAAAAAAGGGTGGGTGAGAAGGATTTTCAGCTTTCATCTGTTTCTCAACATCCAACTGTAATTAATTGACAATAAATTAAAGTAATTTTCTCCAAGCTGATTCTGTTTTGGACATGAACAAAACTGAAGATCTCCCTGTCTTTATCTTGACCTACACTGATATAAACCTCTTTCTAATCTTACATATCTTCCATACACACTTCTTTGGTTGAGGAGTAGGAGTGCCTGCTGAGCAGGCATCTGGCAAACAGCCAAGGTCAATCCACTACACAGACTATACTTCTAATAGTATGTAATGATTTTAAGCATTGATTATATTCTCTAAATGCTGTTTGGGGCTTGTGAAAGTCTTTCAATTTAAATGAAAAAAAGCACTATCAGCTTTAAGCCTGCTAAAAAATTTCAAGGTTGGTGATATATATATCTAGTGATAAGCTAGAAGTAAGCCTTATCCTTAAAATTGCTTACTTTTGCCAGTCTTTAAACCTCTTTTTTTTCCCTTTGAATGCTTGTTTTAGCTACTTTGAAGTAAAGAAAAGGGTGGAAGAATTTGCTTTAAAAGAAAATGAGGAAATAAGTCAAAATATGACACCCTAATATTTAAGGGATGCTCAAAACTTATGTTTGGTAGAACAGTAAAGACAAAACTCCTGGTTTTAGAAATGTGTATAACATACTGTTTCTGACCACTTGCTGCACAGACAGGTTTCACACACAAAACAAGGAGGTTTCTCACAAGTGGGGGCATATGTCCTCTGTGCATCTGGCCAGTTGTGACTTGCTGCTGAGGAGAAGGCATGATGCCAATGTTGAAGGTCTCGGGGCCACTGGAGCCTGAGCGCATCACGGCTGGCAGTGCCACGGAGCCGTGCTCCACCTTCCCAGTTCGGTTAAACTGCTGCTGCAGAATGGTGGATCTGGGAAAAAACATCCAGCACACAATTAGTGAGCTCCTGCAAATCCACTTCTGTCAGCTGCTCTTCCTCTAGGATTTCAATTGCATTTCACAACATTTGGAGAAGCTGGAAAACTTTATGGTTATTCCTTCTAACCATTTTTTAACATATTGGAACAAAGATAATCTGGGGCTTCTGGCAGATCAGTTATTAATAGCACTAATGATCAGGCACCAAGGAAAGATGGCAATGTGCAATTTTGTTAAACATGATACAATAGCTTTACCCTTTACAAGCATGGCAGATAGAAGCAGAACAATGTTTGTGGAATAACAACTGCTTTGTTTCAGTTGTATCACAGGCTGATCAATAGAAAACAGAAGCATGAACCTTGTGGACATCTTTTTCAAGTACTCTCAAGAACTGGGATAAAAACTCTTTCTTCCCCCTTTATACAAACAAGCATAAACAGCACTTGCAAATAATCTGGCAGTCCACCAGATACTGGGCTGGAGAATAATAAATAAAGTTACTGTCATCCATGGACATGAACTGCTTTGCCTGATATACTGCTCATACTTCAACATGACTCAACCTTTAATAGCTAGAAGCATCGACAGAAATTCAGGCTGCAACAACAACACTCTGCTGAGGGGAAAAAAAAAGTGATTTCAACTATGAAAAAACCTTGTATTTATCTACTACAAATTTTGGGCTTCTCTGCACAGCACTTAACTAACAGTATATTCTGGAAGTGATTTGGAAAGGGCCATATCAAAATAAAGCACATCTGAACATGTGTGATCCATCAAAAGACGAAATGTCCCACAAGGCCACATGAAATACCTAACAAATCTATCTCATATAAACTGTATACTTAACAATAAATCAAACAGACTTTTCACATACACACTTCTGACAGCCTCAAGAGTCCCAAGAAAAGACTTAAGTAGCTCATTACAGCTTATAATGTCACAAATTACAAATGTGTTTCTATTGTCTCACTGCACAGAAAGATTTGACATTCCTTTTCAAGTATGGCCAGCTCTACAGTTCTGTGTTTTGCTATATTCAGTTGTATACTGAAGAGTACCATCTACTCGTACCAAACCTTTTCTTCTACCCACACCACACATCTGATGGGTTTGGCTGGCAAAATAAGCCAGCTCTGGACATAACACTGTGTACAACTAAACTGACAGGTGTCAAATCTGATGGAAACCATGAAACTAGCAGACACAAGCAACTAAAACCTTGTAAATCATGCATGAAGATGAAAAAAATACAACTTTTCAGCTCTGCTTCACCACCCCTCTCTCTGCCCAGGCATTATACTGAATTATAGCCTGAGTGCCTTTGTTCAAGGGTCAAGTTAGCACAAACTGGTGCCATCGCTGGCTGCCCCAACCAACAATTTTGTGACAAATATCTGCTCTTCGATCCTTGAATGAAGCTAGAAGCCTGCTGAATTGCCTGGGGACAGTACTTCCTTCTGTTGAAATACTCAGTAGAAAACCATTCTTTAACAGTAATAACTGTACTTCATCTGAAAATGCCGCAGCTAAACGGGGAACTCTTAAAAACAGACCATTTCCTCCTGTTGGATGCACTCACTTCTTAGGTGAAACAGATTCTTCCAACATGGTTGATTCCTCATCACCTTCAAGGCCAAATCTATCTTTACTTTGTTTCTGGAGGGGGGGAAAAAAGACAAGTTAAACAATGTATCGCCGCTTTCTCTCCACTGTTTCCTTGCCATTTTTCACAAATCGAAACAAATGACCTGCAGAGCCTTGTCTGGTGCTGAACACCATGCTGTTGGGCAGTGAGTGACAATACAACCTCCCCTGGAAAAGAGGTACTCTTCAGCATTTAACAGCCCAGGTTCTATACCCTGGCAGATGAAATACATGAAGGAAAAAAGCCTGCTGGTGCCTTTTTGAACAAAGGTATAAGGAAAGTGCTGAAATGTTACTGTATAGTGCTACCTACAGATGCCGTAAGATTCTTACCTTTATATTTTTCAAATCCTATATTGCATTAGTGCATAATTCTAAACTCCATATAAAGTGGTAGTTAACTCTCTTCACATTGTGGTCAGACAAAACAATCCCTCTAGGCCTGAGATCCAAGGATTCCCTACAGCCTCAGGCCCCAAAAAGTATAAACAAAAGCGAACTTGGGAGGAGAATATAACTTCATTACCTGAAGCTTTAATTAAAGTATTAACCCCTGATATGTAAATGGACCAAACTTGTATCTGTCTGAAAAACTCGGGACCATCATCTATTTTGGGTATAGCCCCTTGGGGAGATTTTGTCTCCCCTTAATGTACCACCTGAAGGCCCTTGATTAAACTTATCTACTTTTATTCTTTTAACTTTGTCTGACCTCTGTTTCTAGGTAAGCCTGAAAAAGGAATCACTACCAGTAGGAAATACATACCCATAAGCAAAGACAATAAATTGAATACTGTCTCCAAGTCATTTTATCATAGCTACTTTAAAGTTCAGGACAGTCTGACTTCAGGCTGAAGACTGAGGCAGGGGATTTTCAGTGCCGAGAGAGATTTGTAAACACACATAAATGCACTAAGTCTAAACCACTAGAAACAACTGGAAACTATCAATCACAGAAATAGTGCCTTATATAAAAGAGTATTTCTACTTGTTGCCTAGTGCAGAGAAACTCTGCTTTCCCTCTTGCAAGCTATATGATTTGTAGTCTGAGTCCATATAGATGCATATAAATAGAGGAGTATCCACTATGACCTTCCATTCAAGAGGAACTCCTTATGCACATCTATATGAATGCACAACTTTGGAGAAAAATTCTTAGTATTAGAGTTTGATTTAATGCACAAACTGAAACTCCCTATTTCTAGTCAAGATTCTGCTTTATTTCTCCAATAATATGAAGTGAAAAAAATCTACTGTTTTAAATTTAGATATACACTACTCAAGTTCTGAGTTCTCTGTCACCTGATTAATGACCTATCACTAAAATTGTAGGACATGAGGGGTTGGATGGAGTGGGGGAGAACACTATATTAATAACACTTGAGCAGAAAAAAACATACCAATCAATGCATACTGGAGAAAATGAGTTGGACCAGTCCAAAGCACACCAAGAATTAACAATATGCAACTGAAAGCAACAAACCCCACTTTGAGGCATCCATCAGAGAGATAACGTGGGCTCCACAACTATCAACTGCAGCTTCTCATATGAATCATGGGTGTTTATGATTTAACCTGTTCCTAATTAATTCATTTTAAACTGTGTCAGCAGATAGTAGAGAAAAAAAAGAATCAAATGACTGGGAGTGGAAATTTGCACATTTGTATTCTATCAAGACAGAAGACTGCTTTCATTTGGCACTAGAGAGCAATGCTACTTTTCACTCAAGTTTTAAATCATCTACAGAAACTTGCAATTTATTTGATGTTTATTAAACCTGAGCCTGACAGCCTCAGAAAAAAGCATGTGATGAGTTCTCTGTGATGAATTCCAGCAATCCTCCTCAACCTCTTATTATGTAACACTTAATGTTACATCCTACACTGCTCACATGAACAAAGGTAATAAATTCTTCTGGGCTACTTAACTTTGTGATTTTTACTACTACAATCTATTAAAGAATGATTTAGTTTGGAATGTCAATAAAATAAAAATGTGACAAGAAGCAATCAGTGCTCTTTAGAACACCTCACTTTTCTATACAACATGCTTAGAAAGGGACCACTCAGCTCCATGTTTGTTGGCAAATTCGCCATTTTTTGCTGTTGTACTTGCTTGCTTGGGAACATCTGAATACTGGAAATTTGTATCCCTTCCTCTCTCCTGCCAGGCACATTCTATAAAAACAACTTTCAGGGCAGTCTGACCTCTTCACAAACACTGATTTTATCCCTCTCTGCACAACTGAGGTCTAGCTCTTTGCTTTACTAATCACAGTGTTTTTAAAGCAATGCACTGCTGGGGCTTTTTGGTTTGTTTTTCTTGCCAAAAAACTTTCTCAGATTTGATACATGACATACAAGAGCACCTGGAAAATTATTGTGTAGTCCTGGCTATAGTCTTAAGTATTACTTCTAGGGTAATTTCTTTCCACCTGATTCATCACTTTGGATTATAGCTTAAAAATCCATAGCTGAAGCTTTGGACTCTTCCCTGGATATACACTCAGAGTCACCAGGTCACTTCCCAGAAGAAAAACAAAGCCCAGGAGTGCTGTACCGAGCCTGACACATGCTAGAGATGTAATAAATAGCCTTGATTTTTCCAGAAGCAGTGCCTCACTTGCAGGTAACAATATATAACATCAAAACACAAGACTCAACACTGACTCCGTGAGAGAAAAACTGCAGTGTGCACATATTTGAGTTTTTGCATTGGCTTTTTTGCTACAGGCCAAGATGTTAATACTGTACCTTCTTTAGGATGATATCAATGTAACCTGCAATTAATTGAGAGATCTGTTCTCCTTCAGTAGTCTGTACTGAGTAATAGCTTTCCTGATATTCACCAAAATCCTGAAGAAAAAGGGAAAAAACCCAAAACTTATTTCAAAGTGTGAAGTAAGTAAATGAAGAAACAGTACCAAATATGTGTGAGAAAACTCAAATTCTGAACTTGTATCGACATTTTATTATATCCAACAGTAAGTTAAACTTCTCCAAGACGCTAAACCAGTCTGTATGCAAGACTGAGGAAAGACAGAAAAATGCTTTTTATTTCAGTTTAATCACAGATGTTTCATAACTTGAAACACCCAAGAGATACTTCATCTAACTTTCTCAGATTCAGTCACTTGAGGATGGAGGGAAGTTTTTTAAGAATTTTATCCTGGAGCATAATCATCCATGCAACTCTAAATTAGATGCACATTAGTCAAGTGAATGCAATTTTCTATCCTCTGCATCTTGCTCCATCACTTTAAATAATCTTTTGCATACAAACTTATGCTGCAGTGGTCTCCTATGGACCAAATAATTAGCAAAATACCACATTCATGAAGCTTCTCTAAACTCATAATTATCAAAAATATGAATAAGCCAACTGTTTATGTTCATATCTTGCAAGTCACAAAGTACATTACGAATGACAAGCACCATAACTACACAAGTATGAAAAATAATCCTTTAACTGTTTCACTAGTTAGGAACAAACCCGATTTAAACAGTGGTTTGTTGAAAGATTTAAACAGTACTTCTGAGGAACTGGTTTATCTAGAAGCACCAAAATACAGATTGAACCTGACTACAGTATGTGCTAATTTATTACCTGAAGACTCAGTGACCCTCTACAGCTAGAAAATTAGAGATAGAACAAGTTACAGTACAGAAACTGTTCTAAGTCTCCTTGCCACATAAATCCCTCTGAATATACACAGAGATTACCAGAGTGAAGCTTTTAGGTGAGGCAGCCCAGCGTTTCACAGTTGTCAGTGGCCATTCCTGCAACACTTCCTTGGTCTTCTCATCCACACGCATCACTGAGTCTTTGGTGACCCCCAGCAAACGAGGAACCAGCTTGTTTTTGCCTTTCATTTTTTCCTACAACAGGGTGTGCAAGATTGTTTTCCATACAAATGCAGCTTCCCACAGGACAAAGGAAAAGCAAGATAGAATATACTGACAGAAGGAAGCAACTGGCATACAGACAGTGACAATTTAAAACTCCAGGCTTAGTTTGTCTGTTTACAGACAATGATTTTCAGCAATGCATTAAGAAGCTCTGATTTGAGTGGATCTTTAGTATTCAGTTCAAAAGACAACCCCTTTTGTCACTCCTCCAGGAAACTGAACTATCTTGGTGGTCAAGGTAGCAAACCTTTGTTTAGTGAGGGACAATCCGTAAGCAAGGACACAGGATGGTCACAGCAAGAGCTCCATTACCTTAACGAGGAAAAACGACACCCCGTAGGTGCGCAGGGAACGCGCCAGCTTCACATACTTCACTTTGGCTTCTATTTCGGTCATCTCACCACAGTTTTTGTGCTCCTGTAAGAGAGTTCACAATCAATTAGGCAGAACCAAAGCTTTCTAAAAACAAACAAAAAAAAGGTACAGCTTTTATCTGTTTCAGGATGCTTAGTTAATAATCAATACAATTAGAATATTTGAAAAAATACTGGGTAGAAATGTTAGCAAAACTATCATATAACGCCTCACATCAGAGAAAATAAGCAACCTGGGCAAATAGAACACTCCTCTTTGACCATCAACCCATCAACCATTCAATCTATGCCTCAGACCATGTACATTAAACCCCTTCTGACACAGTTTAAAATTCTAGGTATTCCTGCTATTCAACACCATTAGGTTTCATAAAATTAATGCCTCTTCACTCAGCTTTTAAAAGTCATTTAAGTGTACCAGCACCCTTTTTTTCCCCTCCCAGAAACAGATTATTTATTCTTGCTTTGTGCCTAAAACTGCTGATTCGTGACAGCCTCACACCTTCTACTTGACCATTTCTCATGTCTCATAGGTACTTCCAATGGGCCTTTTTTGCCAGTTGCAGCATTATCCAGAAACTTGTTCCATCACATGAAAATAACTCTAAAACTGAGGAACAAACAATGATTTCTCTGAATAGTTCCTCCTGAGATACTCATCTAAGTGTGTCCTGTAACTCAGTATCTATTTATTATTTAAACCATTTGGTCATTAGTAGATTGATGATTACATGTAAGTAATGACAGGTACCAATCTTATGGGTAAATTTCACCCAGCATCTGCTCTCCTATCCAGACCACTGTGCTGAAAACCACATCCAAATGTCTCACTATTTAAATCCTGCTTGTGGGATTCCCTATCCCACCCCATCTTCCCCTCACGTGCTTCTGAACTGCTACTTGCCACCTCTTCCATGTTCACAGATGGCAGCAGGGGGAGCACCAGGTACATGGGAAATGTCTTCTTATTCCACTTGTTCCCACCTCAGCTGAGTGGGAGCTTCCAAGGAGGAGTGCTGGGAGGAGCAACTGCAACTCCCAAAGCCTCTTGCATCCCAAGAATACAGGCTGCTCCCATGTGTCAGCTTCAGCACAGAGAACACAACCAGGATCCCAAAAGAGCAAGGAGCACAAATGTAGCACCTGCCAAGCTCCAGAACTTCATGACTTGGGAAGCAGCTGAGGTTTTTCCAAAAACACAGCTCACATATTCTACCTTGCTGTCAATTCTTTGCCCAGATCAGTGTCCTCATTGATGAGCTCCTGGTCCATGCACTAAAGCACATAATGATTGAAACTACTCAAAAGTCACATCTGACATGGGTAAAAATCCCATGCTATGAACAGCATGGCCATGACACTCAGAGGTGAATGAATCTGGGTTTTGCTAAACTGAAAGTCACTGCACCACCTAAAGGTGCACATAAAAGTGTCAGACACTTGCCTACAAGGAAGTACTGAAAACTCAAGGCAGAACAGGCTCACTAAGTTACAGTATTTTTCAGCTGGGAGTGCAGCAGACAAAAGAAAGGATGTGATCTGCTCCTGCTCTTCAACTTGTCTCCCTAGCTGAGACCACAGATCACTGGTGTGTCCTTCCAGAAGCCACATGACTTGATCTCACCTGTTGACCTCAGAATTCTCCAACTTCCACTGTATTGCCAAACCTGTATTTCAGTGGGCAGAGACACTTGCTGCATCCCCAGTACTCAGACTCTGAGACCACCTCTAACAGTATCAGTATATTATAGCATTTATACTTAACTGCTCCAGTCTTTTACAGTGGGGTGTAAAATGCACTGAATTCAAGCATTAACATGCAGAATTGAGGCACATGATTGAACGAGGCATGGAATTAAAACATGTGTCTATTTTAGTACAAATACTCATCTTTTTATTTCATTTATATTTCATTTTATATTTATATATATTATATTTTGTCAGCAACTGACAAAAAGATCCTTAAAATACTGAATTTTTACTCTCTCCATTTACCAAAGAACACTGGATAATCATCAGTGAAGAAAAAAGGATCAGGAAAATAAATCTGCTGAAGAAATAAAATAAAAGCTGTCAAATACTTGACACTTCATTTTCTGATAGCTATATAGTTCAAGTACATACGAAGTACACACCTAGGAAACCTCAGATTTTTCTTATAAAGGCAGTGAAATTACAGTAGTTTTTTCAGCCTCACAAATACCTGAAATATTCTCTTTTCAGCCCCTCTTTGTTTGGTATATTCTTTAGGCAGGAATTCTTTCAGGCTGGGGGGAAAAAAAAAAAGAAATTCCAAAGTTAATGGTTCTTTCTTTAGGAGGGATGCTTTCCATACATCTTTACTGGCACTATGTCCCCCAGGCTTCCTAATATGGGTGTTAAATAACTCCACAACAAAACAAAACTTAGAGCAAGAGCAAGCGGTTACCTTACCCTTGAGTAGCTGCCCCATGTAGTACCTTTTCAAATTTTGAAAATTCATCAAAAATAAACAATAGCTGGGACACTTTCCATTCTTAAATTACAGGATGCCTCTCAGCAGCTCAGAGGGTTTCACATCTAAATGCAACTACACTTACTGTAATATGGGAGAAGGGCACATGGAGGCTGGAGCCAGCTCTGAGTTCAGATGCTGCTGTTACTTTATAGCAGCACTTTGATTTACTGACATGTGGGACCAAGTTCTTTCCCTGTGTCATCCAAGAAGTGTTAGAACACTAATATTGTACTGAAAAACTAGAAAGTAATTTAAGTGGACACTTAATCCCCCTGTGTTGTCTCAAAGTAAAAAAGAAGCAGTTTTAATTTCTGCAGCACTCAGATTACAGATGAAATTAAACAAGTTCACCCTCCATGACAGAGTTCAGTCAGAACTCTTCATCTGCCTTTCCTTGCTGTATAATAAAATAACCCTTTATCTCAGCCAAATTTCATCCTAATCTGATGTCATATCAGCATGATGCTTTAACAAATAACCGTTCTGGATTGTACCTTCCTATCTGGAATATTCTCCTCTGATGAAACCATGCCATATATTCAGCAGGTCATTTTCCACCTGAAGGAGCTTGCTCGGTTAAAATAATGAGTCTCTAAGTATTCCCCCTACTTCGGACTACTAAGAATTTGGACTATTATTACTGGAGAATGTCCTCCTTATTTTGATTTATTCAGTAAAGAAGCAACACTTAACATTGAAGCATAGACTACCTATTAGGATACAAGGTTAGAACCTTTGAGAAGAAAGGATTGTTTTAAACAAGATTCGCAAAAAAAATGCTCAATTGTAATAACCCTGCACTTGAGGGTGGCAGCTGGATTGGAAGTTTTTTCTTTCTATCACCTTCTACTATTTTTAAATCAAGAGGCAAGTAATCACTTCAGCTGAAAGAGTGAAATGCCAGTTTTAAACAGATTAAAACTATTTTAATTCCACCTACAATCCAGGTATTTTCTTTACAGACACAGTTTCACTATATTTTGCAGCTTTTAAATGGAGCTAGCAAAAAGAACAGAAATATCATTTAGCCTTCTTTAATTCCTTAAATTACACATATTAGAATGGACATTGAACTCAGTCAAAAAAACCAGCTAATAGCAAGCCGCATGGATTTAACTTGGTTCACTGAGTGTCATCTTCCAGTTCTTTAAAAAAATTACATGAGTGCCAACACTTTATTTGCTTTTCATTAGCATAAGTATGTTCCTGAAAAACACAGCTTAACTCAGCAAACCAGGTTAGATTTAAGAATTAAGCTCAGCATCAAGCTCACTTCTCATTTGCAGCTCTTCTGTTTGCCAGTGTGTTTGCAAAGAAGTGGAGGTGTGCAGTTTGAGGTGCTCCTTTCCTACCTGCAGATGAACAGTGTGAGCTCTTTATCAGATATTCTCTCAGCAAATTCAGCCCCAGGGAACCCTCTGTAAGTGCCATGCAAAACTACATCTGTACCATGAAGGGCACGAAGAAGAACTCCTTTTAAATTGATAGTTTAATGCTTTCACAATTTCCTTTGGTATGAGCTTCAAGGGAATTCCAACAACCAATACCAAGGTCTTAGCAAGATGCAGGCAACAATCTTCATTTGTGCCAAGAATATTTCAGCAACGACAAAAAAGGACACAAAAGGTCTCTCTAGACAAACATATTGTAGACATGGCAAACTAAACTAAGCTGTTTCAAAACAATTTCATTAAATACTAGTGCTATCCTGTTCTGTGCTGTTTTTTGTATGAGCTGACAGATTCTCCTTAAGGGAACCTGTATCATCCTAAGGTTTCAGCAGTGAGTGACTGGATACCTCTCAAATGTATTTCACATACTGAGCTACAGCATAGAGTTTATATAAAACAAAACTACTTTCTTACTTGAAAAGAATCAGTATTTATGCATTAAACAGCAGAAAATACTTGGATGAAACTTTAAAAAAAGCTCACTCTTTTTCAAGGGGATGAAAAAACTAAGTTTGTTTTTTTTCTCAAAGGATAAGAGATGCATCCTCAGAAAAAATAATGAGCATTTAACTACACTATTTCTATATATTGTTCATAGTGAGCCAAGCTCACTTGTCTCACTTAGACTCACAAACAAAAGCATGAGGTTTCACAACAAGGCTGTCATGATGGCTGTGTAAAATAAAGGTATCACCACTAAATCATAAACATGTACACTTCAAATTAGGAGACAATGACCAGGGACTGGTTCTGGAGCAGGTTCATCTACAGAGCAAAAAACTAAATTATCTCCAAATGAGAAATGCTTAATTTTATGAAACTGATTAAACACCAGGACAGAGAGCAATTACAGTTGGTTACCTGCCAAGTTTGGTTCAAATACAGTCAAAGCCCTAAATGAAAAGAAAACAACAGCAGAAAAAAATACCCTACAGAATATAAGAAGGTTCTGAATTTTGGATTTCTGGTTCAAAATGGTTTCCACTGGAGTAACATTCTTTTTCTAATAGATAGTTCAGTTTTTAATACCTTTCATCTCTATTAGGGTTACAAAAAGATAATGCACATTAAATGAGTCATGACTGTTTCATGATGGACTCCAAACCATCCAGCACTGCACACAAAGTAGAAGTGTCATCCAGCCAGCAGCCTCAGTGCACCATAAAACACACTCACTATACGGGAGCTCAAAAAAAAAAAAAAAAAGAAAAGAGAAAGAAACTTTCCACTGAAAAAAACAAGTAGTGCATCAGAAAATCCTAAAAAAAGTAAGCAACTGAACACTGTTCAGCAGTTTGCAAAAGCCACTGGTTAATCTTGTGGGAAATTACTGGTTTAAAAATTAAAAGCAACTCTTTCTGGGAACACCCAACTCTTGAAATCATTACCAAAACACAGCATCAGCTTATCATGAGATAATACCCCAATGATTTGCTGCAGGAATACTCTTCAGTGAGTGGAGTGAGAAGGGAAGGATAAGCAGACAAGGGACAAATCCCAGAGAAAGGGTGCTGAGTAACTGGTCACAGTCCTAGGAAATAAAAATCAGGAGTACACTGAAGCTGTTATACTGGGCCCCTGTAATTCTCAGGCATCAGTAGTTCTAACAGGAAAGGTTCATGGGCCAATCAGGAGCAGACAGACAGTAAAAAGAAAAGCTGATTATTAATTGGAACTGAAAGATGTTTATTTGCATAACTGAACTGCTACTTCAGGAATAGCCCTCAGAAGCAAAGTGTTTCAAACAACCAATGCTGCAGCATTGCACGTTTCACAGGAAGACACCACTTCAAAGAGATGCCCTAAGATATTGTAAAACCCAACGTGGCTCACAAAGGAAGCACTGAGCACTCTGCCAGTGGAACAGGACAGAAATCAGATACGCACCCATTGTTTTGTGCCTCCAATTAAGGTATTTATGAGCCTCATATGTAGGCAAGGCTTGATGGACTGTGCAGTAAATAGCTCCCTTTTACCTTCCTACATTGCTTTCCTCAGACTTCGGCCCTTGGTTAATTCTACTGCAGGTAAACCAATCAGAAAATCAAAATCAGTAGAAAAATGGGACATCTAAATTTCAGTTAAACTTAACTTGCCCTCCTGACAGCAGTAAATTAAGTATCACAATAAAGATTAAAGGATGAGCCACTCATAAGCAGGACTTCTGTCCATGCCTGAGACAAAGAGCACAGCCCTAGAAATCCATTCATACAACACCATGAGAAGGTGAATCTGACAAAGTGATTAACGCCACTAAAAAGTTTGGAAATTTTAATTTCTACACAGGAGTATTCACTTTTTTCAAATCACAAAAACTTCCTTCCACTCTTGTACTTTCCTGGTACTAAGTGTGTATTTAACTGGTACTCTGGGAGGAGCCAGTGCCACTATTATTATTAGTGCTGTCTAATAAGCCACTGCCAAAGGTCCCCTCATCAGCAGAGGTTGCTGATTTGTGCAATAAAGCTCCTTTCACTGGGAGATTTGCTATGGAAAATACACTGAATCTGATTACCTCTGCTTGGAGTAACAAAATGTGCTTAATCTGTGACAACTCAATATTAGTTACACTTGAGGTCACCCAAATTTAGAAGTTAGAAGTGTTTACTCTAAAAATCCAGGTTTATGTTTGTGTTCTACATGAGGTCCAAACTGGATCTGTGCTTGAAAGCCTCCAAATTCACAAGCCTTCTCAAAGGAGACGGGATGGGAGCCATTCAGAATGTCATCACGAGCCTGGAGGAGATAAACAAAGGTGTGTCAGAGACACCCAAAACAACTATTCCAACTCAAATTCCTTGAAAGCTTGAATACAGCCACCAACACATCCTTTTCCTTCTGAATGTCTTTATTATTCCATTCTGGATGTGTATGTGACTAATAAAACAAAGGGCTAAACTATCTCATTATGAGTATCTACGGAGACTTAGTTAAGCTATGATTGCATCAGCTTTGATCAAAAAGAGAATTTGACAGCCATTTCCTGATGCATGTGTAAATAAAAAACAACATGCACATACACTTCAGTGTATGTACACACATATGTACAGATGCATGTGTGTGCAAATACACACTGAAAAGCTTTCATCCCACTGCCTCATATAGGAGGGGAAAAATCTCCACAATCAGTAGGTAAAAACAAAATTACTTTTACAGACATGGCAACAGGGATAGGCACACAGCATTTTTCTTCTGGGTAAATTTAGTGGTCATTGAAGATGACAGATTTTATAGCTCTGGCAGTAGAAGGCTCTACCTTCTCTACCTACCCACAGACAAAGCAATGACAAAGCATTATCAACACATACTGTCACACCATGAATGAAATATTTTAGTGGCAGGAGAACAGCTCAGTGTGATAGTCTTCTAAAATACTTCAAAAAGGTACTGCTGTTCTACAAGCAATAGAACAGCCTTACCTTTTGCCTCATATTTTTAAAATGTAATTTATAGCAACATCAAGTATAACAACAGCACATTTCAATTAAACTTTTAATTATTTTTTTGCTTTGGAAAAAAACCCCAAACTTTAACAAATTTAAAAGCCTACTTTTTTCTGACTGAATTGCAGGCAGCTGCAACGGCACCTTCAGTTAAATACGATCTTCTGCATGATCTGCATAAAGCTCCTGGCTTTGTTAACGTATGCACAGTCCCTCTGACACTTTAGGAAACTGATGCACTCCTACTGTGTTACATGACATGGTTGCTTTTGACAGAAAGCCTGCCTGCCTTGTGTGCTGTCTGGGTTAAGATGGGAAAGGAGTGCAGAAGAAACTCACTGATCAGGCAGAAGAGAAAGAGACATGAGAAACAGAAAGCTGTCCACAAGACTGACCTGAGATTACACATTACTCAGAGAGCACCATCCAGAGAAGAGGGAGAATTAAAAAGAACAACTTGGGACTAAAGACATGTACCAATTTTGAGGAAGCAGGATGTCAAAGCCAGTGGATTTTTGGCTCAGTGTCCATTACTGGGTTCAAAATATCTGATTAAAAAACATCCACAAAACCTCTGTACTATCATGTGGTTTTGGAGTGCTAGACAAAAGAGTAAAACTAAAGCACATCCAGAAGTGGAATTCCAGAAGATGGAGCCGCAAATTTTTTCTAACTAACCTACATAGGTTTCCTCAGACAAAGTAGAAAGTACTGTACCTGAACATAAAGCAAATTAAGCTGAACAGGATCTCTTGAATCTACATTCTGGTCTGAATAAAAGAACTTTCGTCTCAAGAGTAGTGTTTCATTTTCATCCACTCCTTGCTCTCTGAAGGTCCTGCTGTGATCCAGCCAATTTACTGCAACAGAGCCACAGACACACACGTGGTTAAATCCACACTGTCACCAGCGTTAACAGCCCTTGGGAAATTCCTGGGATAACTGGGGGTTACACTGTGGGGAGCAAACTCCACAAGAAATGTTACTCTCATTTCTGTTTCTAATCATCAGTGCTTAAGGTTTGCTACAAACGAGAACTGAAAAACAGCACTGCTGAGAAATAAGGATACACTACAGCATAAACATTGCTAATATTGAATAAACTACTATAGTAATGTTTTACCACTAAACTTAGATCTTCCAAGCTTCACAACAAAATAAGTTTGCAACATTTTACCTCTAAAACAAATGATTCTGTTTATCTTTCTTATCCCTGAACACAATTTTAAAACATCTTCCTGCCACTTACAGTTGACCTTAGTGTCTTACAGTAAAACAGAAAAAAACAGTTATCATGACTTAGCACAAAAAACAAATCAAATACTGTCTTAGTTCTTTGGCAAACTTCACTTACAGTTAAAACTTATACCTTCAAACACAAAAACTACCTTTTTATGGCTTTCAGTAGGCATAAATTATTAAATATCCAACTTTAATGAAGGGACAAAAACAATCCTTCACACTTAAGTTGGAACATCCCTACCAAACACGTACCAAAAAGCACTTCAAAACACCTGCTAACTCTCAAAGGCATTAACTTGCCCATTCACTCCATTTTAAAAATACCCAATTGCAGACAGCACTACATACAAAGGGATGCAAAACACAGCCAGGAACCAACATAAACACACTGACTACTCTAAAAATGCATTCCTGCATGGCTTCTTTGCATTATACTCTGGAAAGATATTAATCAAAGAATTACCCTGGAATATAATACTCACAATCATCATCTGTATGAAGCTTTGCCTTCAGTTTCTCCATTTTTCTTTCATCACGTAGCAGTGTCCTATCTTTCTTAAGTGTTCCTGTACTTTCCTCTTTCTTCTCTTCGATGTTCTCCTGGATTAATGAATATTCCTCATAATTTGTTATTCCTGGAATTATAAATAAACCCAATATTTGACCTCACCTTTCCACTACATGATTTCTTTGTCATATGCTGCATTTACCACTTGCAGAAAGTTATTAAATATAAGGGTTTTTTTTGCTGCTGCCAACCAAGAGAAGCTGCCAGTTTGAAAACATGATGGAATGTAAAATAACTGTAAATTCCAAAATGCAGATAGGCTATAGTAAATTTCCATTCATAGAAATTTAGCCTACAATTGCTTCCTGAGGACTGAGTAATTTCAGCATGCCCATGATATAAAAGAATTGTGGCAGAGCCAACTTAGGAACAGAAACCATGTGAAATTTATGATTTTTTTTGTTTAAAGTATTATGACTCAACTCTTCCTGTGAATTTTACATGAAACTGAATCAAAAATCAGTTCAAAATATTTAGCATATGTGCTAAGTTGTTCCCATATCTTTGTTCTTTGTTTTTTTGTACGTAAGGATGTCTATGTTATACCAGATAGCAAATTAAACACCTACCTGACTTTCATTCATGAAAATAAGTCAAGCTAGTTTTTGAGGTAAATTAGTTACAGCACATTAGAATCCAACATACAAAATCTCAAAACTGAAATAGATGATTCACTTTCCAAGTAAAGTAATATAAATCAAACTAAGGCTGCTTGAATTCTAAATGAGATTTAAGCAGTGTTTTAAGACTTAAATTAATCCATGCTGGATGCATATTGCCGTGCTTGTATTAAACATGAATTTGTTTTCAAAAAAGTCCATTTAGCTAAGTATTGAGACAGACTATAAGCAATATGACACATTTTTGACCAGCTGCTCTGAATGGATTCTGCATATTGCTTTACAAATGATAACATTTTGTGATCAACTCTTAATCATAAGAACACAAAGTCCTAAGCTTGGGTACATTACAAGGTCAGCAATGTTCTGCTTTTATCCAATTAACACCGAGTATAAATTCAGTTCTAAACCTCTGCCTCATAGCAGGAAGGGGTAAGTAAACTTAATGTACAGTAAAAAAAATTGGTACTTGTACTGTTGGATAACTTTGTGCCTTTAACTGCTAAATCCTGAAGTTTAAGGATACAGCTGACTCCCTACAGATTTTGATAAAACCTGAACAACAAGTTCCAAGAAAGTGTTTGGTAAGTAGTAACTTAAAACAAAATTAAATTTTTCACATGTATGCCAATTTCTAGCCACATAACATCCTAACAATCAAAATTTAAATATGACAGAAAAACAAATTCATAAGTATGTGGGTCCCAAAACCTTACCTATTCTGCTGCAAATGGTAACCAGTAATTCACCCACTGTTTTAGAATCATCCACCATGACTGTTTTCACTGAACCATCCAACATACGTATTTTCTGAGGTCTCTGTTTCTTTTTGTACTCCAATATATCCTAGGAATTAAACACAACTGTTTCTAAATGCTTTTGGAAGCCACCACAAGCCAACCCACTAGCTTAGATGCCTAAAACAGGATTCCCTTCCCATCCTCCAAGCTGGATTTTTCCCTTGTTACAGTATAGGCAAATACACTCATTTAACAAACTTGAGCAGTGACTACTTTTAGATCTGCCAATGTTATTTTTCAAGAATTGTCCTAAGTGGCAAGACCTAGTGAGGGCAGGATAGACCAAAGCACCTTTGTGCTGTGAAATCTAGCCCAGCATTTCAAAAGGACTGCAGCACTGTGGCTGCAGCAAGCTGGCCAAAACATGAGCCAGTATCACCTCACCACCTCAAGTATACAAGAAACCAACCCTAACACAAGGTCACGTCAAATATAAAGCATATAACAAAAGTTATTCTTCAACTTTCTGTTAATTATTCTATGAAGACACTACTGACCACACTAGTCACAACCTGAACGCAGGAAAAAGCTGACATCTGAGGCACAGCAAGGAAGAGGACTAGGTCAAGGTCAGGAACAGACTCAAGACCTTCCTACCCCTCCAAATGCAAAACATTCCTCTTGCTATTTAGGAAACAAGTTTTCTAAGAATGTGGTGATGAAGCAAACAACAGACTTGCACCATACCCCATTTCTCAGCATGTAATAATCCAGTGTTCTTCCAGCCTCCAGCCATATACCTTTTCGAGGATCATCATCTGACAAGAACAATCCGTAGTCAGAGGCTGTGGAACAGAACAGACAGAGACACACTGAAAAATATCAAACCTAATAAAGTCAATATGGTTTTATTCAGGGCTATTCAGATTCAGGGTTAAGCCTCCATTTCAGCTACCTTCCATTCTCAATAAACTTGGATAGAATTTTTTTTTCTGTGCTTCATGAAATATTTAGTTCAGCAGCAGATAGCAGGGTACATCAGGCTTAACAGAAGACTTGCACAAAAGCTTCACTGTGCCATCATATCTTCATGTGTCACATCTACTGTGTATTATATTTATAACCACTTTTCTTTGAGACAACCTTTTAAAAATGCTCACAGGGCCTGCTCTGGAATTGACTAACCAAAAATACAAGCAAGTTTGGCCTTAACCACAGTGTACTATTTCAAGCAGCAGTTCTATTTTCAAAACACAGTTTGCTTTCAACCCTCCACAAATGAGTTTATTACAAACTTGGAAATCTTTCTGGTAGATGATTCAAATTTAGGTATTTAAAAATACACAAGGCTTCTAGAATTATATCCATAGAAAACATAGCAAGAACTTGTATCTTTTGAAGGCTAAACAATGTCAATCGATTCTTTCAGAAGTAAATTATAAAATTTTCATTGCCATATCAGGCTTAGGTTTCAAAGACTAAACTAGATACACAAAATGAAGTATCATGACTGTTAATTTAAGGCCTATCCATATGCATGAAGAATCAATGCAGATTACACTTCACAAACAACAAACAACCATTCAGCAGCTGAGCCTGTCCTGTTTACAGTTGTGCAGGTTAAGGTGCCCCTTCTCATGGCCAGCAGCACAGTGTGTTACAGCAGCTCTGAGCCCTACCTTGTTTACTTTCAGCCATGTGTTAGGACTCTTTGGCGGGAAAGCCAGGTAAAAATACCAACAATTTTCAGATAATATTTCATCCATATATGCCAGGCATAGCAATAATTGAAATGTAACAGCACTTACCTTAAACACAAGATTGCTTATGCAGTTATATAAAAGACCTTACACTTAATTGATAGAAGTGGAACTGACTTATAGATACCCGATTCACAAGGAAGAACCTTCCAGAAACAACTCAGATGAAAAACTTTCCCTGCTGACCTTAATTAAAAACTCCCCTGAAAGGTCAAGTGATCTGTACATATAGGGATATTTATGCTACAGATTGAATACAGAATCACTTCTGTAAGATTTTAGAATTTGTGCCTATAAATAGGTTGTGACCTTTAGAAGCAGACAAAATGCCTTGCACAGAGCACAGCAGTACCAAGGAAGCACAGACTGCTCTGATATTCATTTGTGGTGATGCACCTGGTAATGAAATAGCAGGAGCTGTGAAACTTGCACATGAAAATCATGGCCACCTTTGTGCTGGGACCAGGCTCGTGGGAGAAGTGAAATGTGCACAGCTGATAGCCACAAGTATATTTTCTGTTGTGCAGAACCAGTTTATCAAATGTACTGCACCACTGTGAGTCTTGTGAACTAACAGGCAAACACACACATTTAACATCCACAAAAAAGAGAAAGGATATGTTGGAAACATTTCTCTTCATCACCCAACTTCATTTTTTGAAGTTTGTAATTGTAATGCAGTCTTAACCAAAGGAAAAGCCCTACTATAAAATCTGAGAACTCCTTGGCTTTTCTTTGAGGTTCATGATGTTCAGGGATATTTATCACCCAACTTCTCTGAATTCAACAGCTGCCTACAATCACTACCTTGAGAGACCAGCATGGTAAAAATGCACAACTTTTATTTGAAAGCTGAAGCCCTGTAACTAGATTTCCAAAGGACTCCTGCAAAGGAGAAGCAAATCTCAGTAATAGTAATGAAGTTCATTACTAGTAAGTTTTTCTAACAATTCAGACATTATTTTTGAAATGGCTGTAAAGGTTGAGAGATTAAACCTCAATAAGCAACTTGCTTTAAGAATCACATTCTGGTAGCATTATATATAATGCAGCACCAAAAGGCTTTGATTTATCTCAATTTTTTGACAACTTTGGCTGTGTTAAAACCAGATCTTTTGTCCATGGTGTTTCCCAGTCTATATTCACCTAATTCTCTCAATAGGTACAGAGACAGTTAGCTTTGATTAACATGCAGCACCATGGTAACTATGATAGGCACAGCATGGTGATGATTTTAGTTATTAACCAGTTTCAAACATTTCTCTTTGCACATTTTGGAGGTATCCAGCTATTCTTTTGTAATTGATGTTGTCGCTTCCTTTGCTGAGGCACAAAATAAGTCTGTGCAGATCTTCTTAGAAAACATTGCCAGAAACACTGCTTTAAGTAGATAATACCAAAATAATGCTCTCCAAGCAGGAGAACAATTTCTTATCTATTAGGTAAACAAGATATTTATTTAAGAACTCAAAGTTTCACTAAAAACATCCATTGTGGGAAAACCTTTGTCAGGACAAAAGGAAGAAAAACAACTCAGCTACTTTCTGTCACCTAAAAATCTGTTTGTACTTGTTCCCTTTCACTCCAGAACCTTACAACCTAAATTTAAAAAAACCCAAAACAACCAAACCCTCCAACACAAAAAATAAATGAAGAAACAGGACAACGTCAAAAACCCCCATGGGTTTATGTTCCATTTTCAATTCAGCCAATGAAGTAAGGACAAATTGAGGAACTCACCTTGACCTGTCTGAGCCTCTGGCACTCGCTCACGAATAACCCTGCAGGCATCGTACACAGCAGTGGATGGCTCAAACTGCATCGTCTTCACCACATTGCACTGACGGACACAGATCTTCAAGGAAAGAGCTACCATGGTGCCAAGTCACTTGCAACCTCCCACTAAAGTACCTGAAAAGCAGTAATGGCATCGTTGCTTACAGTTTTCCATTTAATGCTCTAATATACTCAGCTTTTCATTAAACAAATGAAACTTGTTTGGTAGAACTACATTTATTCAAATGCACTTCTATATAAAGTCTCGTTAGTATCATCAGGCTAGAAATAACCCAAAACATGTATTTTTCTTGGTATAACAGAAATCCATTTTTCAAAAGCTTCATGTACACATACTAAATGTTCATACCTTCTTTGAGGTAGGTTGGAATGATGCATAGAAAACCAACACACTTATTGGGTATATTGGCAACACATTTACTGTTGACAGAAAATGATTTTTCTCTCAACACACATTTTTATTCACTGGTAACCAACAGCTTAAAATAACTACTTCATCACAAGTAGGATTTTCTTAGCACATAACTACTCTTTCCTGAAGATTCTGAAGTGTGCAATATAGTGTTATGGTTTTTCTCAAGTCTCCACATAGACCTGCTAGACATTTTTAGCCCGTTGCACAGCTACAGAGAGCTTCAAGTACGAGCGATTTTTCATCTCAGTTATATTTCAGAAACTGACAGCACTTTTTTTACAGAAACAGGAAGCTACAGATGCTTTTTGTATTGTTTCATTTTGTACATAGTCTGGGTTTTGTCTCCAGTGTCCTCCCTTGCCGTTTTAACAGTCCAAACCACTCTTCCATCACTAGACTTTCCACAATGATCTCCAAGAACTCTTCAGAACTTAAATGCTTTCTCCATAAATACAGAATGCACTAGAATCCCCAAATAATTTCCACACAAATTTATGTGTGTGTTTTTAAATAGGCATCTCCCAGGGGATACTAGTGACTAACCTGAAGAGCTGGAAGTTTGTTTTCCTCAATTCAGGGGCCTGGCTACTCTTCATCTGAACCATATCCCTCAAAACTGCCAATTCCAGAGTGCCTGGTGACTGCAGTACAGAGCTACACCCCAGCCACGGGATTCATCTCACCAGGTTTCACTAAAGCCAGCAAGGCCACAGCTTTCTAGCAGCAAAGTGTTCTCTTGTTAGTGTGACACAATGCTCTACTGGCTAATTTAAAAACAAACAGGGGTCCTGTATCTTAGAGAGCATTCTTTTAGAAGTTTAGGTTTCAGCTTTTTAATATTTTCACTTTGTGACTGTGCACCACACAAACCATAAACATGCGTGTCAGAAAGAACATTAAAAGGCAGCCTAGCATAGTGCCTTGCATTGCAAAATGATGCATTCCTATACTGTCCCTACCAGATTCTCATTTCATCCATTCTGACAAAGCTCCATCAAAATGGAGTCCACAACACCCACAGCTAAGCTGCTCCATTTTTATTTTTCTTCTCACTATTTCTACATTTTGGATGGTTCTCCCTCACACCATTTTTCAACTTAGGTTCTCCACTATGCAAAAGAATGTTTTCTGCCTTCCCTACATAAACAGACATGCAAACTTATCCCTGATATCTTTAATGCACCTTTATGAGTTGGGAACCTGTTACTGTGTCCTCCCACCACCACTTTTTTTTTTCCCAGGGTCAAATTCAACTCAAAGAAGGAAGGACCTAAATATATTAGTGGTCTGGTTTCCTTCAGTTCAGTGCTCTTGGTTTCAGAGACACCAAAGGATGCTTCATCTGAAAAAGAGCCTATGAAAAGAGCTCATGACTTATCAGCTTGCCCCAGTACTGTATTCTCAAACTCAAGAGAAATGTTTTCATTTGCCTTCTCCAGTGTATCCTGAGGCTCTAAATCTCCCCACTTGGCTTTCAGTAATAAATGGGACAGGCAATTTCCATCTCCTGGGTAACAGCCAGAACAGGACAGCTGTTTTTTCTCAAAAGATCTAAGAACTTGGTCAAGACAAAGGGCTGAGATCACAGAGAAAAACAAGGGGAAAATATCTTCCACATTTCCTTTATCTTCTATACATTGATTCACACCACATTTAAATATTTCTCTGTGCAAGTAATGGACTCTGTGCTTCACCCAAAATCACTCAGTCTGTGGAATGGCTGACCAAAAATTAAAAGGATCCTGGAAATTAAGAAAATTTTACAGCAAACAGTTTGCCTGGTACTGTCTAATTCTCTGCGAGTAATAAAGTAGGAAATTTCTAAATCAGACTGTGACAGATCTGTGCCTGTAAGGTGGGAGACTAGAATAATAAATTATGAATCTGACAGCTTTGGGAAGGATAGCAGCCGCTTCGAGCTCTTAAAAAAGCCACAGAGCATAACTCAGAACCCAGTGCCTGCAGATATCTATCAGTGTGTATGTCAAGGCCTTGAGCTGAACCATCACAGGGCTCACATTCTGGAAAATCTGAGCAAAACAAAATTCTAACCAGTGGATGAATTAAGATGAGCAGGCCTCGGTGTGCTCAGAGATACCTCACCAACAAAGCAAAAAAGCACAAATGTTTCAAACACACATTATCCAAGATAATAAGATATAAAGTAAGTAATGAGATATTATCCCAAGATGTTACCAAGGACTGAAAAGTAAAACAAGAATGAGGCAGTAATAAGTTTTTTAAAGTAACTTCAAGCTGCAGGAATGTGTGCCTCTGGGTTAAGGAGTGATTATACAAGATTAGCCAGAACATCTATGGCAGGAGGGAAACAGTGTCCCAGCTTGGTCACCATGGGCTCTGGTCCCTGTACCTTGGCAGGACAAGGCTAGAGCAGAGAGTTCCACTCCATTTGCACAGCCCTCCTGCAAGTCTCAGCTAAGTTACTACATCCTTCCCCAAAGCTCTCTGCCTGGATACATTCTCACTACAGCTAGGATGCTGTTACTACTAAATTACAAAAGGTGTGGGCTTCGAAGCAGATACATACTCCATGAGCAGTTAAAATATTTTTCTTTAATTCCTCTTCATTAAAAAAAACTGTCTTAAAATCTAAGGACCAATATTTACAAAACTAAACACTCTTCATATCTTGTAGAGTAGGTATTTTCAGTGAAACAATTTGAACATTAAATTAAAAAAAAAAGTTCTTTGATGAAACACTTACACATATTAAAATACATTTAAATATTTTCCCTGAAATTAAATAAATCTGTAAATTGCCTATTGCAAGACACAAACTAATAATTTGAACAAAAGTTCCAACATAGTTTGAGAAATGTCCCAAAATTAACAGGAAGAAAGTTGATGCCAAAACACCCCCACCCTTAATTTCCACTGGAAATTAATTTAAAATTGCTTTTCCTCCTGGTATCATTCAAGAGGAGCAAAACAGAACTAACACCTAGTAGGACTGCCAAAGCTGAATAACAAATGAATTTATTCATATCCTACTGCACCTCTTCTTCCATCAGTCCCAACAGTAATTTCTAGAAAAGTTTTTTCCAATTAAACAATAATTTCTACACACTGTCTGTGCTACCATAGTAAATGAACAGCTTTTGCATGGATTTACTCTTGAACTTCCTTGTCCCACTTCTGCTTCACCAACAAGTGGCTTTCTCAACCAGCTCCCTAAAAAACCTTCTAACAGTATGCACATATAACAGTATGCAAAAATGAGTTGCCTGCTGTTGTGAATGCATCTATGTTAAAATGTTAAAAGCATTTAGATGGGTGACACACATTTGATCAAGTTCAGACTTGCCCTAGTTAGAGAGTTTCCATGATTTTCTGTCAGGCTCATTCAGTGAGTACTAAATCAGTGTAAGATCCAACTCTACACTACCGAAAATTTCAAGTCAAGTCAATACTCTGAATGTAAGCCTCAGGTAATGAACAAAACAGGTCTCCATTCCACAATACCTTCCTGAGATAACTAACATGATAAAACCACAATTACAGAAATTGCAGAAAAGATTTCCTGAGAAACTAAATTGTACTTAAGAGTCCAGCTCTGCTAGACTGGGAAGGTGACACTGACCTCATCAGCTGCTGTACACAAAAAACCAGACCAAGGCAAGGGGCAGCAAAGTTATCTCAACAAGCATTTTACAAGGCCTCTCAAGAGACATGTAACACAAGGTAAATGGCTGCTTCTCCCAATACTGACAAGGACAGAAGTTTGCATCACCTAATTTCAACAGGAATCAACTATCATCAAGCCAAAAGCATAAAATAAAATAAAACAGCAGAATAAAGATGCATGGGAGAAAGATTTAGAGAGGAGACCCGTCAGTGCACACTGATTTCCTTGAT
Source organism: Rhabdornis inornatus (assembly GCA_013397075.1). Classification (NCBI taxonomy): domain Eukaryota; kingdom Metazoa; phylum Chordata; class Aves; order Passeriformes; family Rhabdornithidae; genus Rhabdornis; species Rhabdornis inornatus. Next base: position 3,542,323 of record VWZS01008407.1, on the reverse strand, counting down.
CATTTACCTACTCAGCTGGCTTAATTCACACCATTCCTACCCTCATATCTGTGGTGTCTGAGCTGATGAGGCCATGATTTTATCTGTATTTTCTGAACTGCAGTGCTAAGCAAACAGAGAATGCAAAATGTCAGCTCAATGCTATGAGGGTATGTGCATTTCACATCCTCACCAACTGAGTGCTGAGGTAACACATAGCCCAAAGCCACCTGCATTTCAAAACCAAGCAAATGTGAAACAGCCACCATGGCCACTGCCAAACACTGACCACACCCATCCAGTTAAAGCAAAGTTGTCACTGCCAGCGCTATGGATAAAAGCAAAGCTCTGCCATGATTTAGTAAAGGTCTGTCTCCCTGGAGATATTTCTTAACTGGTTCATTCAAGCTTGAGCAAACAGAAATCTAGGTCATGAGACTGTCACAGCCTAAAAATCTGCATGTGTACATGCTAGTAGAAGCAAAGCTACGTATTTTTATACTAGACTAACTTAGTAACAAAATCCAATGAACAGAAGTCCTCTATTCTTTTCAGTATTCCCACCAACTACCTGCTGGCACTGGGTACCAGCAGTACAGGACACATGACATTTTCTGTCGTTCACAGAGGTTGAACATCTAATTCTATGGTGCATATGAAATACTTGTTTAATGGACTGGTGCCTGCTAAGACCTCCGTGAGCAAAATGCACTCTGAAATTCAAACCCAGTTAAACTGATAGCTTTGTATACTTCCAAAATTATGAATGCAAACAAAAGCATCATCCATAAAAATCAAGCATAATGGAACCACAAGGCAGGCAGACAGGCAGCTGATTGCACAGGCACAGAGTAACATCACCCATTCTACTCTAAACTCACAATGGCACCTATGTCAGCATTTTATCACAAAAGAGCTAACACCAACTTTGAAGGAGCCCTCTCTTCAGCGCTCCATCGCTGACAATTTGCAACTCATTTATATCACAAAGCTCTTAACAGGGCTTAAGGGCTGCCACAAATAGAATTTCTTAGAAGACTAAGCTGTTTCTCCACCAGAGCATGGCATAGGAACCAAACTATCATCTGTGGGTTGTAAGCCTGAAATGTATGTCCACATGTCACAGCAAGGCCACCATCAACTCCCTGCTGGACAAGACACTGTGAAGATGTCATCACTGGTTGCTGCCACTCCACTGGGAACTGTGGAGTGAGGTGGTTTCAGGAATAACTGTCACTCATGCACAAATATCACACTTGGAAGAACTGGACTGGAAGTTGTCAGTAAGGGCAGAATTTCGTCTGGTCAGAAAGGAAACAAAACAATATCTCTCAGTTTCCCTCTAATTAGCCTGAAGTGGAAGGAAAGAGCAGTAAACTGATAGAGTAAAAGTTGATGTCCTAAATGGGCAGTAAGTACAAGGATAGCAACTTGGAGGGTCCAGAAGCAGCCTGACAACCTCAGACACCACACACTGTCTGTCTGGAGTGGCTAATCAGAGCTCTCGAAGCTTGAACAAGCAACCAAAAAAGCATAACCCTTCCTTTCATTGGTTAGAATACAAGGAACTTAACACTGTACAGCACTAAACGTTGTTTATTCTGTTTGCAAGTATGCACAGACAATTAAAATGCAAGAACTCTCACATGCCCCCCTTGCCCTAAGAAAATCCTTGCTCAATCACTATGGCTATATACACACACCCCACAAGCTGATAAGCAAGTTTACTTTAAAAACCTTCAAGAATCTCAGGAAAAATTCACTGCATTTATCTGTAGCATGCAGTACAAAATTCTACAAACTACTTGGAAAAAAAAATCCCCACAGCAAAACAAAGATGAACCAGGACAAGCTTTGAAAGATTACTATGAGAGCAGGCTGTAATTATTAGTAAGCATTAATAGATACCATTCCCAGGCCACACTTTATAGTCATATAGCAGCAGCATCTCTTCTGCTAAGAACACAGCAAGGAAATTCCCTCAAGCAAATTATGTAAGATACCAAAATATTTGGGTCTAATTAAGAGTCGTTTATAGGACAGTCAGCTTATTAGCAAATGAACTTCAGCTTGCTTTTTAAGGCAAAAAGCATACTTGCAAACTAACTTGCTTATATGTATCTGCAAAAAGAAGTACGAATTACAAGGAACTACAGGAAGAATGTCACTGTCCCAAACAGAGCTGAAACAGCTTTTAGATAAGATAAGCAAAGAGCTTGACTGGAGCTAGTTGTAACAGAAATCACTAGCCTCAGGAGCAAGAGCCTTCACTATGGCAGTCAATGACATGTCTCTGAAGAGGCTTCCAGACTTTTTTTCCTATTTTGCAAGAACTCTGCAAGAGAAAACCAAAACCAGACACATGAGTTTCTGTAAAAATCAGAAGAGAATCACATCCTTGGGCTAGGTTCCTCTCCCAGAGTTCTTGGGTGGACAGCAGTAAATATGTGCACAGACTAGTACTAAAATGGTATCTGATGTATAGAAGACATTTTTATTTGTTGTGGGTTCGGTTGAGGGGTTTCTTTTCTTCTCTTTTTAAAGGGCTTGTTGCTGGGTTTTGGGGGGGTGCTTTATTTTTTTAAACCCAACTCCTGTAAGGTTAATCTAGGTCCATCTCAAGCACTGCAACTTGCTTACAGTGGGATATATTCTTTTATGTTTATACAGCTTCAAATATATTTGCTGATCTCAAGTACCTAGATAAATTATAGGATAAGAAAAGTAAATGGTGATTAAAAATAGTTCCTTTTCTATGGAAAGGTTTGGCTGATGGAAAACTGATTTTCCAAAGCAGAAGATGTGACAGTTTGAAGCATTTCACTCAGATTCTGAATCACACAAAAGACAGCAATAGGTTGAACTACAAAATGGGCTGTTAAATCCAGGCTAGAACAATTCTGTGTATTCACACTATTTTCAACTGCTTAAATACTGTAATGTTTTCAAGGACAATTTTAAAGCTTTTATGCCTAGGTCTACAACCTCTGAGCATGCTCAATTCAATGCTTCCCCCCGCCCCCCAGTGAATTAATTGTAACCATCACTCAAACTTTCAAGCTCCCCGTGCCATTCTTGGGAGGCACCACAAAACCAGATGTAATAAACCACTTGGGGTTCTTACTTGAGTCATTTAATGACACAGCTAGGCTATGACCTCATGGGTTCACCTGCTGTAATCCATTACTCTGCATTTTCTATTTTACTTCTTTTTTTAGGTGTCATGTTTTGGCAGAGAAACAGTATTGCAAAGTCCCAGATAAACTATCATAGTACATCATCTATGGATTCTTCTTTTACTTGCCTTCAACTCTCCTGAACATCATCTGATGCTGCCCAGGAACTTTCTTATCAGTTTCTTTAAGAAGAACAGCAGTCAACAGTTACCTCATACACATCTACTTGACTGTCTACCTCAGGGAACACAAAGGCAACTAACAGGCTGCTCAAGTTTCTGACAGGCTTTATAACCAACCATCCTTATCTGTTACAGAAGCTGAACTACTTAATAACAAGAAATCCACTTAGCTACTGAAATCACTGAACTAAATCCACATTGATCATTTTGATCAGCATCACTATGCAGAATTAGATGGGGTTCATAAGTCTTCAGAAACAGCTTTGCTACACAGAAGAAAATCAGTGAAGCTCAAATACAGTAATTTTTTCCCAGTAATGAGGTTTATATGGAATGGCTCTCTCCTCTCACTGATTCCATCTGAAATGGTGGACTTAACAGGCACTGAAATTGCTCTCAGTAGGTTTTGATCCATCTGTCCCAAAAATCAATTAATACAATTATTTAAAACATACCACTTAAATAGGAAGTGAGGCAGAAAAAAAAATAAACATTTATAAAACATTATTTGAACGAATGAAGTAGTAGTCTAGCAAGTCAGCATTCCATTTATTTAAGCCCAGAAGAATGTGGAGGAATTCACACAACTGGTAGTCATGCTGGCAACCAAACCATGATCTCCACAATAAGCCTCATCTGTTTACCTAGAATCTTCACAAATTCAAGATGAAGGCAAAGGGATTTCTCACTTGGAAAACTGTTACTTCTTGCCCATTTTAAAAGCAGGAGGCTTGGTAAAAGGCTCCCTCATTTAACGAAAATTCAGGTTGACAGCTTAGATACTATCATTTATATTAGGGAAAGCACGGCAAGGTGGGTCCCAGTCAAAGCTATGGGTACTCTTCAGGCAAGCTAACCCATTTTTCCTCTGTTCAAGTACACAGAATGCACTAAAATCCCTTCTATGTTAAAACAGTCATGCACAGAAAAATGAAGTGCACTTCAAAAATCACATAGTTCAAGACAAATCCAAATAGTAGCTTGACCTACCATTTTTATTTATGATAAATAAAATAAATAAATAAAACTTCAGGATCTGAGTTTGTCAGGAATGCAAATTCTAGCAAAATCACTGTCAAAGAAAATACTCATTTATATAGTGTTTTTTGTTCCAGGACAGTGTGATTTAAACAAAAAAATCAAATTAAAAGGCAGCTAAGGGAATAGTGAATACTACCTGTCTTTCCCACCACAATATAAATCCAGAACTTGTTGTAACAGTACAAACCCCCACCATCCCATATGCTCAGCACCTAGCCTAAAGCTGACTTCCATAATACAGCATGTATAAATACAGAACAGCATTAGACACTGATGATTCCGGTCTTCTCATTAAACCCCACCACTATATGCTATTTATACAGGTCAGATACATACTACAGTTACAAAAATAAAATATTGGTCAGAAGGTAAAGGAAGACATTCTGCTGATAGACCACTGTGAAAAGTCAGTAAAAACTGAAGAAATGTGAAGTATGTGCAGTAAAGACAAAATCTTAGTGTTCACTCTGTGGTAAAAAGATGGTCATTTAAGAAGCTACTAGATTCTAATACAGAATTAAAGAAAATTATAATTAAGAATCAGACTATGTTAGAAAGCATATAAAGAAGCCTTATGGTATAATCAACTCTAAAAGGATTACTAAAGTTTCTAATACTTAAGGTATTTGATTCTCTGATCTGTACAGATAATATTTTATAGAGTAATTTCTTTGCTTAGGTACCTCTTACTGTGATTAATGTCAAGTATTACTGTAGTTTTTTCAACAACAGACATTTTGGCCAGTCATTTCCAGTTGTGTAAACAGAACTCTGCTGCCATCATGGACATCTCTCTTTGAAACAGAATGAAGCACAGAACAAAGAAACGTGAGGAAAATTACCCAGCTGACACTAAGCCCAAACTAGGCTAAGACAAAAAACCCCAGAGGTTAAATCTCGAAGGGTCAACATCAATCTAACAATCAAACTGGCAGCAGTACTTTTGACAGAATTTGTTGCAAGCAAAATGATTCCCTGTTGGAATTCTAACATGAACCACAGGCCCAGAACACATGGTTATGGCCTGGAGTCAAAATGAAAAAAAAAAACAAAACAAAACTGAGTGCTTCCCACGGGGTTTTTTTCAGACTTGAAGATACATTTTTGGTGTCACTTATGCAGAGTGTTACCAATGTTGAAATGGAACATAAATTTTTCCTTGCAAAGTGATCCTACAGATTCAACCCAACTCAACTATTTTTATGCACAAAATGTTATTGAAAAGGCCTCAGACAGGAACCACAGCATGGAGTTCTTTAGCAAAACAGGCACATGACAACTCACTGAAAATGACTGGCCAAAGAGACACTTGTAACCATCTTGAAAAGCCATCAAGTGAACCATGTGAACTACTAAACGCAATTCCTCTCTGAATCTTTCAGTATTAGATGTTGGAAGTTCCATGAAGAGGCATATTGCCCAGGATCAGATGATGAATCAAGTCCACCAGACCAATTCACTTAATGACATTTCTTCAACCTTTGCTTTACATGGTTATATTCATTGGAACTACTCCAGAGGCAGCTGAGCTGGATTCTTGAAACAAAATCCAGCATGTTAGAAGCCAAGAAACTGGACACTGCTTAAGGTGAGTAAGAATACCTGTGAAGTGTTCTTTGAAACTTGTTTTATTGCTGTCTTATTCTCGTACAGCAATCAGATAAAGCAGTTTTAAAAAACCTAAGTACGCAAAAGAAATAAGAGGAACAACCCATATAAACTCAAACAGCTCAACAAATTCATACGTATTTTGTTATTGTTCTTAGCAAAGGCTGTTTCAAGATGTACCGAAAACACCTTCATTCAACCTCGTCCTTAGACATATTTGATACAAACTGACATGTTGCTTTAATTATAGGCTGCTTTGAAAGTTCACTGAAGACATTTTTCAAACATGGACAATCGCAGAATTACTAAATTCCATTAGCGACCTCTCAGTATTCCAAGCACCATTTCCAGATGAGCAGTCAAAGCCAGAGACATATTTAGAACAGTAATGTACACAAGGTCAAAGTAACTCCAACAGATTAAGAACATGGGGTGAGATTTATCAACATTTTGTCCTAAATGGTAAAATTGGCTTTGTGCATTCTCTTCTAAGAGCATTACAGTATAGAAATGGTAATGTATCTGTGAAGTTATTCTAGTAATGATTTTTCCTTGTTCTTTTTGCCACCTCTTACACATATTCAGATAAGAGTTAAGTCATCTTCTCAGCTATTTGTTTCATACCAATGAAAGGCATGGCCCTTTTTCCTAAGGCTTAGGGAAATCACTTATTACATGATCATATTCATCAGTCTCCCTGGCAACTGTTTCAAAACAGTCAATGTCTGTTATAGGTTAATCTCCAGGCTGTTAATGACAATATTAACTTGGCACTTCAATAGTCACACATGACATTTATTTTTCAGCTCAATTTTTCTCTTCATAAACACAGCCACAGAAGTATATATTTCACATATTCTATAAAGAAAGTTTTATACTAATATACACAAGCTTTTCAATTACTGTAGGTTATGTGCCATTATATGCATAACAAAGAAAATTAAACAGGACCTTACCTGAAAATTAAACTTCATTTAATAGAAAATAAGTTTGTCTGAAAGTATTATTTGATCACATGGAAGGCTTCCAGCAACAAAGTCTGCAACACAAAATACAAAAAAGTTACTTTCTTATCTCCAGTTCAACAATTTCTATTTTTCAAGTACCTTCTCTGTCAACACACTGGAAAGAAAACAACTCAGGAAGTTGTAAGTTTCCTTTTCTCTTCAGGAGTCAGAATTTGCATTGCCAAAATGTCTTTGTGCTCAAGAAAATAAATTTCAGTTCAGGCTTCTAAATTACTCACACATAAGAGCTCATAATAAATTAATCAATGAGTTTTTACAGTTAAACACTTGGAAACTGCCTAGTCAATTATGAAAACACTTGGTAGCACAAGTCTGGGTGTTAACATAAACTAAACTATCACAATGACCTCTCACAACCATTTATTTTGCATTAACTGTGCTTTTCCATGGTTTACTGTCCCTATGTGGAATACAGTCTACAGCACCACAACTCATGTCCCTCTGGGCAATCTCCCTTCTTAAAAGTATGATTGTAAAAAAAAAAGGTAGAAATAGTGTTTTGTTTTGGTTTTAAAAGATGACAAACTCTGTTCCATGGCTTTGGCTGTTTTGAGGAAGTAGGTTTTCTTGTTTGGATATTTTCAGGCTTTGTTTATTAGACTTGGTTTTCTTTTTTTCCTCTAGGTTTCTTAGGATCTTTTGTCAGTTTTTACTCTAAACAAATACTAATATATCATAGTGCTTTAATAATCATGAGGGCAAATCAGTTTGCACACAAGCCATTTAGCAATTCTGGACCCCCTCAGTGCTCTGAAATCAACACCAGCTTCTCTCCCAGTATCTCCAAACACCTCCAGGCACAGCATGGGTCTTGCTGCCAGCAAAGCCTTGTGTTCCATGTGTGCAGTATTGAAGGCTCTCATCCCATTTTTGTATCTCCTGGACAACCTAAAAGTTCAAATGAAGTTCTAATCCACAGCAGCTATCTGAATTTGAAACCAGTTTATTCATCAATCTAGAAAGACCAGGATGTTAAAGAATAAAGTTAAACTTTCATACAGCTACACAGCAGGGAATGCCTTTTAGCTGAGAAAAGCCCACAGCAACAAAAGAATTCTTGCAAATTTTAACCAACCAAAGCTGGCAAAAACATTTCTGATAAAACAAATTCATCACTGAATGTTTTTCTTCTCTTGGTTGTTTAGAAAAGTCATTTTTTGCTTTCAATGGACTTTTAACCCACATCAGCTCTATGTCAGCAGAACTATTAACTGCAGGTTAACAGATTTAATGCAGGCCAGAGTAAATGCAGTATACTTCAGACAATTATTTCAGAACCCAACTGATCACCTGCACTAGAACTGACAATGCAGTAGTTTGCTATTTTGAAATTTAGATCCCTGATCACACTCATCCAACTTTTCAATGCCTGCCAAGTCTCCAGTAAAGCACAAGTAATGTACAATTAGATCCAATTAAAGGTATGCCAGCAGCCTGTTCAAATGTGACTGTGGAAATAACATTCACTTTTCAAGTGGGTTATTTATTGCTGAAGCAGCCATATATTTTTTTTTACTTATCAACAGGAGATAAAGAGACCCTAAAAAACCTAATAATCACTGGTTTTTTGTTCTATTGTCCTCACTTCCTGGAATGTAGTCAGAAGTGGAACTAGACTGCCCAGGAGCCCAGTCAGCAAAGCAGCTGCCCTGAACCCGGGATTTGTTTACAATCTATTGGAGGGTGGAAGCAATGAGTGCATAAAGCACCTAATTCCAGAAGTTTACACAGGGCTCTCTGAATATTTGGAGTATTTCTTAGCAGTAGACCCCTGGCTCCCCCATCCCCTTCTTTTTCCTTAGCTGCAGCTACATTTCTATGAAATGCTTTTGGTTCAAATGCTAGTGATGTTATTTACAGAACAAGAAAACTGATTAAAGAAAAGCACTGAAGTAGAATGTACTTTCTCAATGCTACTGCAGATTCCTACACTATGAATTAGAAGTAAATTACAGGTTTGCCTTTATAGATATTTCCAAGGTATTCTCTAAATTCTTGGTTATATTCTCTAAATTCTTGGTGAAAATGAGTACATACACTTCTCTCACCAAAGGTACCATTCACACCAACTGTAGTTTCTGACCTTGTACAATTTGGAACTTATGTTAATGTTATCCTTTATTTCAAAAGAGACAGTCTGCAAGCAATTTAACAAATGTAAACAAGATGCTAAGCCTAGCTTTCATAAGAACAGCGAGTGTAGCTTGCCTTAGAACACTTGCAGTGGTCTGCTGGATACCAACACCTGAGCAGTGAACACAACCCCACATATCAGAAATTCCTCAGCACAAGGACTATTTTCTTCCCATGCTGTGGTGCTCTAAGCTCTGAATATACAAACACGTACTTGCACTCAGGTCACAATTAATCCGATTTATCACCCATTCATGGTGCTAAACATTACAGAATCAGTTATTCAGCAGTCTAAGGCAAAGATTGACTGGGTCAGCAGCACCTGTTGAGTTCCTGCCCTCCTATGGCAATATAAATAAAAAATTGTACATTTTGCATGACCTTTACGAAAAAAGTGTAGGTTCAGCTGTCATAAGCAACTACCATAAAAAGAGTATGGGAACTTGCACTTTTTCTTTAAGTCATGAACCACTTAGGCCTGAAACCTTTCTCCTCAATATCCTACAGTGGGCTCACATTTCCCTTCAAACTACTTATCCCAAAAGGCATATCAATCCAGGATATAACACGCCATGTTCCCAATCCCAATGAGATTGTCTGTAATGTGAACACCTCCACCTTGAATGATGGCATGCAATTCATCATCCGCTTCTGCCTTAATACCTGCAAATAAAGTCATTGGCAATATGGCTGTTAGAAGCTGAGATTTCATGTCCAGGGTTGGTGCTGAAGAGGCAATAAAATAACAAAAGTAAGCTTCCAGTGGACAGGCAAGAGAGAGAGAGAAGGAAAAAAGCCAAGCCAAACAAACCAGCACCAGGTTTTTGCTGTTGGTACAATTTCTTCAGAGCATGTTACCAAGACAGGGCACCTGCCATTCCCATGGTATACTGCTCAAGCTGTCTGCAGTTAACAAAGTTTGCCAGCTAAATCTGTTCACAACAGAACTATGGCCCACTCACACTGTAGCAGACAAAATATACAATTTACTTCTTTGGCATGACTAACAGGAAGTTTGCCAACTTCCCAAACATATTCCTGGAAAGCTGGGCTGCTCTATGTTTGCATCCAAAGGGTTAGAACAGTAATAGTTCAGAGAGTCTAGATACAAAGTGTCAGAAACCCAGCTTGAACAGACATAGACCTTGGATCTTCCATTTTTATACTAATTACTTCAGAAGACTGAAGAGCGTCCTTTTAAAGGGCAGTGATTTGTAAAATGTTGATATCTTCACACCGAGTTGTTAAACACTTAATTTAGGCAGCATGTTAATTATCCCACAAGGAAACACACTGGAACACAAATATACTAAATATTCAAAGTTCATGTTAACATATGAATTTATGATGTATGGAGTGAGAAAGTATTTTGAACTCAAACCAGAATGATACAAAACAAATTTAAATTCATTTCTGTTAGCATACCAACAAACCTTTGATGGACCAGGCCATTCTGCCTTACAGAGAATCTCCAAACAAACAGCACCAGTCCTAGACCTCCTGAGACTGAAACCCGGTTACCAAACAAACTGCAACTATGCTGAGGTGTTGGAATGAAGTGATTCTGGGCCAACTCTATACACATATGTTATATATGTTGTTACTTTTGTAGATATATGTTACTTTAGACATGCAAGCACACATGGCCTTCTTACAGAGCTCATCATGACCTTAGCTAGGTGCTCTCCACACTCCATCATACCAGCACACCCTGCACTTCAACACAGTCAAGGAGAGAAGTTTCCAATAGGAGGAAGTCTATTGCACAGATACATCCCAAGGTACACGTGAAGTTGAAAACCCCATCAGCACTTGAGAAAAGACAGCACTTCAGAACACTAGAAAACATGGAGAACATCCCATAAACCATTTCTGGGGGAAGTAAAGGCCAAGGCACAACTTGTTGATTTTCTTGTATGCTCAAAGCTCATGTTCTCCCAGTACTATGATTTGGTATCAAGCCTCCTATACAAAATATCAACATTAACCATGATTTCTAAACTACTTTCAATATACTTCCCTCTCCAAATAACAGCCATTTATGCAAGTGAGTGAAGACACGTCAGACAAATGAAGAAGCTGAGTGTCTACCTCCTGCATTTACTTCTTGAAGGAGGTACATGTCTTTTGATGTGACTTTGGGAAGGGGAATTTAAAAGGCAGCTTTAATCACTACTGCTTATTAGTGTTCCCCAGTGACTGAGAATTTACTGTGTTTACAGACTGTGCACATTATTGCTGTTCACTATACCAGAAATGCATAAAGCAGTTCCCTTTCTGCCTGATTTGCCCTGGAGGACACAAATTTAATATTTCAGAAAGAAACAGCACTTCTTTAACTATGCAGCTGCCAAATCAATTCTTTCTGATTCGAATATGCTTTGAATTTCATAAGATCTTTCCACAGACATAAATCTTTCAGTCCCAAGCACTTCCTGTCATTTTAATTACTTCCCTTCAATTCCCCTAAAGAACAAAAGTGATGCTTTGCAGTGTTCACAGACAGGATGAACAGCACTTACTGTGTCCTAGGGGAGAACACTGTCAGGAAAGGCTATTTAAGTGGGGAAAGAAGGAGAGCCAATGCTGGAAAACACATACCTAAGAAATACATACTGTTAATACTCAATTGAAATCGAAAATATGAGAAGCTCTACCTCCTTCTCATACCCCCCTCCCAGTAAATGGAGGAGAGATGCCTTCTCTTGACAGACTGAGCTTTCCAAGCATATGTTTCTGGAATGAGACAGCACCTGAGCTAGGTTGGAAAACACAAAATAATCCTTTTCAAGTTGCTTCCCCTACTTCTAGATATGTGGTGGTCTTAGATCAAGGGATTTTTACATAAATATTTCATATTTATTCAATAGGGTAAGGAGCAAGCAAATCTCCATCACACTTGTGCACTGATACGGTCTTGAACTAAGTCAGACCCCCAGTTGTGTACACAGACTGTCAAATCCCAAGTAATGTCCTTTCCAATCACTCCCATACTGGAGCTGCTTCCATTTCAAATCTCCTGCCTCACTATGGGTCACCTTGAAGTTACCTCCTGTAAGCTTCCTCCACACACAAGCCCAGACTACCATAATCTTGCTGTGAAAAAACTTCTATCAGGTCACCCTGAGGCAATTTACTAAAGAGGAAGCATTGTTTGCCTTCATGTCAACTAAGCTACTTAAATATTGCAAAAAACTTCAAGTACTCAACAATCTCAGTCACTCAGAGCTGGTCTCAGTCGCTTACAGTGACCGTAGACCTGCAACACTGCAGCGGCAGATGGAGACAATGCCCTTTACCTGCCATTGGCAAGTGGAGTTAGCATAGTTGTCCTATACAGCTGCAGGATTCCATGGTCACAAAAACCAAAAAAGAACTCCAACCAGAACTCCCCCCCAAAACAAAACCACCAAATGCAAAAAAATTTAAAACACAACTACGCCGCATTCAGCACGTCAGCAACAAATCAAACTGTTTATATGGAAGAATGAACTGACCTCTAACTGACTTTAAATGATAGAGATCCCAGAAAGATATATTTTCACTGATTTTCCATTCATTGCCCTGGAGTTGAAGCCAAAAAAACCAACTAAATCAAGCAATTTTCTTATCTGGTCTTTTTGAAACACTGTAACATCAGCGTGCACAGAGTGAAGGCTTTAGAAAAGAAAAGGTAAAACACTGCATTCTTAGCTCCAGTCAGCATATTGCATTTCAGTATTTTCACAATAACATACAGTTGATATCTAAAGTTAATTCCTGAAGTTTTTTCATACAACATCTGCCCAAGGGACTGATTCCACTGCATTCAAAAAGCACATCTGAAATGTTTATTCCTTCCAGGTTTTGAGAGGAGAAATTACTGTTATAACTCAGCTGAGTCATCTTAACAGCTCTGCTAAAATCTTTTTGGTTTTCATCCCAAAGCCTCACTTCAGAAAAGACATTTTTTCTGTGTATTAATTCTCCAAGCATACAAAGCCCATATCCAACATTTAGGCAGAAAAATACATTTAACAAGGAAGACGAATGCAATCCAAAACTTACAGTGCAGGCAACTGGAAACATGTAGCTAAGTCTTGGCATCTGGAGTTATTGCATATAACACTCCCTAACCTTTTTCTCATTCTCTGCCAAAAAGCTAAAACACTACATTCAGAATTTGTACTAAAAGCAAAATTGGATAATCATGACCTGTATCCAATACTGCATTTAACGGTTTTACTGGATCAAGTTAGCACATAGGTGACAACTGACCTCAGTGTCACAGGTAAATTGTTTCACATGAGAAGAGCAACAGCAAATCCAGGTAGACTCCAGTTAATGATAAATGAAGCTGATGTGTAACATTCAGATCTGGAGGTTCAGTAATGCAACAGCTCAGCTACGGATTGAACACAGCAATCAGAGAATAGGCACTAATCAGAGATGCAAAAAAAGTCTGAAAATTCTGCCCAGAGAGATTTTGCTGTGAATAGGCATAAACCTTAAAATAAAAACATCTATCAAGAATGCAAGTGACTGTTAAATGCAACAACTAAAATACCTGCTCAGTAACATTCATTTTGGTCACAGATCACAGTTATGTATGAACCAACATGAAGCAAATGATTAGCATGACATTTTACGTAAGCCATTTGGGATGAGCAGAGCAAGTGAGCATGTCCATGAAAACTGGTGAAATAATGCAACTGTACTTTGGTAGGTAGCATTTAACAGGTCTACAGGCCAAGTGGCAATATCTGAATTCAAGTTGCATCTTTATTGTCATGTTTCTAAATCAGTGGTTTAGATAATAATTGGGTTTTATCATAACTTTTTAAGTGCTCCTCATTATGCTTTAAGTGATAGAGTCCACTTCTGTCATAGTGCACTCTGGAGGTAAAGCTTCTGACTTGTCTGAAAATTCAGAGCAGCCCAACTCAGAGCTGTGTTCTGGATTTACTTTCACTCCAGCTGCTCTCATGAATGATTAACACTCAAGTCTTCTACAACTATGTGTTACTGGCTCCTTGGACAGCACTTAGCTATACGAGCAGATGGACGAGCTTTTGGAAGCAATTCTGCCAAGAATGTCCAAGCCAAATGCTCTTTTTGGATTGGCATGGGGAGCAGCATGTGGGAAGAACCACACTTCTGGTTGACATGTTTGCCACTTGGAATGCTGCCCTGAACTGGCAACTGGCAAATATTTACAGAGAAAACTTTTTTCTTGTTTAGACAGTGACAGGGGACACATCAGTCTGAGGGCATGGAAGATGACAGATCAAGTCTTTTATTTACAAGCACCACTGTCATCAGATAAGTAATACTGACACATGAAACAAAAGAGTTGAGAGGAAATGCCTCTGCACAAAGGAAGTGTATATAAGGGTGCTGTACAGCTATCATAGAATACTTTTAAAACAACAAAATAAAGATTTACAACAAAATCAAGATAACAGTAAAAGCATTAAAAAACAGTAAAGTAAACTAAGCTGTATCTGCAGAACCTTCTGCCTTGACATCAGTGCTTCAGTTGAACTGACAGGTCACTGCTGCACAAAAACCATCACAAAAATCAGGCACTGGGGAAAAAAGGGACACCTAGCCATGCTCACCTGCCGAATGATTGCAATTCTAAGACAATAAAAGATATTCTTAAGAATTTCAGAGATGGAAGTACCTGCAAAGCAGGCCAGTGTAAAAACAACCAGGACCTTGGCAACTTGAGGGGTTTTCACCACAAAGGAGCCTAATGTACCCTCACAAAAACATGGTCGCTTTCTTCAAGGTCATGGGGTGGTTTATAATTCTCCCAGAAACTTCTGTGCTCTCTACTTGAAGCCCAGTTTCTCCGAAGTTTTCATCTTCAAGTTGCAAAGGAGGTTTTCTTCCCTTTACCTTTCATTTCCGGCAGCAAGTGCTCCACAATAGCTTTCCAATTCCTCCTACCAGGCACTCTCTTGAAACAACCAGGATTTAGGCCATGTTCCAGGGCATCTCTCATTCTCCACAGGGATTTAGAAGCACTCCCAGCTTCCCCACTGGTCCAAATAACAAGCAGTTGTTTCTGTCATCTGGCCCATTTTCACTACTTTCATGAATGCAGTCACCCCTCTGAGGACTAGAGTAAGCTGTCAGCCTTTAAAAGCAACAATTACAGCAGAAATACCAAGGCCCTAAACTACCCTTTGAAGAAGACACCATATGTGCAACCACACAACTCTCCCTACTGCACAATACAGCTGAATGCTAAAAGTGACACCAGTAAAAACTTACTGAACTTACATTGTACCTCCATATCTTCCTTTGTGGCTGCAAAAGCCCTGCTTTAATCCAGTCGTCCAGAACAAACTTCCACTGTAATTCCAGGGCTTTATTTCACAGAAGGCATTGGGCACAGCAATATGAGCTGGAGAATGAGAAGACATTGTCAACAAGCAAAGCACATTTCAGCCACACGGTCAAATTCCAGTAGTGACCTTATTCCAATACACTGCAGTGGGGTGATACAAGCTAACAATACTTGAATTTAGCCCAGTGGAAAAAAAAACTGTGTTTCTGTGGTTATGAACTATAAAATCTAAATTTTCAAAGGTCCCTGCTCCAAATTAAATATTCACACAAAAAGCAACTTCCAATAATGAGACAGTTTCCAGAAAAGTTCAGGGGATTATATAATTCAGTCTCCCAAGGAATTAATCTTCCCACACAAGCTGTAAATTTGAATGATACTCAGAATAGCTGCTCTTCTATCTTTTCTGCAACAAAGATTTGTAGACAACTATATCAGAATATTCATCCACAAGTAGCCAAATTTCCAAACAAAACTAAATTTTAAAAATAGAAGTAATGATTCCAAGACAATTAGTTACTGTGCTATTTGATATCTGCTAAAGATAACTGGAAATCTGAGTCTTCTTTCTAGACAACCAGACATCCTGGGATTGCTCTTAAATTTATTTCTAAGGAATGTCTACTGTAAGATTAGAATAAAGACTAACTTAGAGTTCTCTGCTGGAAAACTGTTTGCAAGGGTTGTTTTGCTGTTAGTTCGAGGTTGGGGTGGGGCATTTCTTTTATTCAAATCAAACTGTGGGGAAAGTTAATTCTTTCTTACAAAAATCCTTCTGAAAATTTGGGTATTTTCAACCAGTATGTACAGTGTTCTTCATTTAGCAGCTTAACTGTGAATGCACAGTGCAAAGTGTGGTAGACATGTGCATGCTCAGAGAGTTAAGTGGTAAATCAGCTGATTTAGCTTGGCTCACATTGTGCAAGAAAAGGGCATCAGAACTCCACCCAAGCTATACAACACAGCCCTGCACTGTTAGCTGCATTTTCTACTTAATTGCAAATGATTCTGGTAATGTTTTAATTTAGAGATGGGGGGAAAAATCACTGGCACACTCTAGCCAAGATTGATACCTTTTGTACCTTTTAATATACTATGCATGCTTTGTTAGACCATTTTTAGATAGTTTCAGGTAATTTGACAGCTATGCTATTTAAAGCCATAGTTTAATTACTTCTGACCCTTGGCATAGTTTGTTTCATACAAGGCTTTCCACTGTCTTGCTTGATTCAGTCTAAGATGAGCCCACAGAAAAAGAATTTATAAAATGAACCAGAGAAAGGTGAATATGTACATTTTTTTAGCACTACTATCCAAGAGAGCACTTTGGGCATGCTAAATGACAGCCTATCCAAGTGGAAGGAAAAGTAAATCAGATTCTAATCCTGGACTTTCACATAGAGTTTTCAGTATGATGAAATGGCAGGCAAACTAAAATCTAGGCCATGTGACCTTAGTTACATGCACAGAGTTTCTGGAAATGCAATAGTGGAGGAGCTTACAGTCAATGAACCAGAGCTCACTGATTCTTTCCAAGCATTCTCAAAGGAAAAACCCAGTTGTTTCAAACAATATGAACAACCAGTAAGCAAAAGAGGCCACCAATTTACATCAGGCTCTCATATGGGGAGATTTCCAAACCTGAAACCTGATTACTACTTGCAAGTGTCCTCAGTCAGGGAAATCTAAGTTTTAACAGGTTCTTAGCAACATTCAACTATTTCTCTTCATCATTTCTAGCCTACCTGATAAACAACCTCGACTACAAATAGCTTTATTCAAAATTATTTATTTATTGAGCAGCAGATCAAAAACAACTTACACGTGTCGTAAGAGGAAGCTGGTATCCTATTCCCTTCCTGCTTGCTGCTTCACAGAGCTGGCATTTCTCATGTCTGCCCACAATTTCTTATCAACATCCATAACTTGACTAAAGCATCTAGAAAAAGGACTGACAGCCAAGTCCATTTTTGGAACATTAGTTTGCAACCAACATATCTGAGAGGATCTGCAATGCAGAAAAATCCAATCAAGTGCAGAGCTTGCTGTCCCACCACTGAAGGTCTTGGATGCTCCTGCCATGCTCAACAGGTGTCATCTGTAAAATGCAGTTTGCAAAGCTGCCCCTTTCTGGCCTTCCTGTCTCTCCTCACTACAGGTAACATGCTCAGTCAGGAGAATCCTACATGAAAACTGCTATGGCTTAAAAACCAAGCAAAATCCAGCTACGTTACATCATTTTCTTATCCCTGGAATACAACACCAGTTCAACTATAGAAGGTTAATAGTTAAAACTTGAACAAAGAACAGAGGCCAAACACCAGTGTCTTTAATTTCAGCACTTAGATACTATAAAATGCAATGAAGTTCAGTTGCAGCCACGCTGGCTTTCTTATGTCACTATTTCTACCCTATACCACATTTCTTATGACAAGACAAAATTTAACTGCTTAATCAGCATGGAAAATTTCATGCAATAATTATACAGCAATCTTCACCAACCGTGTGTTTCTCCATTAACATTCAATTAACACACTCTACTATGGACGCTCCAGTACCATTTCAACCATTTCTGTCATCAAATGGAATAAATTACAGTCTTACATGACAATTATGACAGCCTACAACTTACACTCTGACACCTTATTACTTAAGCAAATCCACAGTCCCCACAAACTAAACACTACCATTTAGCCTAAATTGATTTGCTTCACATTAACTTCATCATACCAGCTGCCATAGCCCCAATAGTACATCAGGAGCATGTACAAATAAATTAAAATTAAATTACACTACCACATAAAAAATGACTGTTTACATGGTATTGTTATAAAAATATCAAAGTCCTTATTTTCAAAAACTAGATTCAAAATGCTGAACTTCTGGGCTCTGCTGTAAGGATATATTTAGTGCTGATATACTGCTCTCATCTCGGATTACACTATTTAAATCTAAAAGGCAATGCATGTGTCCAAGAGAACTGTTAAGAGTAAATATGAAACTCCTGATGGAAAGTTTCTGTGGACTACGTTAGGCCTTACAGCGATATACAATCAGGCATTACAAGGGAGAACTTGGACAGGTTTGTCACACTTTTTAGCCTCCAAAGGTGCCTTTATTAACTCATCAGTTCAGGATGGGAAGAGATTAATTGTTCTCCCTATTAGTGGAGAAGACCCTTTCCCCACCAGGTTGAGACATAAATAGGGGCACTACACCCTCAATAAGGCTCAGATAAAAGCTGAGTCCTGTGGTTTCCAAGCCCTTTACCCTTGAAAAGGCAACCAACCACACAAACCACAAAAGGAAGAGGACCAGAACTGAGTATTTCTTTTCTATACCCAGACTATGAAATCTTTCACAGCCTTGCACAGGTGCTTGATAGCTTGAGATTGCTTCAGCTGCCTCCATTCTCTGGATATGGAGAGGAATAACAGTGCCCTTTCCAGAGCAAATATACAGCCTTTAAATGGACCACAATGACTCTGCAACCTGAAGACCAGAGGGTAGAAAACAGCAGGCTGAAGTGGAAGATAAAGAGAAGGGTTTGGCAGCAATTCTTCCTTCTATGTAGTGCTTATGAAAAAGCTATCTGTGGCATTCACATTTGATAAGAAGCTTGAGACACAACCGCAAGAGGCTGAACATCTGGGAAAACACCATTTGTGGCTTTCCAAAACAATTACTTATGCAAGTCAATCCACTGCAGAACTACAGTTTTTGCTGCCCTGTCACCAGGGCCCCTGTCCTTTACTATTAGGGAAAAGTCACATTTGCTGACCCATGCTCAGAGCTCAGATTTTCAGTTGAACCAACTTCACTTAGATGCAATGGAAAGAAATACAGCCCCTCACTTGCAGGTTATTATTAAGCAGATCCTGTGTTTAATTCCTAACCAAAAAACAGACCTCAACCACATGCATGGCCCCTTTAATTACTACAAACTCTAAGTAACAACTGAAAAGTTACACTGGGTATAAAAAATAATTTGCAATATTTGAAAATAGGAAAGAGAAAAAAACCTACTTAAAATAACAAAAAACGACACAGTTGTCATATAAAAGAAGCTAGACCTTTCTGACACCATTCCCTCGAGAGCCTTTTGCGGCAAGGAGGCAAAGAGCCAAGTCAGGAAATTCAGGCTGCAGAAAAAAGAAAGCTGACAGCATGCAGGTGATAAGTTAAGCATGCCATGGAAGCAACAGTGCACACTGAAGACAACAGCCAGGACCACAACAGTTGCAGTGGTTTGTAGAAAAAGCAGTTGCAGATGCAGCGGCAGCATTAGAAGACTTAAAGCATCAAATGAAGACTGAGGCACCCCAGCATCTCTCCTTCCAGTAAACTCAATTTATCTCAAACAAAATTCTTGTTTAAAGATGATCCAAGTATGGACTTCAGCAGCTAAAAATTTTTACATTAGAGCATCAACTGCAATGAAAATGCAGGTTTGTTTTGGGTTTTTTCCCCCCTGCATAAATGGAAGGATGGCTGAGCTCCTGTTAAACTAAACAGAAGTTCACAATAATGAGATCAAGATTCAGATATAACTTGACAGTGACAAATCTGTACTGACAAGTTTGCAGACACCTTTCTTTTAACCACATTCCCTGAAGGAAGAGAAAGCCTGAGTAAAATCCCCAGATGTTTGAAAGAGTCAAAGTGAACAGCTAAAAACCAAGGAGCCGCCTCTCACCAAATGTAAACTGAGTGAATGTAAATCCTACATTCACTACTAGATAGAGTTTTCTATCTAGTGAAGACTGAATTTGATCCCTCAGTACCTTTAATAAGGAAGAAAAGCTGCAGACACTTATTTCTTCGTACTTGCCCTCATTCAGCTCAACCACTGACAGCCAAGCCACCAGTGCTGAACCTTTAGATCAATAGACCTTCACAATTCTAACTTCATAGACTGTACATCACCACATCAGCTATCCTGAAAGTAACCCAAGTGTATCATCAAAGCTCAAGTCACAGAAACACTAGAAGTGCTGCAGTCAGTGAAACTTGATTAAAGAATTTTTACACAATCACTGCCAAATTAATTTGCCAGAAATGGTATATATTTGTTTTCCATGGTATTCATGCATCTTTGATTTTTTTTTCCTATTTACTTCCCTGACCACCTTCTAAATGAGCATGTGTTACCCTGTTGATACCACTCATACGAACTCAAAATCATTTGACCCACTTGAAGACAAAAGCAGCATAATGTGAAGCACTCTACTTCACAAAAAAAAATCTCAATGTCAAAGAGACCACCTGAGCCTGTACTGCCATTTCCCATGGAATCCAGATATGATTTAACTCACTGATCTCTTGCTGAAGTTCTAAGATGCCCTTATCCTAGCCCATGGATGGCTATGTGTGCTAACAGCCATGCAATAGAATCACTGAAGACAGAGCATGTGGCACATGGAGCAAGGAAATGTGTGGCCACAAGAAGGTATAGCAAGCTCTTCACTGTGTTCTGTATTGAAGGATATTTTCCAAAAGAACTCAGTTTACAGTAGTGACCATTTGCTTCTTTCCAACCTGCAATTCAACAGGCTTTGTGGCTTATTCCTCCACAGATTTTTTGGTTCCACACTTCAAGAGAGTCATAACATCACTGTGTCACTTATTTAACTTTCCCTAGCAAACCAACACTTCTTTTACTGTTCTTGTCACCTAGAATAGATCTCCTCAGATCCCAAGCAAAAGTAGGGCAAAAGGAATTTTGTTTCAGATATTCTGGCAAGAGTATTACAGAACAAAGACAAACAGGATGCCAATGTACATCCCAGTGATGAAAGCACCTTCTGGAACTAGCCCCTCTTAGGTCTAGATATGCAACTAAAATTCAGTCTGGTATTTTATAATCCACTTCAAAATGAGAAATATCTAATCATTTAGTGAAAACAAAATAATTCAAATAAACTCATCACACAACAGCTGCACATGTAATTGCTAAACAGGAAGATTGCTTTGTTTTGCATAGTACTGTAACAAACTGCATACTGGATTTTTGAGGTGATAGCATTTTTAAACCCCAACTCAAAATAAAATCAAGATTCCAAGTAAACAAAAGCATTATATTCCTCAATTTCCACTGAGCTTTCTTGAAAGAATCATACAAAAGTATATACTAGCTTGTTTACCCAGGCAGGGAAAGCATTTTTTGATGACCAACAACATCCATTGTTATGATGCAGAGTCTGTTCAAGGTTTAGAGTTTTCTAAAAGTTTCCCAAGACTTCTTAAGGATCTGATCATGGCAGCTGTTTATTAAGTTCCCACCTATCAAAGAAGAGTTGCAGAAATACGGAAAAAATCCTAAGCTGCAGAGCAAGTTTTCACAGCTTTTGCCCTCTTGAGCTGCTGCCTCACACACAAAGCAACACGTCACTGACCTTGCAGAAGGCTGAGAACTCAGTTCTGGGACAGCAATCAAAGCTGATGGCAAAGGGGGCAAAACAGCTCCTGCTCCAGAGCTCTTTTACACATGGCAAAGTTTGTTCTGTAAGCTAAAAGGGAATATGCATAAGGCACTCCCATTTCTTGAAAATCTTTGAAGTCTCGAGTATTAAACTCCACTAATGTGTTCCTTATCTTACATAATTTCAGGCAGAAGCTTTTTTTCCCTACAATGTTGAGCACTTCAACTCACAAAACAACAACTTTAACTCTATTCCCATCTCTTATCTAAATAAAATTGTTCCTTAAAGGACCCTTAATGAAAAGGCTCCACAAATCATAGATGTGCGTGAGTAATTCCTTTCAACTGTTTCAAATACCAGCCAATGACCACCTGAATACTGGAAGTTACTCTAAGTTTCCTTCTGTTAGCTTCATCGCTAATTCCTATATTCCTCAAATTCCAGGACAAGAACTATGTTGTAATGATAACATAAGCACTGACAATATAAACCAGATTTTTCATTCTACACTATGTATCATGATTTGTTACTACAGTCCCAGCATACTTGGAAGCTCCTCAGACTTTCAGGTTTCTATTATTTCACTGCTCCTAAAACATTTAAGCTTTCATTCTGTCTCCCCTAAGTAAATCTATCTTGTCCATTTATTTAACTCGGTCAGAGCAGATATTTTAAGCTCAATATTTCATTATACATTTTCCAAAGATACTTAACTTCTCATCCATTTATGTATGAAGATAACAGCTTCTCACACATCCTGAACGTAACTGGCTAGAATTGCTCATCTATTTATTTGAAGTATGGAAAGCATATACAAGGAAAAAATATTTCTTAGAACAGAATATTTAAACTGAAGTTGTCTCTCACTCTTTCCTACCTCTCAGGAAACAGGCTTTCTCTATAAGCCAGATCTCAGAAAACGTTAGAAAACTCTCCAAATATAACAGAGTTGACTGATAAGATATGCCTGATTACCAAGTATCACTTAAGTTCAATATCATATTCAAAGTCATATAAATTGGACTGGTTTGCTTTGAGAACAACACAAATAATCTAAGGGACAAAAAGCAGAGAGGTAGATAACTCTGGAATAACAATAACAGGAATGGGAAAAAGAATTCTGGTAACGTGGACAGGTGCAAAGGGGCTCTCCTACTATCTAGAAGGTTCAGTGAACCAGTGTGCATAGACTTTACTTAAAATGCACACCATTTTATACTTGATTTAACTGTGACTTTTTAAATACTAAAACAAGAATAATACCTCAGCTGTAACTTCAGGACAAGTTTTTCAAGGCCTATTCCAAAGGGTCTTTCCCTACTGCTAGAAAACACCCCTTTTGCTTTACAGTCAGCATCAATTTCTTACAAGCTTTACATTTCTTCAAATATGAACTGACACAACTTTCTAAACTCATAGTATTGAAGTCTTTATTAGGCTGCTTAAAATAGCTCTGCATCTTAAATTACATTCTTCTGTGAGCAGTTCCTTCTTACAAAAAGAACCTTTAGAATCATCTTGGAACTACAGGCTCCATCAGCATAAAAATATTAAACCAAAAGTTGCACATTTTGTAGTTGTTAACATCCAGTCACCAACCCTATCTGCAACAAACTATGCTTGGCAGCAGGACACAAATACATAACCTGAGGCTGTAGCAGTGTGCTGGTTTTGCATTAATTGGCATTTAGATGAGAACTGTTTTTAACTCTTGTGGAAAAGTTCCTATAGCCTGACAAGGGGAGACTCCTCTCCCTAGAGTGAACTGAAAAGGACAATTCTTAAGCTGGTAACTGACTAAAGTGTTTCTGTGTGTTGTTGAGGAGAAGAGGGTGTGGGAGAGGGGTGGAAAGGTGGTCTGAAGCTTTTATTCTGAATCCTATTGTTCTTTTAGGTTGTTACTCTTTTAGTTTGTTAATAAAGGTTTTTCTTTACACGCTCTAAGTTTTAAGCCTGCCTTGCTTTTGCTCCTAATCCTATCTCACAGCAGGAAATAAGTATACGGAAATTGGTAAATCAAAACCACTACAAGTAGGTTTTTGAAGAAGCTGAAAAACAACATGCTGGCTGACTTCCTAGAACTCAATCTGAACAGAAGTCAAGGACACTTGGGCAATGCTGTGACGTTGGTGACACAGCAAAAGCCCTAACTCTAACAAAGAATATTTCAGTTGCAATTTCAATTTTGCCCTAAGATAAGTCCTCACAAAGCCAAAAAGCCAAGTAAGCTGGGAAGCTCTGCCTGAACAGTAACTTCACTGTTGGACTGACAATGCAGTGGAGATTGGCCACATCTGGGTCTGTCAGGATCAACATTTCCCCCTCTGTAGGGGAGGCCATTTCATTACACTCTGTCCTCCTGCTTAAAAGCTAGCACATAATTAAGCCTATTTAAATAAATTAACCTTGGAGCTCTTAAGAGTTACTCTACATATATATCCAGTGAGCTAAGGAAAGAGAGTAAACAATACTTTTTTTCATAGTTGTTTTCAAATCTGGAACAGAAGAGGCAAAATTTCATGGCAATAGCTGTGACCATTGATGTACAGTAGCAGCCCCAAATATGAGAGATAAATATCAGCAGGGCAGTAAGCAGCTGAAGCAATCTTTAGGGGTGAAAATTCCAGATAAATCAGAGTGGCTTCAAAATCAAGCCAGTATTCAGACAAATATAACTAATACTAAAAATGACAGAAGAAAGCCATGCCAGTGGAGACAGGAATGGCAGTGGGAGAAGAAAATGGATTTTATTTACACTTGAATGTTCTTGTGCCCAAAAAAGGCCTCAACATATTGGGGAAGCTAAACTACCATGCCAATCTCCATTAAAAGAGAAAGTAAAAGAAATTGAAACACTTGTCATATGAGGAAGAAACTTTCATTTTCAGAGCAAGATAACTGATGAAGACATCAATAGATTCTCTCAAAGGGACATGTGCAGAAATGTTCATCACATTGGAATCACATTTTGACTGAAGTGTTTTCTTGTTTCTGCCTCCTCTCACAGTAAATTGAGTGATGATAAAAAAAATAATCTAGCATTTCCCATTTCTGAACTATGACAGTATGAAATCCTGGCAACAAAAAACAGGTTTTTTTTCAGTTCATGTGTTTCTCTAGCGCCCAATTATTGCAGCATGACAGATATTGGAATACTATGCAGTGTTTATTATGGCACTCCCAGTCAGCAGAACCTAATGAACTGCTCAAAAAAAACCCCACAACTTTTTTATTTTTGATTGTTTTTGCTATAACAATTATTTCAGTAACGGTTCTCTTAATTTTCCATTGCTCTACAGATAATACCATTTCCTCCAGAGTAGTTGTTCCAATATGATATTCCTAGTCTTATCCACAACTTTGCAACAACAAAACAAAGCACAAAGCAACAAAGGCACCCAACTAGTCCCCGAGGCTGCTGATTAGGGACCCAGCCTCAGTGGTGTGAAATAGGAGATGGAGTGATACATTCAGCAGTTCATCATAGAAAACACACATTGGTGATTATACAGTTTGCATGTGCCTAAACCAGAAAGGCCTTTAGCATACCTGCTAAAGCTCCAGCTGCAGAGGTGGCCAAGAGGAGAACCAGAAAAGAAAAAGGCAAAAGAACTCGCTAAGCCTGAGATCAGTGGGAAAATCAAGTCAGTTGCTACAGCTACAGTGTTTCAGTTCCTGAAGCCAGCTCAGACATTCGGGCAGAAATACCAGTCCCTTGTCAGAAATGCCACCTAACAAGACACTCCCTGGGCATTTAGAAAGAATGCTGCTCAGATGACAAGACTTGTTTCCAAACTAAGCAACTGTAACAAAATGTACCACAACACAAATCTTTCTATGTATTTACCACCTACCAGTAAACAACAAGTAACTCCCGTGAATAACTCACACGCCGAGAACACCGAGATGAGGTGAAACAACACACACACAGTGTCCTGTCAAAGACAAAAGCAGCTTCCAAGAACTCAGAAGTATTCAAAATAATAATATGATAGTATTTAATTTGACGGTCTGGAGTTTGCTATGAGAAATTAAATACTATCATATTATTATTTTGAATACTTCATAGTGTTTCTCCTCCTGTTGATACAATTTTATAGATTATACAGTCACATATTTTCTCTAAGATGGTAAGACTCTAAAGAAGATAGATACATTAATATAATTTTCTGCTCTTTTTTTACATGTAATATTTTAAGGGATGCAGACGTAAAATACAGTACTAAGACAGCAGTGTCTAAAGTCTCATTACTGTTCAGCTACATATACTAACCACTGAAGGCTAAGTATAAAATAAATGCTGGCACTGGCCACTTGTTTTGCCAGGTTTCTTAAAGCACACACAATATCACTCTGGTGCTACCTGGCTTTGAGTTATGCAGAGCATTAAATGCCAGTAAAATAGTGCCCCATATCATTGTACTTACTGGTTCCTTCCTGCCAATCTGGGATCTCTGAATAATGGAACAGGTCTACAGGACACTCTAGCAGCAAGCAAGACTTAGATATTAGCTCACATCAGAGTACAGTTGTGGGGAGACATGCTTAAGACTAAGCTAAGAGGTTGGTGAAAGAAACAGCATGTTATCAACACTGCTTTTCAAAATGACAGACAAACCAAGCCAAATAACAGAAAAACCTGAATAACTTGACTTGTGGCAGTAAAGCAACCACATTTCAGTCCTTCAGAGTAAAGTTAATAACAAACTAGGGCAGCTCAAATTGCAGAACTGAGCTGGAATGACCTGACAGCAGCAACTGCTGTCCAAACACACATGAGCTATAGCTTCCAACAAAATCCATATTAGAGATGCGTGGAGAAGAAAAACTCTTGATAGATAATTTTAAGATTTGCAGTGTCACTGTATCAGCCAACACTTACTTGTAGACAAGGTATCTTAATTTTCAAGATATCTTTGATAAAACACTACAGCAAATCAGTGTCACTTCAAGCAGTGACTCTAATTGTTTCTGAATCCAGTTTCTCTTTAAACGCCAAAGTCATTTGTCCTCACTGACATCTATGGACCTGAAGGCCACAGTCTGAGGCTGTCAAAAACGACAATATTTCTGCCAAAGCACAACAAAGTACCTTTAAGAACTGCCAAGTTTTACTTATTTCTAAAAATCCCATACTTCATTCTCATGCAACTCATCAATTCAGCAATGACATATTTAGGCTAAACTTCACACAGCAAACTAAGCAAAAAAATTACACTAGAGCCAGTAATGGTGTAAATATTGCAATCCAAAAAATACTTTCGATCTTCGTGAGTGTTAAAACATAGATTTCTTCCCAAATTAAAATTTTAGCATCAATCTTCTACAACTAAAATGCTTCTTCACGGACCTCATCTCCCTTTCAAATCACTAAAATTCACATTATGCAAGTCTAACAAATGTTTCTTATTTTTAATGCTTGCCCCTGAAACTTTCAACATGCTCACAAAGTTAAAAGAATGCCAATGTTTAAACAGTTCTTGGAAGCTGCTGATGGTGTTACCCAGTGATGCAAATCATATGCAGGCATATATACAAGACACACAGCATACCCTTTAGTCCTGGCTGGTTTCATTACTCCCAACCTCAGGAACGAACATGGCACTACAATATGTTGTTAGAGGTTGCAAGCATTAATTTACAAGTGCTTAACTTTTCACCAAAAAAATTAACTAGGAAATGAAGTCATTTGTTGGTCTTGAAACTACAGCAGCCGACATTGCAATTCACTTCAGCACTGTTGCTCTTCTAGGCAGTAAAGCCAGATGTTTCAAAAGACATCAGATATTCCCAGCATGAGCACCTGCCGTCCTGCTACACCTACTGAAGGTAATGTACAAAACTTATTGTAAAATATTAGCTTTTTTCCCTTTGATTTAAAGAAAATAAGGTGCATCAATAGCTTTCCTTCAGTTTTAAGGCTCAGTAGAAAGTAGTACTTCATATACATGTACAAGCTATTTTAAGTAATTTCATCTCAAGAATTTACAGATAAGGGCAATGCTAATCTTATTTAAGAAAACTGAAGCCATGCCAGAAATAACTGGGGATTCAAAACAAACCTACACTGTAATCTATTGTTAGTATCTATCTTACCCAAAGTCCTTACTGGAATGATCCTGTGCCTGCTGCCACCAGCAACTTCACTTTTTTTAAGTATTACTGACCTGTCAGAGATATTAGTGAAACAGTACCTTAAACATCAAATGCCAGGTTAAATTCTGACGTCTCAGCACTGCAGCTGTAATAAGACTTCAGTAATCCACTGGATGGGAGGTGGGGAGAACACAACACAGCCAGCACTGTTGTAGCACTGGGTGAACTTGCTGCACCCTTAGGGAATTTTTACAAGACTAGCTGTTCCCAAAATGGGAAACTACAACCCCTGTATTTATAAGATGCAGAATGTAGTATTATGCTACAAAATTCCACAATGAATACTCTGAGATGCTGTCTCCTGTGTATGTAGGGCCCATTGCAGATCAGGGATCAGTAAGGACTTGTAGTCAATCTGTACTTACATACTAGCAGCATACTGTAAATAGCACAGAATTCAGACTCTTTTCTATGAGATCTGGGCTGAATTAAAAGATGCTTCAGTTTGTGCATGTCCTTGCAGTGTTGAATAAAAACTACTGCTCAGACCCAGCTTTCAAATGGTTACGTAGTCAGATAAAGAATACATTGCCAAGGTACTGAATATCAATAAGCTGGTCACTCAAAAATCATTAGAGCCATCTCAGATGGAGCACACAAAACTGATTTCATTTCCATGCAGTTCAGCTAGTTCACTACATTTCATACATCCTCCCAGACTGATACTTATACAAATATTCTGGTCGTTTGCTGCTCTGTTCAAAAACAAAAATATAAGAAATACCTGATGGTGGTTAATACTTCTAGATCTGATGATATAAACTACCCCAAAATTATCCTTGTCTCAGGAGATAGTTAATGTTCTGTCAAGACAATCACACCTTACTAACAGCCACACATTCCACAATCTTCTTTAATTTCATACTGGACAAAATACTCAATTTATGCATGGTACATGTAAGCAATGGCCTTGGCTGCAACAGAACAGCTTTGCAAACAGAAGCAGATGAAGTTGAGCAGCTTCCTTCATGTACTGAAGAGCACTGGAGCACTGAAAAACCCACAACTGTAGCCATTTCTTACTCTCAACAACTGAAAGTACCATCACCACTCATAACCTACTTGTGCCAATCACAGAGATGCTGAACCAGAGAAATCTAGTTTATTTTGCCTGACATGAGCAAAAGGATGGAAAAGGATTGACATGAGCCTATGACAGATGATACATTTCAAACTAATTCTACCTTTGCCCACAGTTTTGTTGTCTTGTTTTGGGAAATGACATAAGACTACTACTCTTGTCAAACCAATTTAACTAGCACCTGAAGTCAGAGGCCAAGTCTGCCTTCATTCTCCCTCCAAAATTAGGTTAATGGTCATGTACAAAATAATGGAATATCACTAATTATGCCCTGCCACGCACCTCACAGATACAGAGCTTACTACACTGCATTACAGGAGCTGGTTTTTCATACAATCCACCAGAAACCTTTGATTAGGAATCCTATAGTCCAGTGACACTACTTGCAAGATCAAGTATCATACGATCATATTTTAAATGATCAAATGCTTCCTCCCAACTCATTCACACTTACTGAATTGCAGAGTTGAAGATAAAAACAGTATGACTTGAATGTGAGGGGTAAACTCAACCAACCTACATTTGGCCAAAGATGAATTTTAATAAGAAAACTGATCAGCTAGTAAGATACACAATATATGTAATTAAATGGCTGAGAACAGTTAGCACTTGTAGTATTAAATTAGGGTATATTTTTGCTAACGTTTTATATAACAGATTTTCAAAATTATGTTTAAATGTGGTCTTAAAGACACACATCAAAACATGACTAAAGTATTTTGCCATTTATTTTAAGTGCTTCACTTCAACTGTACATAAACCATAGCCCTCTAAGAGAAAGCAATATGAACAAAGAAAAAGGGTTGCCCTTTCAAGCTGTCATATACAGAAGATTTCTTTACTGCAAATTTCAGGCACAGTAGTGTTTCACCATTAACAGTTTCTCATGATTCAACAGAGATTAAAGGAATGCATGAGGCACACAAACCAGCACGAGCACCATTTCAGTACTTATTATGACATCTCTAACTCCACTAACTAAAAAAAAAAAAAAAAGACTTGTACCAGAGCAATGTTACCTGCTTATGACCTAAAGTACATAGTACATTTTAAAATGCAACTACATTTGCTGCAGCATGCTGAGGGCTGGAACAGTGCACTCATTGTAAGACATGGCTTCAACCAAAATAGAAAGCCATGAATGGGGCTTGACAGCAGGGGAATCCCCTTCGTTTTTACTGCTATTTATAACTGAAGGCAAGTAAGGTCATTTCCAATTTCAAAGGCAGTTCTTAAAGCAACTTTTTCTGCAGGGAAAGGAAAAAAATGAAGTGTACAAGTATTCCAAACACAACATTCTTAGGCTTCACCTGCCAGCAAGACACACTGACCATTTCTACAACACAAATTAATAAAAGTTAACATTTAGTGTTCTGTGTAGAACATTTATTTTAATGCCAAATGCAGTGAGAAGTACCTGGCACTGAAATAAGGAATAAACAAGGAAAACTAGTACTAGCTTTCCCACAGCTTTTCAGCTGAAATACTAGATTTTGCATTGGTTGGTTTCATTTGACAATTTGGTTTGGCAGCAAATCTGCTCCATCAAGAAGACTTCACTCCTCAGAAAGAATTTCTTTCAAAAGGAGTTTCCAGTTTCTAGCTCAACCCAAAAAAAAGTGTGCAAATTGATAAACATCATTATTTGCTTTCACACAACAAAAGTATCAAAACACACAGTTGATTAAAACTTCTGTCCCACTGTTCGGCAGAATCTCTCCTAACACACTCTCATTTAAATTTCAAATAATGAACACAAGGATGCTTTCAAATTTTGAAGGCTGAGGAGAAAAACAACGGAAGTCAACTAAGTCTTCTGTTAATACATTGCCTCATCTCCATCAAGCAGATAGATATGGTACTAGAGTCCACTTAAGCTACTGATTTCAGGAAAAGCTGAAGGGTGGTCAGCAGTGCAGTTAATCCCATCAGGAAGCTCGTTTGTAGATGTTTCTGCACACAAGAGACTGTAAAAGTTTTTTGCACTGTTAGAACTCATCACAACCACAATAATCAGTGGAGAGCTCTGCATTCTCTTTGATCACCTGAAGCAGGAAACAGTCTTTGGAACCATGTTTACCAGAGTAATTAATACAGAAAACTGATGAGAATTCTATTCTTGAAAGTTAGCACCAGAAGTTTCAATCCTGACGAAAGACTGCCATAAACTAACAGCATATCAATATAACTTTCCTTGAATTGAAACAAAAGGGTTGCCAGAGCAAAACACACATGAAATTATACTAACTGTTGATGAGTTTCTCTTTCAAACATAGCTCAAACTAGAACCCAGATTAGAAGCCAGGAAGTTTGGAACCAGTTGAATTAACATCCTCTTGTGTAGAGTTAACACGCCCCAAGACTTTCAAAAACTGTATTAAAGAAAAAGATGACAAGTCACCCAACACCATCATCTCCACCTTCACAGTATTTCTGTGCGCAGCACCACACACTGCGTGTCACACCGACAGCAGGGGCAGATTCCTCACTGGTCTGCCAACAACTGCTGCATGTCTAAATCCCACCCCTTAATGTGCCATGACAGCAGGATTTATACAAGATTCAATTAATATCAGTGTGTGAATAAGATCCCTATTTTCACACAGAACAGACAATCTGAGAAGGAAATAGCATTTATGACAATTGCTCAATATGGATGATACGCTTTGTGATGCTGGAATAAAGTTTGTTACTTGGTAACAAATATTTCTTGATATTAGATAAGAAATTAGATATTTGTTGCCAAACATATCCGACATTTAAAAACAAGGGTTCTCTTTAGTGTTAGGAGCAGGCAACTGGAAAGATGTTCCCTATTAAGAGCAGCTGAGGAGGAACCAAAGAGAAGCAAGTGTCACTCCTGTAACCTGACAACCTTCAAACAAAGAACTGCTTCTTACAGAGGGCAAGTGGTAGCTGGACACAGGAAATTATTTTTATGGTATTCATCCCAAGTGTTGAAACCCAAACCTTGCTAGAGGGACACTTTTTTACAAAGTCTTAATTTTAATAAAATAACATTATCTCCTTACAAAATAGAAAGATGGGATACTAACTCTAGCAATGTGTAGAACAATGCAGTTTGCTAGGCAGTTTAGTGAGTTAGATACTCACTCACCTTCCAAGGAATGACCCATTTATTGTCACAGGCTGTACAACAATATGCAGCTGGAAAGTATTTCAGTAACGCTTCCCATAGCAGCAGTCTGGGGGAAAAAAATGCCCAAAAAGCTGGAATATGGGAGGGGAGTGAGGCAGCACAAACTCAAGAACCAAATCCAATAACCAAGATTGAAGAAGCTTAGTTTTGAGTTTTAGGATAAAGAGTAACAGAACATAACAGAGATTGGATCCATCTTAAGCTTAAGAATGTATAATATTTACAGCACACCAAAATGGGCTGCTCACATTCCAGGTGGATGCAATCTGCTTAGCATGACCTTTCCCCTTTCTCTATTTGGCCATTAGAAACAAACAAGTAACTCAAAATCATGCGCTTAACAGTTCATCTTAGTTTTAATTATAACTAAACTTACAATTTATCAAATCCTAAACAAGCTACTTTAAGTAGAGAGCAAGCCACAATCTAAAAAAACCTATTTACAAGTTCTTCAAGCTGAAGTGTCATTAATGCTTAGGAAGCTGGAATAAACTTAAGTTACATGTCACTGCAAGTTGGGATCAGTTACAACACTGAGTACAAAAAGAGAAATGTATCCCTAGGGAACTGAAGCATTTTTAACTTCTCCTGAATCGCTGCCAATTTTTTGGCTTTTATTTTTAATAATGCAACAATTGGAATATATTAGTCTTCTTTTCCCTGAAAAAATATATACTTTTGCAAATTAAGAAAAGACTTTTCACACTACTAATACTGGTATGCAACATCCATTTCCTGAGTTTAAGTATCATCAGAATATAGCAATTCAGATTTGTTATTTCCATCATGCTCAGTGAATATATGAAGCATTGTTGGAGAATAGCATGAGAAAGAAAGGGTAGAGGGATGCAAGTTTAATAAAGCTTCAAACTCAAGCTGTAGGTCAGAATATGCATTCAAAGTCAGTATTTCAAATTAAATTTTCAAATCCAAACTTGACATTTCAAGAACTCAATTTGCTGTGACAAACAAAGTCACCTTCCCCTTGCCCATCAAGGTTTCTGCCTTTACCTTTGGCAGAGCAATTACATACCTGTAATGCTTCTGAGAAGGGTAAAATCCTGATTGTTTAGCCATGCCTATGTATGAAATGCAAGGAAAAAACCATTTCCCCAGGCTCTCTCTGTAAATTGCAGTGTTTGGTGCTGAAGTTGAGGCCTTCTGCTGTAACATGCATACCCACAGCCCATATGGCCACCCAGCTCTGACAGGCAACAGCCAGAGCCCATAGAGGGGCCCCATGCTGTGGGAAACGATCAGATGACAGGAGAGCTTTGCCTTCAACTATCAAACCCATTTTTTCCCAAAAGAGAATGCAGAAACAAAAAATGAATGCCACTAATTTATTGATACTGAGTATGTTACTCCATTCTACGTAGGAGAACGCTACAAAAATAGTTCAGATTTCAATTCAATGTCTAGACACTTTGTCACTGAAGCATAAAGACTGGTCCTTGTCTCCAACTCACAATAATTATGTTAAAGCACTCAAAATCAACACCATTTACTCCTGGGTCTATTTACCCTTGCAAAGTGCCACAAACCATCTTCAAGTTCTATTATTTTCACTTCTCAAAATAAATGTATTTTTATTCTTTCTGACCATCAGCACTAAATAAGTGAATTTATTTTGATGTGAGGGTTGAATTACAGTAAGTAATCAACTGCCAAAGCCACAGGCTGTATCTGTACTCATTTAGACAGATATGACACATCATATATGTGCTTATTTTACGGACACATTTCCTCAGAGCTGTTTCTCCTCATCCTCATATTTTAACAGTGCTTCAATGACTTTGACTCATGCCTTTGTGTATAACTAATTAAAAATCTGGGTTCAGTAGATTAGAAGATATCAAATATATGCAACAGAAAGCACAATTTCACTATCTCATTAATAACTTATATTATCTTAAGCACAGTAACTTGCCATACAACAAGCTTATTCTTTTGACATTTTATGAAGGCAGCCCAGAGTACTATTTATAAGACTCTTTTGAAGTAATTTGTGAAGTGTAATTCATCTCTGTAGACCTCCTCAAAGGTTTCCTATTATTTTTTTATTTGAACACTACCACAGCATCTCTCTTGTAATTACAAACCTGGAGTTTATGTTCTATATTGTAAATAGTTTTCTACACTGCTGAGGAAGTGAGGAAACACTTTTTGCCGCTCTAAGCCTGAACTCAGAGCCTAGGAGTAATCTAGAGCCCTAGGAAGTCAAATATAATTTCCTTAGTTTTCAAGATCCCACGGTCACCATGGAAATTTAAACTATCACTGGTTCAATTTGCATTTCCAGCTCGTATGTCTCTTAAGAGCACCTTAAATAACAAAGCAGTCACATAGGTATCTCAGCAGGACAAGAATTTGAAACAACAGCCCAGAAAATGCAATCAGCTGGTTCAATGTGAGAAGTTATTCAACATTAACACATACCTCATAGAGACCTAGAAGCAGGCAAAACTCTTCCTGCCTACACATTGCTTTATGTCAGAGTAAACCCAGGTTCCTATGTATTTGGAATAATTTAACAGCAGTGGCTAAAGCAGGATAACAGAATGTGCATAGGAAAAGGAGAGTATGTGTGCGAAAACAAGCCTTTTTTTAGTTCAAGGATTTCAAAGCTGAATTGTATTCTACTGAGAAGCATCTTTTCTCAATTACCTGCTAAGCACTGTCTTTTGCCTACGTTTTTTTCTCTCAAATACTCAACAACGCTCCTTTCTTCAGTTGCAGGAAACAACTGTTGCAAGACTTGCCACCAAACAAGCCAAGAATAAACATTTAGAAACCACCAGTATAAACAAACAAGTTAAGTTGCTGCACCCTGCAGACTTTGCCATAGAATCAGAACAGTTAAACATACCAAGTTCTTTCTTCCAGCTCAAAGAATCAAACTCTTGTAAAATAAATACCTGCTTTGAGGGCTTTAGTTCCTTATTCATTCTGCTAGGAAGACACAGCACTGCAGTATAACACCTATGTTAGAGAACCTTAAGCACACTCAGTCTTCATTCCCCTTCAGTGAGATATCAGTCACTGTGCTAAACAGGTCATTTAAAGCTTTGCATGATAGAGAAGTATTATTTGACAAAGTAGGTAACAAAAGGATGCTGGACCTGCACAAGGTCTTCTCTAAATCCCCTCTTTAGTTAACTATTAGTCAGGATTTCTGCCCTCCACAAAACACTAGAGCTTTTTTTGCTGAACAAAACCCTTGTTAACAACCCCTTGCATTTATA
The DNA here is from genome assembly GCA_013397075.1 of Rhabdornis inornatus. Classification (NCBI taxonomy): domain Eukaryota; kingdom Metazoa; phylum Chordata; class Aves; order Passeriformes; family Rhabdornithidae; genus Rhabdornis; species Rhabdornis inornatus. Next base: position 3,506,775 of record VWZS01008407.1, on the reverse strand, counting down.
GACTGCGGTACTTGCACCAAGATCTGCATCCCACTTGAGTTTCATTTCACTGTTCCCAAGACATCCACTATGGAATCAGATTATGCCTAACAATGACCGGACTCAAGTGTTTACATTCTTCCCCAAGCCTTATGCTTCTCATGCAAATAGCTCAATTTAACCACATTCTGCATCAGATGCATTGTGGAGAAAGAGCTGGTTTCATGCCAGCACTCCCTAACAACAAGAACTCTAAGACAGAAGCCCAGACTGGTCTGCCCTACTTGCCCCAACCCCATCCACCCCATGTTTCACTACCCAACAGTCACTCACACCAACCAAAACAAGATTGTCTCCAACACTGTCAAAAGGCAGCATTCCAATAGCTACTGACAAGACAGTCATACTCCTCATATAATCCTCATACAGATTATACAAATACTAGGCTTTCATTAGCTTATTACTTATAAAGAAGCGTTTTCCTATTGCTTGGTTGAATATCCCATGAATGTTGCCAGAAGAAAGCTTTTCTAATTCTAAGCTACTTGGAGATATCTAAAGTATGACTTGCTTAAATTCAAATGGCCACTCCTAACAAGCACAAGTATTTCAAGCATCTGTAGACTGACCAGGAAAAAAAACACAACTTCTACTAAACACTAGAGGCCCAGAAGGAGGACAAATTTGACTTGCACAGGTTTCCAGCACCCTGATTCACTCATCACATGTCACGAGAGAGTTAGATATCATAGAATACATGTATAGAAAAACGTTCCAAATAAAAGAAAGCTAAATTAGAGAGTTCTTACAGAACAACTCAAATTCAGAAGGAAATAGCAAAACTGCTGAAGACATCAGAACAAGTGTTGATACGAAATAGAGCTGTTCTAAAAGGTGTGTTTCTCTGACGACATGGTTGCTTTCTGGATCTGGTCATAATAATACAAAGAGTATTTGACAAGCAGTAATATAGTTCTGGTTAAAATAATGAGAGATAAACATGAAGCAAGAAATTTGGCATGAGTATATAGCCCAGAAAAAATGAGTCATTACACACTACTAGAAATCTTCAGTCTTTGCAAAGCTGTAACTAAAGTTTGCAGAAAAGCATTTTAAAATGCTTTTCTCATTTTTCTTTCTATTCTATCATTTTCTGTCTTCATTCCACTTTTCTTCCTTTGGTTTTAAATGTCTTGTAAACAACTCTTATAAAGCAACTCCCTGCTTTATCTTCTCTTTTTACCCAAAACACAATTATCTGCAATCCCACCTTTCTTTTGCATCTTCTTCGGGGGTTAAAATTGTATTTCACTCCTTGGCAGCTACAGAAAGACAAGCTGTATGTGAGAAGATACACTTTTTGGGTGGGTACCAAGACAGTACTGGTGCTTGATAGCAGATGTTTTGCAGGTACTTGGAATTTATCTGCTGTAGCCTCAGGCAGGATGAGAACTACATTATATTGGCTGTTACAAGCAAACTAGAAGAACTGCTGTCCCTTCTTACAAGTCCCAGATGCAAAGAAAGACTAAAACCAACAAAACTCACCAAAATAAAACTTCCATTATCTAGGAATGCTTATTTCTAAAAGCTTAACTGGCACAGCCTAAGATCACCTGTGCCAAAGGCATGCTTACAGCTTACAGAAATTTGCATGCTGTCACAACACACGGTCCACATAATTAAATACCCTATTTTCAAGTATGGTAATATGAGACAAACAAAGGCAAAGAATTCCAAGCAGGGAAATACACAAATGGTTTAGGGCCTTTAAGGCCCTTTACAGCTGCTAATCTTGCTAAAATCACCTCTGATCCTGAAGACTCTGAAGTGTCATTATGTCAGATTCACAGATGCCAAGACAGATCTTTTTGCTTTAAAATCCATACGCAACAACTGACTTCCTACTCTCAGTAAAAGCTACTTGTCACCCACATTGAGGTAAAATCAACAATCTAATCAGATCTGACAAAAAGTTGGCCAAAAAAAAAATGGAATTATGATGATAACAATTTGAAATGTGGATTTACATCTCTCATCATTAACCATGAACCTCACTCTCACTACACATTTTGCCCTGAGATATTAGATGATGATAATACGAAGCCATCATGATTAGCAAGACATTTGAAAATTAAGTACCCAGCGAGGTGAGAACAAATCTTTACAACTTCTTCAAGTCATGTGATACTTAATATAGTACTCCAATCACTTGAACTTAATGGCAAATCTTCAAAAGTCTTTTTTAATGTTTCTTACTTTTCAGCAGAAGAGACAAAGGCCAATAGCATTGGGGAAGCATTTGGTCTTCCTACTGCAGTAAAACATGGCTGAAATAATACATGGAAGACAATATGCATTCCTTTGTCAGCAAATACTGCTGGAAGACTCACAGAAAACAGCTGAAGATTTGAGGAAACAAATATTAGAACAAATTATGCAGTGTGGGAGTTTCTTACATGCCTCATCTTAGGGTATATGCTGGATTGTTTCAACAGTGAAACACACTGGGAACTTCTCTTTTGAAAGTCACTCCAGAAATGATGTACCAGAGTAGACTCAGCAGTAAATTATTTCTTTAATAGAAAAAATATTTTATGAGAAAACTGTGCAAGTGTACATTTATGTGATTTTATCTGTAACCTTTACACCAGAATCCTCTTATTTTTTATTCCAGTTAAAGCAGTCACTCCATAAACACACAGGAAATTCTTTCACCGAATCATTCCTAGATAAACTAACACAGCAATGCGAGAGGCAGAAGCGCACCACGCATTACAGGATGTCATTGATACGATAATTTTATAAAAAATAAGATCTACAAGCAGTAGAATACCTTGTAACAAGATGGGGAGTGACCATGAAATTCACATTCCCACAGTAAGTTTTGCTAGTTATCTTGTGGCAAAGGGCTTAGAAGAGTTCTCAAACTTAATGACGCACCATACATTTTTTCCTACAAAGGCAACTGTTCAAAACTGGCTGATCTTTTCTGTGATGACAAGGGGCTGTCAGCATTATCCTACCTACCAGATATTTTCAAATAACTACACACCTAAGATGTTCCTTCAAGGTGAAGATGACATTTTAACACAGAGCAAGAGTAACTGCTTTACAGAAGAAACTCATTTACAGAGACTGTTTTGAAAATAGATATTTGGAAATGTTTCCACTAAAAAAAGTCCTATAAAAACCTCCGAAAGCTGTACATAACTTCCTAAACTTTAAAATATTTTTTAAAACCCCAACACTTTAATAATCCTCCAAAATATGTGCTTCAGGAAAAGAGAAGAATACAACATCTTCCCACTAGCCTGCAAGAACTGATGGACATCAGGGAAGGTGGAAATTTAACAGATGAATCCTAAGAATTATCTGCATAGTTAGTGTATGGGAGTGGAAAATTAGTATCATTATTTAGTAAGCATAACCAACAAGGAAACAGTGCTTTGTTTTTAGTTTTCAACATAAAGTACTAGAGGATTTTTACCCTCATACACAAATGGCATTTGTAACACTTCAGACTGCAATTTGTCTCTGAAAAGGAACGATAATAGCATTGAGGCAGGAACACGTTGTTCCCACGCAGATATTCACACTCATTACTGAGCCACTTGCATAGCCTGGCCTTACAGTTGCTCCCATAGTGATCTGCTTGGTTCCTCAGGCCACATCCACCCTTTTTACTGCTTGCAGGCTTCCTTTATCTGTGTTGAATAACCTCCAACTACATTACTGCTATCTAAGTAGCTCACCTTAACCACACACCTGTACCTCAATCAAGTTTTCTGCCTCATCTCTTCATCACCAAAACCCTGCCATTGCCTTGGGAGTGGTGTTACAGTCAGCTAAAGCTCTGACATGAAAACTCTAAAAATACATTCTCTGCCTAGGACAGAGAGAACCCATTTTCATTCACTCATACACCACCCCTGATCCATTTGAACTGACCCCTTACATGTGCAGGTCCACTACATACAAAGGACTCAGACAAAACTCATTACATCCTCTGCAACCCCTCTTCAATGTCTGGATTTGTTTTGTACTTATCCCTAGTCTGGTCTGCCCAAGCTCACGAGGCAAAGTTAGCTACCCTTTTTTGACAGGTTTTAGTCTTCCGTACACACACCTACACTAATCAGCTGTTTTTAAGTCTCGTTAGTATCACAGTGCAGCTGAACAGACAACCCAGCAAACAACCAGGCTTATCTGGACCTCACTCACAACTGCCAACACAGACACTGAATTTTTTTTTTTTAATTAAAAAACCCAAATACTCTTCAGAGTTGGTACATACTACATCATCTTGGGTTCTCGCCTGGGGTCTGTACATCCTCAGCTGTTCCACATAACATTTCCAAAGAGTGCTTTAAACACCACAACAGAGTGATCTCATTTCCCACAGCCTTTGCTTTTTCCAAGTGAAGCTGGACATTTATCTCTTCCTCCCTGTACCAGTGCCTTTAGTGATACCCTGACCCAGGAGACACCACTGATTCCTTTTGCTTGACCCTGCATGCTGGCTGTGCAGTAATGACTCCAGCTCAATCCCTTCCCCAGGGAGTTCAGACACACCCTTGTCATCAGATCTGTCCTTATACCACAACAAAAAAAATAATCTAAGAAAATCTTTTAGTCACAAATGATGAAGAATTACAAGAATTACAAAAATTGCAAGCTACAATGAACTGAAATACTTAAATTGGGCTTCTTTACAGGCCCATTGCTAAATTTTGATTCTGTCATGGTATCTAAATATATTTATTGTGTCTAAGGATTATGCCCATCAGTCCTACACCACCATCACATTCCTGACACCATCCCTCTTACTAATAAGTCTTTTCTTAAACAGGCACCATCACTTCTGTCAGGCATTGATAATGTCTTTCCTGCTGCTGTTCTGTCTGCCAAGTCCCACTTTGCCATTTCCTGCTACACAGCACTTGGCACATGTAAATTGAACAAAGGTAAAAGGTACTCACTGTAAATTACTTTAAGCCTAATTAATGTTTCCAGCAGTACAAATTCAAGCCAGTAATTTTTCGAACTGTTTTATGCTTATATTTATTTCAACTATACACAAAATTTAAATCTCACATTCCAGAAAAATCAGAACTTTCCTGCTAGTACGGAACACGACAAACCAAACCACAGGATAGGCTGGACTTGAGGCTGCTGAGACAAAGATTTGCTTACCACATTATCAACTCTCAAGAAAGGTAAAGAGAGATCGTTATCTGAAAATAAACAATATGTAATAAGAAAATGATTACACAACTGAAGACCTTTTAAAGCTAAAGACAACATCATTGCATAAGACGTTCTCACACCACTACACCAAACACTTCAGCAAAACACTGAACTCTTCAATATATTGGAGCAACAAATCTATCATAGCTGGTAAACGTAAATTTCTATTCAACTTGAAAAAATAATCAGCCCATGTAGTACCATTGATTCTTTATCACCTCCTCAATTTCTTGCTGTGATTTAGAAAACTGAGAGTCTCCTGCTTGTTTCTGGGTTATATGTCACTTTCTCATGAAAATAAGAAATCTCAACCTTACACAAGCTGCCATAGAGAAAGACACAAGGTTCATTTACAAGTCACTTCAGCCCATACTTTCTTTCTGCTGCCCAAGCACAGAAAGATGAGCTACCTACTGAGAATGAAAGGAAAGCAGTTTCAAGTGCCAGTCTGGCCCATCTTGGCAGGAACTCAACCGGTAGCTGCCAAGTAAATGGACTACAAATAAGTCAGCACTGTAATGCCATAAAGATATTTTAAGACAAGACTTACTGCTATATAGTCACCCTCACCTTGTGAAGTCAGTCAGTGCATTTTCTAGCTTTAGGAAGATGCTTGAGTAAAAAGGTGCTGGAGCTTTGAGAATTGAGGAGGTGGATGTCTGGGGATGAAATTCCAGCTTGCAACTGGAAGTGGAAAATATCAAAATGTTATCACAATTTGTTCAAGTATGCAGGCTAATTCAAACTCAACTCCAAGATAAGCATGTGTGCACACAGCACACCCAGGGAAATGCTTCTCCGACTGCTGTGAAATGGATTTTCAGCAGCATTAGCAGGGAGAGAAAACTACAAAATTCATTGTACACAGTTAAAAGTCTGATGTTAAAATCAAGCACAGCTTACCAACTTCTCATCCTCAAGCATACCAGCCTCACTCCAAAGGTGGAACTTTCCTGCACCCAGAGACAAAAGGCACAATTCTCTGAACACTGATCAGACCCAGAACTGCACCACATGCTGTGGATCAGCACTTACACATCTAAGGAGCTCAGCCTACCTTCGAGGCATTCTTTGTATAAAAGAATAGACTGCTTAATCACAATAATAACAATAAAGTATAAAAGAGCTTAAGATGCAGCATGATATCCATAATAATAATCTCATCCACAGAGTTGCAAAATCCTAGATTATTTTGCTTAACATAATCTCTAGAAGTTGTAAGATAAACTACTGTGAAAAAAACTCTCTGCTTTATCATTTGCATCCCCTTTGCCCCAAAATTCTTGCAGATCAATTTACTGTGTGTTTTTATAACCATATGTGGTCAAAAGCAGAACCCTGGAAGCAAAAGCTTGCATTCTCCAGGACTACCTGAAACTGCAATTTCCACCTCCATTTGTCCCCACTGAAACATAACACCTCCATTTGTCCCAACTGAAACATGTCTCCAAAGTAAACAAATGAAACATAACACTGCTTTATTAAGACAGCCTCCCCCCATTTGCAACAACACCCAACATTTTGCTTGCTGTTCTCAATTTGCATCAGCATTCTATTGTCTGTAGAAACATGCATAAGCAGACTGGCCAAAAACTTTAAAGATTCAAAAGCAGGGAGGAGAAAATAATTTCTGAAAGCTGGTACAGTAGTCTGTAAAGACATTCACACTTCTTACCTAATCAGGGCCTGGTGCAAAGGCAGCATCTGGAAAACACTGCTTAGCAAGAAACTCTGCATATTAAAAAAACCTAGTATCAAGATGTCTACACATTTGGCAGCTTACCAAAATCTCCAAAGGTCAGGTAGGACTGGCAGCTGAGAATCAACTCAAACAGTGTTTTCAGTACAATAGAGCTAAAATTATGGATTGGAGGGATACTTCAACAAATGGTATTGCTCATATTTCATGATCATACAACACTGATATCCCAACAGTCATCTGACACTACAATGCCACAAAAAGGAATGGAGGTGAGATGTTTGAACTACTGTCTAAATATGGTGACTAATTACATACTGCCATTTTTGCAAGCCATGTAGACTGCATATGCACAGGTTTAATAGATACATATCATACAGGTAAGTATATCAAGTGATAATACAAATATTAATGCCTCAGAACATCCTTGCTGTGTGGAGTCAAATCTTTGTAGAAACAATACCAAATATAAGAAAGTTTTCACAGCAAAACTTCTAAGTCATCGTGCAGCTCAAGCTATGACAGCTAGACAGTTCTTTCAAGCTCACTCCTCCCACTCCAAAATAAGACTTGATTCTACTGTAGGGGTGTTCCATACTGATAGTTATATTTATAACTGTAGATGGATTTCCTAAACTAAGTAGAATTCAGTCATTGCATTAGCTGGCAAATGATGAAAGAAGTCTAAGTAAAACTAAAACAAACCAAGCTCAGAGTAAAATTACTTAATCCTTTGCAGTGCAAATGCAAGTTCATCTTTCTCAATATTGTCTGTTTGTAACCAATCCATCCATCATAAGAACCACAAAACCTCTCGCCCTCTCAGGCACTACTACAGTGCAATGGCAATGTCTCAAATCAACTTAAATTAGGCTGTACTACATTCCATTATGTGATATCATGCAACAGATGTTACTCTAAAAACACACAGGACAATTATTCAGGATAAACTCCTGTAATCTGAATGGTAAAATGAATGGGTACCCCACGTGAAATGGCTGTAGACTTTATCTAACTTTATACTGAGAACTTGAATATTATCCAAGTTTGCCATAGCTAACCCACTTAGATTGGCAACCAGAAAAAAGAAGTATTCTTATCTTACATAAGCTAAATAATTTTGTCACAAATAGATAAGCTAGAATTCCACTTAACCCTTTAGTTCTGCAGTGATCAGTGAGTTAAATGAGGCATTAGGAAACTCAAATGAAACGCACTTCCTAAAGGCAAGAGACGCTCCCCCTCCCTCCTCGGCTGTGTGATAACCTCGAATCTCCCTTGAAAATGCCACATTATGAAAACTAAAGCAGAAATGGCAGTTCAGCCAACTTAACTTAGTTAACTTGTCTAACAGCTGTTCTGTTGGAAGTATGGCTGACCATTACACCACACAGCTAAGAAAGCTTTTCATATCCTACAATTTGTAAGGTATTTTTAATTAACACTGGCAGCTTGCATTCCTACTTAAAACACACTGCCATGAACATACAAATAAGTCATATCTTACATAAGCAAGAGCAATCTCAGAAATGTGCTGCTTCTTTGTTTTTAAATCATAGGGACATTGCTCCATAGCCACAGGGCTCTTTTGAGAGTGCATAACTCCTCAACATCTCTAAGTAATATACTTCCAAACCCAAGAACTGCCTTGAAACGTAATATGGCTCAAACTTTGCTCCCAAAATATAGGTCTACAAAATAAACTTGAAAAATATTTGGAGGGAAGTGGACAATTGATTCATCTGACAAGAGATTTTTTCAATGAACATTCCCACAGTCTTTCTAACCAGACGTCATAGCAGTATTTTAATGCACAAAAAGTAAAGCCTACAAAAACTGAAGTGTCTGGTCAGGAGAACAAAAGAGCTATAGAAGGTGAGCATAAAGCCAGCAGAGGCCCCAGCTCTCAGGAAGGTATTCCCACGCAGTGACACTGCGCCGGGGCTCTCCAGACACCCGAAGGCAAGACTGCACACAGAGACAGAGACCTGCCAGGAGGGCGTGGGACAAACAGAGGTGTCAGGGAACACAGCAGGAGCCCAGTCCGGGACGCGGACAACCCCGCTGCAAGCACACAACGCCGCCTCGCACTACGGAAGGTTCTGCGCTCTGCTTAGCCCTGGACACGAAGCCTCAGCGGGGCAGGCAGCCCGGAGCCGCTGCACCCCCGCACGCCCCAGGCCGGCCCGAGAACAGCGAGGCTGCGGAGCAGCGCCCACCCATCCCGGTCTGCGCTGCGCAGGGGCGGCCGCGTCCTGCCCTCCCTGGGGTGGCCCTAGGGACCGCCCTGCGACCCGCTCCCAACCGAGCCATTCCACCGCTCTCGTGCGAAGATGCGAACGGAGACACGGATACATGCAGATCCACGCGTATGCAGAAGCGGCAGGATCGTCCTTGGGAGGTCGTCACTTCACCACGTATTGCGAAAAGGTTTTTTCTACATCACGGTCGCCAATAGCGCCCAACAGCTCCGTTCCCCGGGCAAACCCAGCTCCGACCCGGCCACGCCACTCTCCCCCAGGCATGATGCGAGAGGCCGGCCGCCCCAGCACCAGCCTCCTATTCCAGCCCTATGCGACCCAGCGCAATCCCGAAATCCGCTGTTTCCCTCTCATCCCGGCCCGGCTCCTGACGAACCATAGGTGAGCCGAGGCCGCTCTCCCCTTCGCGGGGCTCAGCCCGCACGGCAGCGGGCCGGGGCTGTTGCTGTCCTCCCTGGAACCGGCAACTTGTCAGGCGGGCAGTGCTGCCCGCGGGCGAAGCTGCACGGGCGAAGCAGCACCGGCGCCTGCCGCCGCTCGGAGGCAACCCGCGCCGAGAACCGAGCGGCTCCGCGCTGCCGCCGCTCAACCCCGCGCCGAGTCTTCCCCCTCTCGGCGGCTCTGCACAGACCACACGCTCTATGCAATGTACAACGGCGGGGCACGACGAGGGTCCTCGCGGGCTCCTACCGGGAACGCTGTTACTGTGGCATTGCGGGGCGTCTAAGCCCCGCCGCTCTCTCGCTTCCTTCCTTCCTTCCCCCCGCTCGCCTCTCGCCCGCTCCCGCTGGCTCCGCCGCCGCCCGCAGCTGCCGCCGCTGCGGACTCCAGACGCAGACCCCCGCCGGGGAGGGCAGGAAGCGCGTCATCACTCCGGGCCGCTCCACCGCCCTCCGCCCGGCCCGCTCCGAGAGACCCGCGGCTCCCGCCCCGCGCCCGGGACCGAGGGAGCGGGGCCCGCCTCAGCTGAGGGCGCGGAGCTCTCCTGTATCTGGGCCTGAGGGAGAGGCAGGTCCACCGGCCGCAGCCCTCACCCAGGCTATGAGGTAGCGTCCTTCTCGCTCTGCCCGCCCGGCACCACGGCGGCCAGGGCATGGCAGCTCCTTGGGGAGAGGAGGAGGACAGCCGAAGCAGCCCCACGGGGAGGAGAAAGACCCCGTAGGGCACCATCACCAACGAGGGCCGTTGTGGGGGCATGAGGCGCCCGGCCCCTCAGGCAGCGCGCGGAGCCCCAGAGGCGCGGCAGGGACGGGGCCGGAGCGGCAGAAACGCGCGGTACGGGCAGCAGGCGTGGAGAGGGACCCGCACCGCCCACGGAGCGCGCCGTGCCGAGCGCTTTACAAGTCACAGAATCCATTAGGCTGGAAAAGACTGCTGAGGTAATCGAGTTCTGACTGAGGACCAAACACAACATTGTCAAACACACCACGGCACTGAGTGGTGCCAGACGTTTCTTGAACGTCTCTAGAGACGGTGACAGCACCACCACCCCGGGCAGCCTGTTCCCATCTTTAATCACTCTCTCTGTGAAGAAATTCCTCCTAATGTCCACTCAAAATCCCCCATAGGCATAGTGTAAGACTATATCCTCTTGTCCTATTACTGGTTGCCTGGGAAAAGAGCCCGAGCCCCACCTGGCTACAGCCTCCTTTCAGGGGAGTGTGATGAAGAGTGACACAGTCACACCTGCGCCTCCTCCAGGCTGAGCACCCTCAGCTGTTCCTCACAGCACCTGTGCTCCAGGCCTTTCCCCAGCAGTACTACCCTTCTCTGGACTCACTCCAGCACCTCGATTTCTTTCTGAATGGAGGGGCACAGAACGGGACACATCTCGATGTGTGGCAGCACAGGGGAAGAATCACACCCCTTCCCTGCTGGCCACACCGTTCCTGACACGGGCCGGGATCCAACACCAGCAACAAATGAACTTCTATAGCAGCAAAGGAGACTCAGGGCTTCCCTTACACAACTTATATCATTTGAACAGTTCTAACACTGTTAGAGTTGTGTAAATTCATTTCACACCAATATATCGATACAAATATGAGAAAAGAAATACCTGCTCCAGCTTACATCCCTTACATGAATTAGTGCCATATATACTGAGGCCTCTGAAAAACAACTGCAAGAGTTGAAAATCATGCAGTTAAAATAATTTCACCTGATTTAGCTGAAGTGCACTCAGTAAATATTTTTACTTGTAACCAGCTTAAGAGAGCTGTGTCAGTATACAGCTGGTTTTCAGAGTAATTACCTTTCAGAGTAATCTTGCTCCACCAAATTAACCTTAAGACACTAAACTCACAGTGTATGGTGACACAGTCCAACACAGTTACACAGGTTGCAACAATACACTTGGTGGGCATTTAAGGCAGTCTGTAGATATAAAACCCAACCAGATTATTCTATACACCTACCCTAGAGAATTAAAAACATCACAATTTTAACATCCCTAATAGTTACCCTGAGCTGTGCCAGTTTTATCAAACAAACAAGAAGTGTCTGCTGTTAGCTAAAATAGAGGCTACACAGGATTTGTCTTATAATGTGCCAATACTTGACAATATTATGAGTTTTACAAATGAGTTATTGTTATCATCTGTTACTAAAGAGATCCTATCCAACCTGTTATTTAAAGAAGCAATAACGAAAGTATTTTTTGTCATTTAGAGGTACTTTTGCACGTCAGTTACCTGGGAACAGCCATAACATTTACATAAAGAGCAGTTTGGGGTGTTTTGGTTTGTTGGTTTTTTTTGTTTGGTTTGCGTTTTTTCCTGGCCTTTTGCTACCATGATGATAAGCTTCCAACAATGTGGTTTTCCCTGTGTGGCATACAACTTAAACTTCCCTCTAAAAAAACACACAATGATACATTTAATTCTTCTCTTCGTGTAATATTATCCTATTTCCTGCCTGCAATACTGCTTCAAGAGAAACTTCCTGTACTCCATGACTACACTTGATTGCATTATCTTTTTCTCCCTTCACTTTTAAACTTTTTCCTAACCTATGTGTTCTCTCACATATTAACATGCAAGGCCACAATTCCAGTCTCTTTTGCCCTTGTCATTTCTGTGTTCTTCTGTTTCCTCTCACCTCACAGGAAGGCTGTTTAAATCTCTCTGCTGCATTGACCTCAAATAACTCCTTTGAAATCTCTGCAAAGAGATTTCAGAAAAATGTCAATAAAAGTACTCCCAATCCCAAAGAACAAGATTTCACTACAATGTGGAGTGCAATGTCAAGACCAGGCTCCCCTGTATAATTTCTGTGTCTTGTTCCTCCCAATACATCTGTGTGTCTGGACATATTTACTATATCCCTTTGTGCCCAGCTAGTGACTTGCTTTGGGGCAAACCAGCTTTTTTTTTTTTCCCCTATGTTTGCATCATATCAAATACAAGATGGTCTGAGCACATACCTGCATTCTACAGTAAGAATCCTTGATAAAAGTAATGCAATAATAAATGAGGTACTCTGTCAATCTGTCATGTGAGGATTCAGCTTTTGTTATTTCAGTAATACTTCTAGGCTTTATTTGTATTCAGAAAACATTTTGAAATTAAGGCATTCTATTGGACACCTGACTTCACTTCTAAGATTGTCTTTTCCTGCCATCCCAGCTATTCTAACACTTTATCTTTCCATTTTATTATTACCAAAGCCCAGAACTTTAAGGGTAAGTGTGTTTTATCAGAGAAAGAATTACAACAGTCTGATGTCTTTCTTCAGAGTGAAGTGGGTCTGGTGTGTGAACATCAGGGATGTTCTCTAGTGGTTTGCCTTTCCCACAGGTCAGGAGACAGACATTAAATGATCTCCCAAAACAATCATGAAGCACCATCACACACTATCCCTAAATGCTGTCATACTTGCCATACTTGTTCACAGCTCTCTGTTAATCCTTGTATTGTAACTATTTTAGCATTCTGGTGCTCAAAATATCCTGTAGATGAGAGCAGCACTGGCATATTTACTGATGTTTTGGGTGAACCATTCTGTTTGCAGGCACCTTCAATGAAGTACATTATAACAATTTTTTGACTCCCTAACAGCAGTGTTTTCTGTAATGCTGTCCCTCAGAAGGCAACCCAAGTTGCCTTTTGGTTATATGTCTCTGTGGCTTCTGATAAACATATTAACACTTCTCTTTGCAGCTGAGCTACATTCTGGTCTCTTGAACACTTCCAGGTTTTCAAGAGTGCTGCAAGAAGGATCAGAAATGAACATGAGGACTGTTTACCTTCTTCCTAATCCTATCTCACTGCAGGAAATGAGTAAATAATTCTAATGGGTGCACTGCCAAATTGCCCACCGCAAACCCACTGCACTAGGGTGATTCAGTGTTAGACAAAAATCTTTACTGTGAAAATGAGAGATATTGTTAGCACCTTACCTAATAACTGCATGTCATCTAAATTATTTGTTTGAAGACATGTAGCTCTGTTTCCTTTTCCTTCTATAATCTCGCTCAATGGCTGGTAAGAGCGGCGCCTCATTTTTATCAAGTTGTTATATTGTTCAGAATTACTGATTATTCGTGATTTTTAACAATCTTGCACTGTCTCTGAGAACAGTGAAACCCAGACTTGGACATATTTAAATAAATCCAACATGTGCATTGGCTGAGTGTGTGTGGTACCAGAGGACAGAGCTATAGTTGGCGCAGGATTATTTCCTGATGGAGTTTTGCCAAATAAAAATTGGCATCATTCCCACTATCCTTTATTGCAAGTCTCCTCTAATGTGTGTATTTAATAAAATGCAAACATCTGGGCCCATAGGGTAAACTCCGTGTGTACTCCATGTATTTGGAAGAGTGTAACTCCTCCAAATCAGTTTTTATTTGCAAACCTTTCACTCAAGCAAAACCATACTGAAGTATCTGCTTTGGGGCCATGTGCTACTTTAGTGCTACTTTAGCACTACTTGGCTCTGGGTGAGGGTCTGTAGTGACACAGAGTCCCCAGGCAGATGCAAAGGAAACCCACTTGATTGCGAAAACCAGGCCTTTTAAAGCAGTTAGCCCATTATCAGTTACACAGTTTTAAAGCATAACAAACATAATTCAACCAACCACCATACACCATGCTGTGAACACGCAATGATTATATAATTTGTTTTTCTGCCTCTAATTCAGCCAAGTCTCTTTCCCACAGTCATTTTCTACTTAGCCGAAGTAACAGGCCTGAGCCATGATTTTACAAGACCTTCCTTTTGTAAAGTTTTACTTATGGGTAACACGTGGGATTTGAGGAGCTGAAATATTAGCTAAGCTTTGTTCCTTCCTCCGCTTCCCATTCAGTTGCTGTGTTCTTTTTATGGCCACACTGGGATTTCTATGGCATGGCCCCAGGCTTCTGCAGGCAGCCAGCACTTCTGCGATTATTGATCTCCACTGGAGAGCCAAGGAATGAAATCACAGTATCCTGGGGTGACTTTATGATGCTTGTATCCCCAATGGTCTGTTCTGTTAGTGTTGGATACTGAGTTCTGCAACTTTAAGACTGGTTCCGAGATTGAACGGGGAGAGAAGAGGCGCAGAGTTTGTTTCAGAGACTGCACTGGCTCCCCTGCATTCTTCACACAGGCTGTGTTGTCTGCAGTGGACAGCAGGAGAGAGCTCTGCTTTGCTCTTAGTTTTTGGCTAGCTGAGGAAGAGAAGTTCCCTGGACTGTGTTTCTTTTCCTTTTACTTGGAATTGTTTGAACCTGCTCTGGACTGAAAACCCAGAGCAGCACTGGGAGCTGGCACCTGTGTCCCACCAGGCCTGGCCTGGGCTGTGACATTTCCCAGCACCAGAGGCAGTGATACCAGACTGAGTGAGCCAAGCTGCAACCCACGGAAGGGACATTCTGAATTTGTCTCTTCAGAGCAGTGAGAGGTTTTGTTGTATAGTATTGTTCATTTTGTGCTGAGGAGTGCTTTGCCTGTTAAATAAACAGGTTTCTTCCACTTCTCTCCAAGGAAATATTTTCCCAAACCAGCTCGGGGAGGGACTGCTTGAATCTGTTTCCTAGAGGGACCCCATGCAGAGGTTTCCTCCCAAATTTGCCCTAAACCAAGACACACAGGAAAACAGAGCTGTGTTTTGGGATAGTTACTTCTAAGATAAGGCATGTGGTAGGCCAAAGTACAGGAAGACATTTGTCATCTGTGTTGTCAGGAAGCTGCATACGTTGATTCCTCCATCTGTTTCTTCCTGACTGTTTCTGGTGCTTTCCCTTGTCCTTGTACCTTGATGCTTAACGACTGGAGTGGGTGCTGCAGTCAGGTGTAAGGTGAGCAATGAGCTGTGGGCAGGGGCAGGTGGGCTCATGTGTACTGCACGGCCTTTTGATTCTGGTCTTTTCCACAGCAAGAGAGCAGCCCTGCCAAGGGCATCTGCTACAGCACTTACTGGCCTTAGTTTAAACAAACTTTTCACACACCTGAGATTCTGGTTGGGTGTCTTTCTAGATATTTGTATTTCTGTTGGGTATCTTGTTTTTTTGGGGTTTTTTTTAAGTGAACCAAATCCTCAAACCTGTTCCAACAGTAGTAGGAAAAATATTTTCTTCCTTTTTGTTAAGCAGCATATGTACATAAAAGCATATGTTTCATGTGGTAGAAATATGCCAGAAATATGCTTTTTCTCAATGGTATCTTACTATATTTCTGACAAATACTAAAATCTGAAGGGAAAAAAAGGGGGGGCAAAAGATAAGCAAACTTCTTCCTCCTAGCTGGTGGCAATGCTTTGAATAGTCTTGAGCTCTGAAAGGGATTGCAGTATATGGGTAGAATTTTGCTCCATAAACAAAGTGGTTGCATAAAACTAGACAGTCAGTGACTTGGAGTATAAAAGGAGTTACCATAAAGAGGGCAGTAGGTTTTTGAGAATCTGTCTTCTACGACAAAGTCTTAGGTCAGTTTATCCAACGCTATCCCAATGGGTGAAGAATGAAACATTATAAAAACCTGATGACAAAGGTCAACTTTTACAAAGTCTGTGTGGGAAGAAAAGAGCCACTTCTGCCATTAAGTGGGAGACCAGAATTATGTATAATCCATAATTCTGTGTAATGTGTCTTAAGGGTAAGTGTGCAAGTGGAGCCCTTGTCTGGCAGTACTGAGCAGGCAACCTCTACCTGTGTGCATGTTCTTTGTGCACATCAGGATGGTCTGTATTTAACTGAAGTGATGTCTAGATCTTGTGGCATTCTTGTTTGCAGAGGCATTTTATGGACATGTGTGCTGATGCTGTTATTTCTGCTTCCTGCTCTAATCAGAGCACATCCATTAGTTCATGTATATGTTCCTCGTGAACTTATGTTCATGCATAAGTTTATAAGAATAACAGTCTCAACCAAGTAATTAATAATTTCTGATTATGATTGTCAAGTTGACATATAATCAGCTTTTTAGCCATGGGAATAGCAAATTAGATTTTCCCCCCAGTAAAATGAAAAATTCATACTCTTCATATGAAATCATGGACAGCACATAATATAATAATGCATGTCATTTATATTTCTATAAAATAGATCAGTACTTCCTTTTTGTGTCCTATGAATCCTTATCTTAAACTGTTTCAAAAGTAAGCTGCCTTTTCTGTGACTTCATT
Source organism: Rhabdornis inornatus (assembly GCA_013397075.1). NCBI lineage: Eukaryota > Metazoa > Chordata > Aves > Passeriformes > Rhabdornithidae > Rhabdornis > Rhabdornis inornatus. The sequence continues at coordinate 3,489,977 of VWZS01008407.1, read as the reverse complement.
GATAAATCTCTTGATTGTTATGGTCTTTTGTAACCATATTAAGTCAATAATGATTGAACAGCTTTTAAAAAATTGTAACAGCAGTTACTAATGAGAACTGTGCTACTTCTGGCATGCCTGAGGTCTGGGGGGAGCATAAGTGAACAGCTATGACTCTAGGTTTTTTTCTCAGCTGTGTGACACCTTTGGGCTTTCTGGTTTTGGGAGACATTTTAGCTTTCAGGGTTGGCCTTGTTTATGTTCAGTTGGCTCATCTCCTGCTGGGTGGTGGGAAGTCAAGGATGGCTGGCACTGCTCTTCTCCCACACTCTGCTTCAAGCACAGGTCCCTTGTATTTCCCTAGGAAGCTGTACTGCCAGCCCTGTGCTGCCATCGACCCCCTTCTAAGGACATTATTCCCTGAAAGGGGCCATCTCCATTGCTTTTCTGCTGCTTGTAATGCAAATGAGGTGGGGTGTCCTGGAGCAGTTAATGTACCCAGCTATTCCACTACAGCAGGGCTGAACATTCCCCAACCTTTTCTTTTTATTTTTAGACATCTCATAAGAGAAGAGTCTTTAGATCTACTAATTGTAATCAGAGCCTGTGTATTTGGCAGTTTTCCCTTACTCCCTGACCAGCTTTATTATTTCTGCCAATCCACCCCTTCCTTCCCACAGCTTAATGCTTTGCAAGGCTCTACCTGAGACAGCTTGTCCCAGCTCTGGAAAATGGACCCATGGATTTCTTCCCACAGATGTAATGAATTCTACAAAATTATTTGCTCTTGTTGGATTGTGTTTATGACCTCAAGATCAAAATTCACTGTTTCAGTGCAGACCTGCATTCCTTCCAGAATGGTTTAGTCTTCATTGTGCTATATGCTCCTCCTCCTTATCTTGCGGGAAGGGGGAATGAGAGATCTGAAACTTTTGTGTGGATAAATCCCAGATGCTTTACTTGCTGGAATGTATTGCATAGGAACATGCATTATTGCACATTTTGTGGTCAGTTGCTAAGAAAAAAAATGTATCCCAAAGCAAGGGAGCAGTACAAGTTCTCTTATATCACTCTAGCCTTGTGCTCATGAAGGTTGTTGAGGGATTTCTTAAGTGTAGCACACCTTTTTTAATTATGAAGCATGAGCTGAGATTTCACTGGGGCATGTATCCTAATGGAAGCTTGGTGTTAGGCTTTACATGCCATTGTGCACCCTGCATTATGCAGCTGGCTTTAGAGTTTGTATTTTTTTCAAGTGCACTTGCAAAAATTTGATCAAATAAAGCACAAAACAAATTCTTTGCTTTTTGAATGCAGTAGGTGTCTGTGAACATGTGTGTGCATGTACATGCCTACCTCATTTACCAAAGAGAAGCAATTAGTAGTGACCTTGGCAATTTGGGCAGAGGTGTTTTGATTTTTTTCTTTTAACATAATGCAGCAGATTTCAGTAAGAGTTCAACTCATGACAAGGTGGAAATTGAGACATACTGCACATAATTTTGTTTCAACTTTGCAGGCAAAGTTATTTATAAATAATTTCTAGTGAGGTGAAAGTATATGCATAGGTAAAACTCATAGACAGAATTGATTTGGGGATTTTTCTTTTGAATGAGGCTGATCTCTCAGTACTTGGCAGGGCCAGATCCAGGTACAGGCAAAGGAGGCAGCAGTAGTGATGGCAGAATGGGCTCTGGCAAAGCCCTGAAAACCAGCCTGGCAGCTGCTGCCACCAGGAAAGGGAATGAGAATGTATGAAACAGGAGCTACTTCAGGAAAAATGGGTCATGTGAGCCTTTGCTGGATCCTGTTCACTTTTCTGTGGCAGAAAAAGCCAGATCTGTGTGTAATATATGCGCTTCATCCTCAGGGCAGTACAGTGTAGTTTGCTTATGCTGATAAGAAACCTTGAGCCAGCTCTGGTGGTTGGCTTGCATTTACTGTGTATTCCAAATAGAATGCATTCAATTACTCATTAGCCACTTCACAAATCAAACAGATACTGCTTTAAAAACAACTGTCAGGGAAAACTATTGATGAATAGTGGCAGACACCCATGGATATTTACAGACAGACAAAATACTTAGACCCGCATGAAATGAAGTATGAAAGATTAGCAGAACAACTGAGGAGCAGCTCATCTGTTCCAGCAGAGCAGCAAGTTGTGGGCTCTTATGTGGTGTGCAAACAGAAGTGGCAAGGTGGAGAAATGCAGGGGAGTGCTCCAGATGTCAGGGCTGTGGAGAATGCTCTTAGGCTTTTGTGAGCCTTTGTGAAGGGACCTAGAAGCAGCCTGTTCCAAATTGGTGGAGGAAGTGAGGGATAGAGAGTAAGTCTATGGGATAGAGAATCAGTCTATGAATAATTAGTCATTAAAAAGTGTTACTTTTACTTTTCCACAATTCTATCCAGAAGATATTGTAATGATGTCTCCAATTGTTGCTGAGTCCAATGAGTAACTTTCTCTGGTGGCACACTTCCAACCATTTTTGTCTTCTGAGCTTTCTGGGATGGAATAGTCTTCCCTTGTTGAGAAGTGTCATCTCTTTTGTGGCCACTAAACTGGATTTCCATGTAGGAGTCTAGACTGCAGATTTGCCCAAATATCTAAATAAATATAATAGAGGCTTACTTACACTGTATTAGGTGCAGCCACCTCTGTGAGACAAATACTGATGGATTTAGCAGGAATGCTGCCACGCCAGGGGCAGAAATGAGTTTCCCTTCACTACTGCACTTTGAGGAATGATACTGAAGTGTCACAATATACGGCACTCAGTGTCTGGGGATAATTTATCCATGCAGTTAAATGTCAATTGATCTACATGTTACAATACTCAAAAAACCCTTACTTTGTTAAATGTATTTTTCACAGAGCTTCAGTAACTATTGGCACCTTTAGATCCCTTTTATATTTGTCAGGATTTCTTTGCATTGCCTCTTTCTACCAGTCTGACAAAGCTCTGTGTGTCAGATTGTTTTTCTAGGCCCTGATTCAGCAGCCAGCATCAGGATTGAATGTCTCAGCAATAGCAGCACAGTCAGAGCTGTGACTGTGGCAACAGAGAAAATGAAAAAGTGGTTAGGTCTATAGTAGCATCCATTTTCTTGGAGGAAAAAAACAGTCCAATGGGCAAGAATCAGTTTTTTAAAGGAGCCCATCACCTAAAAAGGCCAGTAAGAACCCTGCTGCAATTTTGAAATAGCTCGAGTCCTGCTAGTCTGTGTCCTATCTGTGAGAAAGCTATTTTTTAACTGATTGATCCTATACCTCTTGAAGTTGATGGCACAAATCCTGCTGTAATCTGTGGGGCAGGATTAGGCATTCCCACAGCTTGCTGGTGAGCACTGGCACTGTTGCTGTACTGACAGGGAGAAAGTACACAATGAAGTTATGAGGCAGAGCCCTGTTTTGTGGCCAATAGGCACTTATGGTGTTGCTGAGTTAAGGCCATAAGATGAGGTAGTATCTGAACCCTGGCCTGCCAGACATCAGTTCTCTCTCTGTGCAAGCATCTAGGGAATCTTAAAAATGGCTGGCATGGTGCTGGAAGCAGCAGCTAGATCACAGGATGAATTGTCCTGTTTTATCAGGTGTTTTCTAGAGAACTAGGAGCTGTAACCCTCATGACACAGTGAGCTGGGATTTTTCCTTTCACTGCTCCTGAGGTTGCCAGCATAACCCTATAGTTAGGCAGTTGCAGTACTGCAGCAAGCAGTACTAGACACCACTACTAAGTGTAAGCACCCTGCCTTAGGAATGATTTTGGCATTCCTTCAATAATATGTAACAGTGCCAGTTAGAAATACCACACAAATTAGAAACACAGCTTGCACAGAAATGTTTTGTATTCCTTAAGTGTTTAATTCAGTTGTATCCTAATACAAATTTACTCTAACAGTTCTAGTTGAATTTTATGTAGTATTACTTTATGCTTATAGAATTGGAATGGTTTAAATATTTCCTAACCACCTAGGAAGGAAGAAGTATCTCTCCTGTAGCAACAGAACAGGCTCTGTAGCTGTGCTTTCCCCTGTCAGTGCAAGCCTTTGCCCTCATGAGCTGGCATGCAAGCTTTGCAGATATCTCAAGCTTTCCTTAGCAAACAGGACTGGAACTTCTTGTGTATCATGCATGTTTGGGGGTAGGAAGGAAGTAGAAAGGAAAAAAAAATTCTCATGTGAGAAGAGACCTAAGTAATGACTTAGGAAAAATGTCAGATTTTTCTGCTTCTTGCCTGCCTAAACAGAACTTTTTCTTCATTGTTGACTGCTGCCCAGGAGTAACACATGAGAAAAGGATTTATAACTGCACTTCATGTACAGGTTTAGGAACCTGGAATCCATTTTGTAAATGTTATGATACTCTTTATCTTCCACAGTCTTAATATGTTAATGCAGTTTTGTGCACTTCTGGTACCCAAACACAGGGAGTTGAACAGGGAGGAAGAGGGGAAGGCTGTGCAGTGCTGCAGCTACAATGTGTGCCACAGTGGTAAGAAGAGATGTGCATGCCCCAAACACACAGCAGAAGGGACAGCTGCACCTTTGCCTAGGAGAGAGTAAAAGGGATGTCACTCACACCTTGGGAATTGGACATGATTGGGCAGTATTTCTTGAATATGCTTGCAATGATTGTATCTCCTTTCTGTGAGGCAAATACTGGCCTCTTATAGGATTGGCCAAGAAAACTCCCAAGAAAATAGAGGTTGGTACTTGCTTTACCACTCTGTAAGTAACTCCAGAAGAAAGCTGATGCGGCTTTCTTTCAGAACTCAGTCTCTTCAAGTAATAAAGCCTGTTAGCTGTAAGTAGGAGCAGCCTTTCTTATGTTAAGATTTACAATATAGAATCATCTTACACTTGATGTTCACCCTTGTTTTCCTCTCTTTTTATGCTTTGCACTTCGGTAAGGCAAATTTCCATTTGCTCAGCTGAAAGTCCAAAGCTGGGCTTGAAATTGTTGTGAGGTAATAAGAGCAGCCAGGGTCTTGCATTACCATAGTGCTTTTGTGTTGGTGCACTGCAGGATACAGGGAAAATGATTACCAGGTCCTGAGATAATGCCACCCTCAGACAGGGGGGCATATGTACAGGTCTTAAGTGAGTGTTTCAAGGGGTGTCAGAAAATTGACAACGACATGTAACAAGAGGTCAATCCAGGATGCAGCCTGCTGGTGGCTGGGCTCACTACTGCTTTCCTGTTTGTAAGATAGGTAGTGTGTCCTCAATGCAGCCATCTTCAAAGCTTATTGCTTCATTCTCCATCCTAAACACCCGGGATCTATCAGGCCTACAGTGGTATTCACTTTTCACTTATCTGAGAAAGCCATAAGTCAGATTTCAAGCTAAACCCAGATCGGGAAAAAGTGCTTCTTCCAGTGAAAAGGGGGAAATGAGCACAAAATGAAAATGCTGTAGTGACTAAGTGCTTGAACAAAATTAAGGTACTTCTGTGTACATGAAGGACTAATATTAGTGGGAAAATTGAATTTCCAGATAGCATCCAGCTGTATTGCCCCAGAATTAAAGGAAACTGAAGTGATGAACATAAATTGCTCAGTCATGATCGAGAAAATAATTTCACCCCAAAGTTTAATTTCAGCTCAGGGCTGTGATGTTTCATGTTAGTAACTGGCTTTCTTACTTGAATTTAAGGAAAAGACTGACCCTGTAACACTTGTCATTTTAGGGGTAAAGAAAAGGTTTTGACAGGGCTGGACTCTTGGAATCTCCAGTTACCAGAGCCCCATCCATGCAGACAGACAGCTGATTCCTTAAGTCTCAAAGGCTATGCTGCTCGGATAGCAAGGAGGGCAAGGCCTAAGGGGTGAAGATCTGGTGGCTTTATGCACACTCTGATCAGTGGTTGGAATTGACAGTAGCTTGTAAGGGATATTTTGGTGCCTTTTCATTAAGTACTGATGTTCACATTGCAATACTCAGATGGAGGAAGTTGGGTGAGGTGACTAACAGTTGGGAAAGGGGTTGGAGAGAGCTGCCTGTTTGATCAGATGGAGCTGGGGAAATGGTCTGTGCCTGAAATCAGTACATGTTTTGCTGTCTATTTTAGTGAGAACTGAACAGCCAAGGGGCTGAATTCAGGAAGGCATGGAATTGCCTGAGGAGATAGACTAAAGCAGTGCAGACTGTAAAAGCACCTGAGCTGTAAGTGCAAGTCACATAATTCTGATGCTATTTAAAATCTCTTTTCAGGAGACCCTACTGGGTGTTTATACCCATCACTGAGAGTGTAAGTTTATTTCAACTCTGTCACTGCACACTTAGGTCCTTCGTGCTTTGTCTTCCTGAAAACAGCTGTAAGCATTTTCATTGAGCTGCTTTGCTTAGGTCTTATTGAAGAACAGCAGAATTCCAAATCAGCTTAGAGCCCACTAGGTGTCCAAACCTCCCTGCTGTGCCAGCCAGCTTGTCCCACTGTAGGGGAGAACTCCAGGTACAGTCCAACCCATCACAAGATGCTTCCCAGTTGCATGAGACTGGAGGTGTACAAGAGTAGTGAGTGCTGGGAAAACAGCTATAAACTGGTTACAGTTTGAAACAGCAAATGTATTAGATAAGGAGTGGGCGAAGAAAAAGGAGAGCATAACATTAGATTGTCTATGCATTTTTGGCTGTGTAAGGAGTCACTTACAAATTTATAGTTTTACAAGGAAATTTATGATGCTTCAGAAAACCTGGCCACAGAGCAACAGGGTCTACCAATCTCACAACTCAAAATCCCTTTTTGGCTCTTGAACAGGTTTTGCAGATGTTTCGTGTGTGCTTAGACACTGCTTCTGCTAAGCAATTCAATGAGGGAATAGTATCCTCCTTCCCAATATTGACATACAACCCATCCAAGACAGGAACTGTGCTAATCACCAGTTCTGGGGGTTTTCATGTAGAATGTTTGAGGGAAAATAATCCCAAACAAAATCCATTAAGAAAGATCTATTTTGTTTATACTCACTAGTTGGAATCATGTCAACAGTGAACAGCTCTCAAGTTTTTGTGGGGACTTTAATACTGGCATACAAAGTATATTGTGCTACTAGAGCCGTGTTCAACACCTCAAGCAAACCTATGTACTGGGGAGTGTTTCTCCAAGAGGAAGGAGCCATTATTTCAGGAAGCATGGCCAGCTCTGTGTTTCTGCAATAGCAGGTTAATTTCCCCTATGATAACTCAGAACTGGGCTTTTCACATCACCATGTAGTAGAAAGCTGTCATTTTTATCTGCATTTCTACAGCTGACTTGTCAAAAGATGTTACTATTAAGTTCACACACATCAATGCTTTTGAGAAAGTTATGCCCCATTTTGATGCATTAATTGCTTTATAATTTCTTATTCTATTAATTAGTTTATAAAATTTCCAGTTCCTTGGTTTGCTTTGTGAATTTTGTTAAAATCAGAAGAAGGTTCAAAAAAACACCTAAAGACAAACAGGTGTGGTCATGGCCCTGAATAATTTTGGGGACTCTAAGTAAACTCATTACATGTCTACTGTTTCACTGACAAAACTTATGTAAAGCATTGATTTCCTATGATCTTAAATTTTGTTCTGAGTTTGCTACATGCCCTGATATCCTGCAGAAAATTAAAGCATCTGGAAAAGAAAAAAAGCCCCTCTTCTCTTTTACTCTGAATTTGCAAAAATGGAAACCATCAGCTGTTTCAGAGCCAAAAATATATAAAAAGCATGTAGCAGGTGGTACCATGCATGTATGTCTAATTGCAATCTAACAATCTGCAAACCAGCTACCAATTAATGAGGAGTGAGATCATAATTTGGGAAGAGAAGGGGAGCAAGGACGATGGGAAAGTGAGAGAAATAGTTTCGGCTCAGGAAATCAGTATCTTTATAGAGGAGAGAAATGAGTGTAACTAAGGGCAGTGAGTTGTGATATCCTTTTGTTTTTGAAATGTTGTCCTCTTGACTCATCACAGTCTAGAGAAACTGGCTGTAGATGCCAGGAATAGTGGGGAAATGATGGCATGTCTGGTTCATGGCTCACTATAGGTAAAGCTGATGGACTTCGTCAGGTGAGATGCAGCTCAGGCTCCGAGGCTCACATGGAGCAGTTGCATTTCTGCCTCTGGGCCTCCCTTCACATACTCTGAGTGTGTCTGCTCACACCTATGCTTTGGAGGATCAGTTGTGTGAACAGCCCTTTTCATTTCCTCATAAAGGAGCTTTCTTAAAGGACTGGGTTTTTTTTGGTGTGGTTCTCAAGTGCTCAGTGAAAATAATGTTCAGGATGTTCTTCATAGAAAGACTAATGTGGGTAACTCTGCAGTCACAATTGCTAAGGCGGGTCAAAGAGAGTGTGGCATATATTTGACACGTGATTCTCTTCTCAGTTGTGCAGTGAAAGTCTGAAGTCAGCAGGATTACACAGAGGTGAAGCCAGCATGACTGAGAAGAGGGAGCATGAGCCCATTCCCAGCTGCTTTCTCTCCAGAGGTCTGATGGTGATTTATTTTAATGCTGCTTTTAACTGATGCCCCCCACAAGGTGTAAATTGTTTGCATTTTCTGTGATCAGATCGATCTTCCATCTCTTTGTCAGCCATTCACTGATAGTAATCCTCAGTTAATTCTTTCTTTTAATGCTATTTTACTGTACAGATAAACCATAAAGGATTTCTTTGCCTGGAGGATGTGTGCTACTAACTTAAACTGGTTAAGGAAATGCTTTTCCAGAATTTCACTGGGCAGCACACTGAAGGCAGTTTGAAAAAATATGTAAAATTAAAGCATGCAATATGATAGCACAAGCCCAAGAGTGCTTTTTTCCCTTGTCTGGCACTCCTTTCAACGGGTGAAATGTACTCCTGCATAGTACCAGTAAGATCATGTACCTCTGAAACCATCCTTGAAGGGTTTCTATCAGCAGCTCCCTGTTGCCAGAGCAATACCACAAAAATGAGAAGAAAAATCTACAAACCTGTAGCTTATTTCGCAAGTTTCCTTTAGAAAACTTAATCAAGCCCAAGGTCACTAAGTTTCCTCAACTTCTAACTTTGACTTAGATCTAGCCACAAACAGAAGGGATCTGAATTATATTCTTAGAGGAGAGCAAATTGCTGACAGGTGAAGTTGGGCTGTTGTTGGTGACTTTTAGTCTGCCTAAAGACTGTCTGGCTAGTCTGCCAAAAGAGCTGATCTTTGAATGGACAACAAGGGCTAAATATCTGGGGGGCTGAAGCTCCTCTTGCCTTATTGCCACTTTAATTGCTTTTGGACTTAATGATCTTAAAGATCTTTTCCATCAAAATCATTTGTCATTCAATGAGTCACAGTCTTCATTCCTTTAGCAAAGTTGCTGAGCAGTAAATTGCTGAGTATAATATTTTAATTAGTTAAGATCAGTTGTTCTTCCCAATTTCCACTGATCACAGTAAACAGCAATTAAGAGCAAACAGCACAGAGTAAGGGTGCTGCTGCCATGGAGCTCAGTATTAGGAATAATCAAAGCCAGAGTACTGAGCTAAGTAGTGCTTGGGCCATTTGCTGGCCTGCAGTTTGCTAAAGAGTTCTGCTTAATTAAAAGCAGCAGGGACAAGCTGATGGCTTTCTGATCCTAGCCCTACTGTCTGAGAGTGCTGATAAGGCAGGCACTGCTGTGGCACGGAGTAGAAGAGCAATCTCTGTCTGGAGGCCAGAGATGGGATTTTCTCTGTGAAACAGCAGCTTTCAGGTTTGTTTTGCCCCAGAGACACATGGGAGGGGCTGGTCCTCACCCTCAGCTGACCATCTGCATAATGAATTAACGTCAGGTATAGAAAAACACTGCTGCCCAGGCAGTGTATAATTTATTAATGTAGGAGGAAAGTACAGAACCTGCTGGATCACCTGGCTGGTTTCATACTCAGCTCTGAGGATGGTGCTGCCCCTCACGAAGGAAGAGCTGTGCTTCCCACAAGTACATCCTAGAAAAGGTATGCTCCCCTCATGTCCCTCCTTTCTTCTCAATGATCTGGCTATGCAGCTCCTTGTGAGACTGGTGCTAGAAGAAGCATTTTCCAAAGTTTTCATTGTATTTTTTGTTTTGAGACAAAATAATGGTGAAAGATACTTGCCAGAAAGTAAGATAAGAGAAAGATAAACCAGAAAACAGTACCAGAAAACAGAGGAAACTATCTTATACTTTACACGTTTGGGTAGCAAAAAACCCCACAAGTGTCTTAACAGCTGAAGTATTGGGTTCTGCTTTTGGGTGTGTGAAATCTCAAGTGAAACATGCACTACAAGTAAATTGCAGCCTGTTTTAAGCATTTGGGGTGGAGGGGGTTCCCAGAACACAAGTGCCGTGTGTTCCACATTGCCTCTCCAGCAGGAGCCTGCTGGCCCTGGGGGATGAGAAAGGGAGGCTGAGGCAGGATTCAAACTTCAGGCTTGCTTCAGGGAATGAAAGGATGAGGAAGCCAAACAACAAAGGGTTTAATTCTGTTCTCCCCACTTAAGCAAAGCTCCTCACCATGAAACAATTTTTACCAAGTGCCAGAGAATCTGTTATAGCCACATGAGCCTACTTCTGCTTTTCCAATGGGAATATGTGTGGCAGCAATAACTGACAATTATTTTTCTTTATACAGTAATATCTGGCCATATGTCTAAATTCTGTGTTTGGTAGCAGTAGTTAAACAGTTTTTCTCATGCCTATGGATTTCTGAGTTGGAAGGAATTTTGTCAAGGAAAATCCTTGCATTTCTGCCATTCTTCTTGCTTTCTGCTGGGAGCCAGTGTTGTTCTCCAAGCACTTTTAACCTAATTTGCTACAAACCTCTGACTGTAAACCATTAATAGCAGATGTTAAACATGGGAGTTAACATGCCCCAGAACTGCTGCTTTATTCCAGGATATAATTCTTGTAACCTGTGACTTTTCTTCTAATTTTCCTTTAAATCTTTAAATGAAATTTCAGGCAATCCATTTCCTCATGGTACCAAAACTGTCCACTGTCTGTTTTTACCCTTTCTGCTCCCAAAGACCAAAACCAGCACCTCCAGAAAATCCTGAGCCTTATCCCAAAGCTACCTGAAGTCTCCAGGGCTCTTTAAATTGATTCATGGAATTAGATTCCTCTTACCAGTATCAGGTTAATTAATGGATTTTTTCCCCTACCACTCATAGCCCAAGGGATTGTTGTTCTCCAAATATTTTTGGGCATTAGGAGCTCTGAGATAAGGACAGTAATCATAAATCATCTGTACGAAGCTTTGCAGAGTCAGGGCCATAGCAGGCCCTGTTCTGTAAATGGAAAGTAAAAGTGGAATGCCGTCCCATTTCTGAAAATACTCCTGCAGAAACACAACCTAGGGGACAGAAAGCCACAGTCTAGAATTGTAGAAATTTTAGGAAAAGAACTGTCCTTTTGTACACAGAAATGCTGAGGACAGTCTAAGGGTAAAGAGTCTAGTTTGAGCTTTGTTTTGAAGGTTGAACTTCAGTGTACCAAAAGCAACATCTGTTTCTTAATGAGATGCTGCTGGTTAGTGAAACTGCTCTGAAATGCATTCCACTGGAAGGTATAACTCTGATGACTGTATGTCCTACCCATCAAGATATTGTGGCCAATTCCAACAATGTGCTGTGCCACTTTCAGGTAGAAGAAATGTTCAACTAAATTTTACTCTTCAGAGGAAAAAATTATTCTTCAGTTATTAGTGAGGTTTTGTGGTTTGTTTGTTTTTTTTTTTTTAAATATTTAATTTGCAATGACTAGGTAAAGCTGCCTGGAGTAGTTTGTAGTCTTAACTTGCTACTAAGCAGGAATATTTCCCAGTCAAGTCTGAAGTCAGAGTGTAGATGAAAGCTGCTATAAATAAATAGACATTCACTGTGTGTCATCTGGAGAGGAGGAAGTCACCTGGAAGTTGCTGTTCTTTATTTATTTTACCTTCCATAAGCAGCATTAGAATCCTTCTGTGAGGCAGCTCCTGCAGCAGAATTCCCCAACCTAGTTCTCAATCTACCTCCCGCTGGGAATGGGGCTGGGGCCAAGGGAGGAACAACAGCCTCCACACACAACTCCTTGGAGCTGGGCTCTGCTTATGGGCTCTCAGAACCCATCACACTGTGACTGCATGGCCTGCAGGCAGCTGCCCTTGCTGTTAGGGCAGACCTTAGAAACTCCTCCTGCAGTGACATCTCAGTCTTTGTGATGAGTGGCACCTCAGTCTTTGTAGCTCGTGGCATGGAAAATGATGGGAAGTGATGTTTGCCAACACACCTGTTTTTGAGGCGTTAAACACTCCCAGTCAAGACCCAGCATGTTTTGATGAAGTGAATTACCCATTTTGAAATGTCCTTGGCTTGCTGCCTTGTTCCTTCTCATGAGCCTTGTGTGTACCAGCAGGTTGCTGCTTCAACACAGACATGTCATCTGGTGCCTTTGAGCTTCACACATACTGTATGTGCAGGACACACTGCAGCCAGCCAGGAAGTCCTGAGAACATGGATTTCAGAAGCATTACACAGAGATCCTTCCTCTGGTTTTCAGTTGAAGCTTGCTTTGGATCTGTGCTCTTTGTAGGACTCCTGTGGGTGTGACTGATCAGGGAGGAAGGTTATTAAGAACTGCTTGTTTAATAAAACCTGCCAGTAAGTATTGTGCAGTGCATAGATCAACCCTGCCATACTTTTGGAAATCACTATCATCTTTCTACAAGTTTCTGCATGACTACAGGAATATTATATGGCACAGTTGTAGAGGAAACTCTCAATATTATTTGTGCAAATCATGGGACACACCATGTGTCTAACTTGACAGCTTTGTGTCTTGAAGGAAGGTGGCAAGCAGGGAAATCCTGGGAGTTATTCTTTCAAATAAAAACTACTGGTATGGAAATACCTGGTAAAGGTGCTAGTAGTAGATAATTACCTATTTGCTGACTCATACAGTCTTCCTTTGAGTCATAAAATGATGTCTAAAATGATTAAAAATCAACACATAGATCCATAGCTTTTCTCTAATTTCACTTTTTGCAATGGATGTAAAATACACATTCTTTGCATGGACAAACATAGATTTGGCTTTCCTAATACACAGTCCTGGCACAGTTTTCTTCTTTTTCTCTTCAACCTTGATAGAAGTGATCCTTATTGATTTTAAGGTTTGTGGAGACTTTTTTGTTTTGCTTCTTTTTACAAAGGCTCATTTTTATTTGGAGACAAAAATTATTTTTAGCTCTTATATTTCATATTTAAATTTACTTTGACCACAAAGAAGATGGAGAGAATAGTTTTTCTCTCAGGATGTGCGATTCACCTTGCAGTTGTCAATGTAACTTTATATGGAATGAATTCATTAAGGTTACATGGGAATGACCATCAAATTAGACTACATTAGGCATGGGACCAAACTGCAGAAAATATTCTTCTATGGAGGCTACCAGAATAGAGATGGTTGCATGAAGTGTTTATTTATGCTTTTGTGTCTAAGCAGGGAATGTAGCTGAGGAGCAGCTGCTGAGGACACTGTTTGCCTAACTTGAAGAAAAGGAGGTTGAGGGGTGACCTAATTGCTCTCTACAGGAAGGAATTATTGTGCTATACAATGTACTATATTTGTTCATGATACCAATGTCTAACAAAAAAATGTATCTAAGTGCCTCTCGATTGAAGTCTTCTTTCAGGAAGCTACAGCTGAGTTACTACTGCATTCTTTAGGAAAATAAAGCTGAACTGGATTCTCAAAAGCTTGTGGAAATTTTGAATATTTTAGGTGATATAATGCACAGCCATTGCTGTCGCTTTAAGAATGGTGAGCTGTTATGTGCTGTCTCATCCAGGACTGGCATTCACATCTCTCCCTTTCACAGCAGAACCAGAAGTTTTTTGGTTTTTATCTTTCCAGTCATTTTGACCAGGCAGGGAGAGTTTTCCCCTCCCCTGGTGCACATCCTCCAAGGACTGTCAGCTCCTGCAGCTATCCTACCTCTCTATCCCCTGTAAACCACTGAAAGGGTTCTCCTTGCAGTTCCAGGCCCTTGAACCAGTCAGCTTCAACCATGTTTTGGATTCTTATGTATTACCCCAGACCTTTCCTGTGCCAGGCCACTGTCCCCAGTGAAGTCCGATCCGCAGGAGATAAATAATATCAATAACACACGAAGGAAAACTCCCAACTTCTTCCTGTGTTGGTAGGAGATTCCATTTTTTTACAGCCTCTGCCCAGATCCCAGGGTTTCACCTGTTGTTGGTACAGGGGTTGTAATAAAGACTTGCCACATATTATATCCGGTTTAAAAGTGGATTATTGTAGTCACTTTTTTTTATAGCAACAGGAAGTCTTGTTGGCAGCATATTTTAATTATGCTCTGAAGCTAATCAAGGAAAGAGGATCTGTTCTGAACACAGGAAGCTACATATACACATTTGAGTGCCTATTTCCACGGGGTAGATACAAGTGCTTAAGTGTTGCTGAACTCCCAGCACATGAGCAATCTGTTAAATGTCTATAAAGTGCAGGCTTTCATAGGAAGGGGAGGATCCACCACCCAGTGTAAGGCACCTGCTTCCTTTTTACAGTCACCGGAGGGAGACAGGCAACTGTGATCAAGAGACTCTGATCACCTCTGGAAAAGCCCTAACTCTTTTCCCTGAGGGTAGAGGAAGAGTAAAGAGACTGAAGAGATATCACTTATCTATAACAGGGTAGCTATTTTATTTCATCACTGCCTGATGCTAGCTGCGAACTTCGTCCACTTGAGGCTGGTTGCCATGATTGCTGTATATGAACAACTTCTGTGATCTGTTACTGAAAGCAATAAGGTTTCCACTTAAAAGTGCAATTTCCTTAATTTTTCTCCATGTTTAGAGTTATTTTTTTCTTTGGTATTAAAGGCAGAGGTGCATATATTGGAACAAGCTCACTTGCTCTTTGGAAGTGGGTGCATGGTATGAATGAATAACAGCTGTAAGATGCACATACTGCTTCCCAAAAGAGAGCATCCCCACTTCTCCAGTAACTCCTCTTACTACACTGCTGTAAAGTCTCATTGGCTGGAGAAAGCACTAACCCTCTCCAGAAGCCTCTAAATTATATTGGAGATTATTTGAAGCACACCCATATCAAGTAAGTTCACCTAAGTAAACTACACGAGCTCCTACAACTGAAATGTCATTGGGATGTTTGGGGTGTCTTGAACGTTTTTACAAAGCAGAAAGAATTTTCTCAGATTTTAATCACTAGGAGATTGTTATGCAAATGAAGCTTAACTGGTATAAAACAAACAGGAGAGAGGCAGGGCTTACACCCAGAACACGTGTGTACCCAACTAAATCTTTCAGCAGGTTCAAAATGTTCCCTACCCCTGTTGCCCATGGGATTTGTTTTCTCTAAGCACATCTCGTCTATTTCAAGCACTCCGTAAACATGCACTTTAGCTCGTCAGCGGAAAAGGGAAGAAGAATATTATTTGTCTACTATCCCTATGTTATAGGCTTCAATTGAGAATTTAGCCAACCAGTTTGGCAGGCCTTCCTTGGCTTTGCATTAAAGATTCCTATTCGCAGCTTGCAGAATAATTTTGCTACTCTAAAAGCAGAGTTTGCAGAGGTCCGTTCAGGATGTGCTGCGTTGGTGAGGAAGCTCATGGATCACACCTGGCTTTGTGCAGCGTCACGCGAGCCTGGGTTTTTGACATGCTGCTTTTTAAGGTGCCTTGCCAAAGCCTTTTGTGCCTTCTCATTGCATCTGCATTCCCGTTGCTGTTGTTGCTCCGTATCAGCGATAAGAACACTTTGTCAGGGTTCCGTCGTCTGGTGGTTTTTTTTGTGAGTAATGAGGGGGTGGACACACATTCAGATGTAGAAGCGCAGCAAAGTTCTTTACAAAGGAGCTTGAAAACCGCAACCTCCACTTCCTACTGCTCTGACGCTGGAAAGCTGCCAGGATCTCTAGAAGAAAAGAATCCCCAGGACAATGTTGCTTTTGTCCTGGCTTTGTTAGTTATCTCGAAACACCTCGGGATGCCTCTGTAAATTGATCAAAAAGACACTGGACGCAGGGGAAAAACACGGGGCGGGGGCCGGGCAGCCTCGTCCCCCGCGCTCGCAGGCGAGTGCCAAGCGCCGGGAGCATCTGCTGCCCTGCGGGGGCGAAAGGAGACGGTCAAAGAGCGCTTTCCCGTGAGAGGCCCCTTTTACAAATCCCTCCCCTTGCTCCAGGCACGGCCCCGGTGCCCCGCAGCGTCCTGCAGGGCAGCGGCATCAGCAGCGCTGCTCTCCCTCTCCTCCCCTCCGTAGGAGGTGCGGGTGGAGCTCCCGCCCCTTCCCCCGGCCGGCGGGACTGGGAGGCGCCAGCGCGGCTACAAAAGGGAGAGCTCGGGGCCAGTGTGCGGTCCTGCTTGGAGCTGCTGACACCCGGCCCGCGCTGCTGCAAAGAGCGAGGCTTGCGCTTGTCAAGGTACGTTCTCTGCTGAGGGAAAATCACGGTAGGGATTATGCGAGAGGGGCATTTTGCTCTGGGAGCGACTCGTTGCTGTTTTCTCTCTTTAGTGGTTTAGTTCCGTTCTTGCACCGTTTGGCTTCGCTAAAGGGAGTGTGCTGGGCGGAGGCTGTTTTGAACGTGGGGACTGAATGGGCTTGTGCTAGTCCTGCTTTGAATGGCACCCTCCGTGCCTTGCTTGGCAGTAGCGTGACAAGATGTTAATGTACTTTTTCCTCTCTCTGTCTGCAGGTGGATTTCTCCTTCAAGCTTTTCTCCTTTCAGGACCTCCTGCCCAGCTACAGTGATGTGGATCTTGGAAAAGATCAGAGTGTCAAACGAAAATGGAAACCTCCCCAGCTCTTTCTTCCTGGGACTGCCACAAGGCCAAAATCTGCCGGAAAAAGCCCGACTGAGGGCTGCTGCTTTTCCAAATGTGATCACTCCTGACAGAATCCCTGAATTCTGCATTCCCCCGAGGCTGACTAGCTCTGGATCCATTAAGAGCAGTGGCTTCCACCAGGATCACAGTTCAGTGGATGCAGCTCTCAGTTCTGATTATAGCTCTTTCCCACATCTCATTCAGGTGGAAAGTGTTGAAGAGGAGATTGCAGCCCTGGAGGAAGAAAGCACCAATGCAGACCCACAGTCCCAAGCAGCGCTCTCCCTGCCCCATTTTCCAAGAGCCTCCACTTCCTATGGCTTCTGCACTTTGCTGGAGAGTCCCCACACCAGGAGAAAGGAGTCCATCTTCCATGGTGATCCACGTGGTGCTCTACCCAGCCTGAAGCTGTCTCGATCCAGAGCTAACACCTTCAGTGGCAAAGGGAGTATGTCTAATCCCATTGCTATCAGCTTTGCTTCTATGAGACTGCCGCCCAAGCATCTCTCTCTGCACAGGCAAGGCGCCTGTGACAGTGACACTGCCTCTTCCAGTGATTCTTCTCCTTTCAGTTCTCCACTTCTCAGCAGGTCACCTCCCAGACCCTGCTCCCTGATCAAAGCACAAAGTCAAGAGGGATTGCTCTGCAGAGCACTGAAAGACAAGAGCAAATACAGAATGCCCAGGAACAATTCTCTCTCTACAGAGGAGAGCAGCTCCACTGATAACAGCCCCAGTGCCATGAGGAGGGCCTCTGAGGGGCTGCTTGGCGTTCAGAGCTTTAGCACTTCCTGTTCTCCCATGTTTCCCATGGACCTGACTTGCAGTCGGGAGAGACTGGTGGGAGAGAGTGCCGTGGTGATGGACAGGGGAGGCGTGTTAAGGCTGTCAGCTGAATACTGCTCAGAGAACGAGCGGCTGCGCATCCGCCTCATCAGTGCAGAGGGGTTGTACGATGACTCTGTAGAGCCCAAAAACATCAACTGCCGTATCTCCTTCTCCCTGGTGCCTGGGAAAACACAGAAGCAGAGAAGCACAGTTATAAAGAGAAGTAGAAATCCCATCTTCAATGAGGACTTCTTTTTTGATGGCATTGCAGAAGAAGAGCTGTACAGCCTCTCTGTCAGGATGAAAGCAACAAATAAAGGGTGCAGTATGAAACGGGATTATACCTTAGGAGAACGGGAATTGTCTTTAATGAGTATGTTGTCAGTATAGTGCTTCAAATATTCAAACAAATTGTCTTCTGAAAGTTTCCTACTAAATAAAGCTTTAGGTTGACTTTTACATTGTTGGTTTGTTCTTTGTTTTTTAAGAATACTTAAAAGTACAGTCTTACTTGGTATTACTGTTGTGCTCTTGTGCCTTGTTTTGCTGTTTAACACTTCAAACTCTGAGATATTAGGTGTTGAAAGGTGGCTGTGGAGGAGACCTCTGCCTGTAGAGTAGGACAGGAGAGAGGAGAAGGGCTAGTTTGCCTTTAGGATAAAGGATTAGGCTGTTACCAAGTCAAGGCTGTTCTCGTTTATGGCTTTGAGGCCATAAACTTCAGGTGGAAGTGTTTTTCACTCTTTCTGCAGGGTCCCTAAGTGGGTAACACTCTGTGCACACAGTACACCGTGAACTCTATTGCAGCTCCTTGGTACAGCATCAGTTCAATGAACCATTTTAACACCACTCATATTTGCACAAACTAATGTTTTAATGAGCCCTGTATTCAGAGGGAGAATGAGGTCTTTTACAACAGGTGGATTTGAATTCCCAAAGCTGGTGTAAGTTTATGTTAAGGATAATGAGATTTTAGCTTCTGAGCAGCAGCTAAAAGCCACTGGAGGCAGGGCTCTCTACATAGACCTGCAGTGTCAACACTTGAACAGTCTGGGTGAGGTTGCAGCATGGTCAGCATCTTCTTTTGCCTTCCCTTTCCATGGTCGGTTTCATGGCCCACAGAATCAAGTTGCCAGGTAATTGCGTTTTGATCAGGCATGTACCTGAGAGCTCCAGCCCTCAGCAATTCAGCTATTGAATCCTGGCTGAAGCAGATAAGATATCGGTGCAGCAAGGGCAAAGGACAGTTTGGGATCTGGCATTGAATTTCTGCTTCAGCTAATGACTTGATGCATCCCTTGCTCAAGTCATTGTCATGCAATTAGTGTAATCAATCTGTCCTGTCTCTGAGCATGAGTGGCTGAAGCACTGGCTTCAGTGCCAGGGGAAACATAAATGTGCAGAACTCCTGCGTGCTTGAGACCATCTTCCTTTTTTTTTTTTCTTTTTAATGAGGTTTACTTGGGGCTGGGTAAAATGGATAAGTTAGTGTGAGGAGGTCAAGTGTCTTGAAAGTCCAGGCCTGTTGCTGCCTCCCTTGATTAAGGCTTCATTTTGTGAGCGTAGATAAACCTTAATGGAAGAGCAATCCATGCAGGCAAGGGGCAGACAAAACAAGGTTTACTTTTGTTTTTCCTTTGAGACTGTAGGAATAGGGCCTTGCTAGTGTCCAAATACAAATCTTAAAAGCTATTTCACAAAGACTTTAGCAGAATCTCCCCCTGGCCTATTCTGGCAAGAGTCCAGCTGTCTGCACATCATGGGACTGCTCACAGGGAGACTGTAGTATTCCTTGGCCAATGAATAATTTGATTTCATTTCAGACAGAAATACTCTAGGAAGGATAGAAGAAAATTCCTTCTGAGAGCAGAAAAAGCCCAAAGGATGTTAATTGTGACCATAAGTGCTCTGAAATGCCAACTGCTAATCCTTGATCCAGCTCACAGGAGATGCTTCTAAAAACAGAATCCTTGTACAAGGACAACTCACACAGGTGAATGGCTGGGTGTATTCCCAGTAGCCAACTGAAATAAAATGGAATATTAATTCCTTTGTACTAAGGGAAGGAATTAGATGTACTGACACGCTGCTCAGATGGAGGTGATACACTGTCACTGTTATCCTTGAATCTGGCCAAATTGACCATAAGGGAAAACTTAAAGGAAGTGGGGAGAAGTGAAATTAAAAAATGTGACTTCAAGGAAGAATCAATATTGTTGCAAAAAAAATAAGCCAATTTAATTAGTTATTGCATGGGGTCTCCTGAAGGTAGGCAGAGATTCCCTCTTCAGGCTTGTCACTCATCCACTATCACAGTTTCAGTTCTTGGGGTTTAGGGTCTTTTCACAGGTATACTCCATGGAGAGATTGAGATAATACAGAACAGTTACAGATCTCAGAGGATCATGTACAGTCACACTGTGGTGGGTATCTGTCTGCCCTGTGACTGTGCCATGCCAGTGCTGTCCTACAGGGACACAGAATGATGGGATGGTTCAAGGTGGGGAAGAGGCCTTTGGGGATTGTATCACCTGATTCCTGCTGGAAGCATAGGCAGCTCCAGCAGGTTGCCCAGGACCATGTCTTATATTTGGCTTATAGTGTTTCCAAGGATGGAGACTCCAAAATCTGCTTGGGAAACACAGTCCATTGTATTACCACCTTACTAGCAGAAAAGGTTGGGTTTTTTTCTGCATAAGTGAAATTTCCTGTATTTCAATCTGTTCTCATGGCCTCTTGTCCTGTCAGTGGATACTGCTGAGTAGAGCCTGGCTCCATCCTCTCCACTCCCTCCCAGCAGATATTCATACATATCAATGAGACCCTCCCTGAGCCTTCTCTTCTGCAGCCCAATGGGCATACTGCACTTACTGCCTAAAAGAAACGTGCTTCTGAAGTCTCATCTTTTTTCAGGCAGGGAAGAAGTTAAATCCTTAAGAAAGTTCTCCCTTCCTGTCACAGGAAGATAGGTTCCCAGCTGGGATTATCTGGTCAAGTATTTAAACAGGTGAAGCCTCTCTCTTTGGTTGGTTGAAAGGAAACTCAGCTGTTTTTAAGACTCTTTAAAAAATTATACATTTCTGAGAAAGTCTCCCCATGGAAGGCCTGCAAGCTAGAATGGGACAAAGCAAAGCAGTAGAAGACTTGCAGAACCAATTCAAAGGCAGAGTTTAAGCCTGGGAAGAACAGAGGGACTTTGCCTATGTTTCTCTGGTAAATAATTTAGCTTCAGGTTTTTCTTGATAATTTTATTCTTTAATATAAGAACTTTGAATTAAGTACCTATTCAGGTACATTAGACTAGACTGGACATGACTGTAACAGTGGATGGAAAACAGTTTTGGTGGGCTCCCCCCCACCCCATTTTAGTGTGTCTCTTTATATTTGATCAATTTGAAGTTTTGGGGTCTTGCTTATCAGGTGTTATTAACAATACAAAGCCATAATACAATTGGAACACTTCAGTTTTACCTGACTGTTAGGGGGCACAGGGTTTGTTTTCCTGTGCTCTTAGAGGTGAGCTGGAAGGGTGAGCACCTCACCACTGCCTATGCTGCAGCTGCTTTCCATAAGCGTCAGCCTTACTGGGGCAATTACGTAAAACACCTGCATAAGCAAACAAAAAGGCAACTGGATACTTCAGCCTGGAAAAGCTCATGATGCCTCAATGCTTGTGTTAGAGTCAGCAGCAAGAAGAAAATCAACCTCCTGGCATTAGCAAACAGCTACTCAGAGTTAAGAAATATTATCTTTAGAAGTTTTCTAAAATACCATGAAAATATGGGAGCATAAATGACTCTTTCAAGCAAAACTCATGTTTTGGGTAGTCTGATCAGTTGTGTTCAGTGCTGCTCGGTGGCTGGAAGATCACATCTCAATTTAAATTTAAAAAAAAGCCCAGACAATTGTTTGAGGAAAAGAAGGTCTTTGTGCCAAGATCCTGGACTTATGTTCTACTAAGCAAATATTATTTGTTTCAGCTGCACTGGAAATAATACTTTTGCTGGCCTTTTCAAATGCAGTTATTTTGGGCATGCCCCTTCAGTTCTGGACAAAGGTTACTGCAGATCAAGGCTTATGTTTTTCTTTCCAGAAATCCACTCAGGTTATGTCAAATAGAATTTGAGTTGCAATATACTGAGGTATGGTACAGTAAAATGCCAATTCCTGTAACTCAGCTCCCTTTCAGGAAGAATTCAGAAATAATACCAAGGGAAGCAAATACATGTGACCTAAAAACCCTATCAAGACAGACCTGTAGGCTGGGATTAGGCAGCATAGTGTCTGCAGTGTCAAATTCTGCTTATTGCATCACTTTCTCTAAGCTGCTCCCATTTCTCAGACTGCCTTTGGAGAGGCACTGCTGAACACAACACCTATGCTGCTTCTAAGTGCTTCATGTGAGAGGACTTTTTGGGGAGGGTGGTACATCTGCTCCTGGGCCTTGGCTTTTCAGTCTGCCATAGTGCCTGTGATGAAAGACTGAACATATGATGGGTCCTAATGGGCAAAAATTCTTCTATCTTTTTAGTCTAGGTAGTAATTGCTGTGGGTAACTCTTAGTTTCCTTAGAGAACTGATGAAAGAACAATTAGATAAATGTATGAATCTGTGAAAAGCCTATGTGTGGGTTGCCAAGCTGTGGAAGTTATCCTGGAGAAATGTCTGCCAATGGAATTGCTCAGTGTGAGGACCTCTCTTGCAGGACAGCTAGGGAGGTCATGCCACAAGCTGTGTGCTCACCAGGCCACCCCATGCTCACCACACCTCTCCCAGCTCTTGGCTGCTCGACCGTTTTCCTGCATCAAGGTTGGAGCTCCAGCTTGCCCACGTGCCTGAATTGTGGGCCATGATATTTGGCCAGGGTAGGAAAGGTAATGAGTTCTATCTATTAATAGCTTTTTGCAGCAGGGTTAAAATGACCACTTACACTCACAAAATGAATAGCATAATTAGATGCTATTTGTTTTTGAGTGCTGTGTGCCCTGAACAAAAAATATATATAAGATTAATCTGCATATTTGAATGAATGGTATTTCAGTACAGACTTAGTGCTGGTGACTGTCACTGTATGTCACTGTAATGTACTCTAATATTATTAATAGTGCCTTAGAAGCAAAGGCTGATGCTGAACAATCTGTCCTTGTAGCAAAGGTAAAATGAAGTTTAATGTTGTGGAGGGTCTGTGAACTAACCTACTTTGCATTGAAGTGATTGATGTAAAGCACAGGGGATGTAAAACAGAGGAGTGATGCCTCAGAGCACATCCCAGCCTGGGCTGTGCACAGTGTTGTGCTGCCTGCAGAGTGGGGAAAGGGTCAGTGTTCTTTGACTATCTTGTGCCTCCATTAGGATTGATAGGCAAGTCATGTTTTGTGCTGCTGCATCTTTGCATTTAGGGTATCTTTTTGAGAGCAAAAGAGCTTCCAGTAGTTCTTTGTTCCTGTCAGGAACAGAAATAGCTGCAGCCCAGGTTCCTGGCAATAAGTGGCAATTGAGGCAAGGTACTGGGAACTGAGCACAGTTAATTGGGTAAGATGAAGGGTCCAACAAACAAGAGTGAGTAGAATTCACAGCCCTTTTTGCTTAGATAACCACCACAGGTGACCAGATACCTCTGACTTCTGGTTTTGTTATTCCATCCCCTGCTATTTTTCTATTTCTGGCTATAAATATTCTAATGCTGCAAAATTAGCTGTCCTGAGTGGTACAGTGAGAACCTGACCTTGTCAAGCATTGCATGTTCTAGACAGGAAAGAACTGAACACGATTTTCCACTTTGCCTCTCTTCTGTTAAACCTAAATGATTTTTCTACTTACCTTTCTCAGCCTCTTCATTGCAAACTCAGGAAATACCTGAAGGAGCACAAGGTGAAAGAAGGTAATCTGAAAAACCTTAGAGATGCTTCTTTCTAGTGGGAAGACCGGACAAAGTTTTGTGTCTTCATTGCATTGCTGTGATGAAGAAGCACTTACAGGGAAGCAAAAGACATTGAGAAATGTCACTCAGGTAAGAGGCTTATACCGAAGGTGGTCATTTGCTCATAGATGAAGGATGAGATGAAGTAGCTTAGAATGGCATTGTATAAATATTCAGAATCATTTCTATAAACTCCTTAAGAAATGGCACAGTTCCTGAAGGTGAAACCCTTTAACTCAAATCTTTGATCTGGTTTTGGTGGGGTGGGTTTGTTGTTTTTTTTTGTCAAATCTTCCTGTGCTAACCACTGTCTGTTTCCAGTGAGCAAGAAGCCTGAATATACCATACCAGTAAATATAAAAGCAGTAACAGATAATCTTAAAATCCCAGAGCCAATTTCAGCTTGCCTCTGAGGTTTCTGTGATTTCACCAGATTATTTTATTTATGTAATTTTGATTCTAGAAGATATCCTAGTTGTAAGCATGTGTTGCTTGATCCTTTCTGACAGCCTATAGCAGAGCTGTACCTACCAGAATTGCTTTCTGTTGAAATCCCAGCTCGTACATTTTGCAGAAGGTGTTGGGCATTGAGCACAGCTGGCTTTTGCAGTGCTGGATGCCAGAAGCTCAGCTGAATTGGAGGTCCCAGCACTGCTCCTGCCTGCACTTTAGCAGCAGGACAAAGCTTTGGTGTTAGACAGGCTCAGCATGACCTGCTGCCCAGCCTGCAGGCGCTGCTGTGCTGAAGCTGATGATAAAGATGGAGTCGAGGAGAAGAAGGATCACCCAGTATAGCTTTTTAAAGGCAAAGAGTTCATGCTGAGTGTTGGCAAAAGCAATGTCACAAATGGTGAAGAAGTGACTGTAGTGGTAAATGCTGACTTTCACACCCCTAATTAGCTGTGTCAAAGCTGATTCAAGACAATAATTCAGCTGAGCTGTGTTGGATCAGCTGCTCTGTAGGGGAAGAAGGACAGTCACAGCTCCACAGATGGTTTCTAATGGACAGGAAAAGTTGTGCAGAGTCCTAAGTGTTGTTTGTCTGCCACGTGTACTCCGCCAGTGATGGAGGATGGCTGGGTTGGGAGCGAGGCACTGTCAGGTGAGATTCTAGAAAGGAAAATATCCACCCTTCTCCACAGATGGGTGATCAACCCTGTGCTCTGACAGAGGCTGCAGTGCACTGGAGAAGTAATTTTGCATTTTTAAGATAAAACTTCTGATTTCTGTTCGGAAAAGTTACAAAACCTATCCCACAGCTTTGTTGCTTATTAACCCAGCTGTTTTTTTTAGCAGAATGTTTTGCTGGGCTACTTCCTCTGTTGTAATCCAGAGGAATCTGAAACAAGACCATTAGCATGAAAATGCTGGTGGAACTGAGAGCTATTCTTAACCCACTGGGAACATTGAAAATTTCCTGAGTCTGCATAAATCCTAAGCACAAATCTAATTCAATAGTGGGTTTTCTAAGACTTGTCTTGACTAGATCTATTGGAAAGGAACAGACACATCTAGTAAACATAGACAAAGAGGTATGGAAACCAGCTGGAATATTTCTGTATTGTTCTAAAAAAGCATGTGACTTCTTTTAGCCATCTGTTTTGAAGATATCTTGCTAGGAATAAATGAGTTAAGGCTGCTTCAGGAATGGGACAACAGACATGTCCAGCTGACAGGAATGATCTGTCACCCTTGGAAGTTACAGCATGGGCACAGGAGATGAGCAGAACACTTGAGATTTGCACAAATATGAACAAAAACAAAGGGAGATTTAATCCATGGGACTTTTTAAAAGGTCAAAATGCAGCATGATCTCGGGGAAGTTACTGGAAAAAAACCTGATAAAGTCAAAAGCCAAAATGCAGGGTAGGTCTGCCAGTATGGAACTAATCTGCTCCATTTATTTATATTTCCACTCAGTGTTTGTGTTGTAAAGAAATACTATTTGAGGACTGAGTACCACTCACATTTCACTTTTGCTTGATAAGAACATTTTTTTTCCTAGAGAAAAATAGTCCTTGTTATGCTTTTGGCTCATGACTTTTTGTCAGCTTCAGAATCCTGGCATAGCTGATGCTGGCAGGGACCCAGAGATCTCCAGCCCCTTGCTGACAGCAAGGTCAGCTACAGCAGTCTGCCCAGGACCATGCTCAGTAAGATTGTGAATGTCTTCAAAAGATGGAGACTACATTGTCTCTGGGCAACCTGACCTAGTGCTTCCCCACCCCCAGAGTAAAAAAGTGTCATTTTTCTCCTCTTCCTTCTCCTGTGTCATCTTTTGTATGAATGGAATTTCCCATGTTTCAGTCTGCACCCATTTACTTTTGTTCATAGTGGTTGCACTGAGAATTTGGCTCCATCTTTGCTTCCTCAAATCACCATTGTTCCTTTTACTCAGTTTCACCTTCCAAACACAGGAGATGACTTTTCTGTGTGTTTCTTATATGTTTTACTAATACCAGAAATATAATAACATAAGATGTCTCACCCATCTTGGCTTTTTTAGAAAGTACTACAAATATCTGTGGTCTGACCCTGCTTATAATACATGCAGAGGGAGTCTCAGAATGTCATAAGTGCCAAGTTAAAAACTTTTAATACCCATGTGAAACGCACTGTCATCAGTATTAAATGCAAGCATTACAAAACTAAGCAAGACTTAAAACCTGAAAAGTATATTGACAAAAAGAATTTGGCAAGGCTGAAGTTTTGTTTCTTCAATACATTACCAGTGTACAACATTGGGATGCAGTCCTGATCCATTTGTCTGTTCATTACACCTAAATTAACAAGATTTTTGACTGCACAGGCTGCAGGACTAAAGGATGCCAAGTCAAAGGGTGAAAATACTTGCAGTATGTAGTTCCAAATGCATCAACCAAACTGACAGCAGTTTAAAAGTGAACAGAGGAGTTGGTTAATGTTTTTCTGAGGAGTGATCCTGAACCCTCATTGCAAAACTATATGCTAGATAAACATGTATTATCATACATGAGATACAGCAATGCCTGAAGAGAAGTTTTTGCCCAGAATACATCAGAAGACTAAATTCCTTTTACCATGGTCTTGAATATACCAGGCCTATAACTACCACCTATGCAACATTAAAAAAGGCAGGACTGAGTTAGTGGTAGCAGCAGTGGCAGTAAGAACTATATTTCTGTGTGTGGCAGGAGGGGAACTTGGCCCCTGTCTGCTTTCCATTAGTCCCTGTGACACTTTGCAGCCTTCTCCATCTGCCTCACTGTGCCCTCCTCTTTATCCTTATTTTGTTGTGTGATGATTATGTGAGCAGGTGGACACCTCAGATGTAGGCTATCTGGAGAAAACCAGAGTAGTCTCAAACTGACATCTATGCACCTAGACTTTGGAGGATAAATCCAGCTAAGTAACCTGAAAATTATGCTATTTTCACTTATTATGTTATATAGATGATGAGAAATAAGAAAAAGTGAAAGTAGCACTTGTGCACCATAGGTCTTCCTAAGAAAAGGTGGGTGTAATAACAGCAACAGAAACGTGGGTGTATTGAAGGGAGGCCTGGACCCCGAAACAATACATGAAATATCCCCAAGTAAAACAGTGTCATCAATTTTATAAATCAGCCAATCAGAAAAGGACCATTTTCTAGTGGATACATCATAAGAAAATCTGGGGATCATCCCCATTTTAATCCACATTTAATGGCATGAGCATTTTGGGTTCTGCAAAGCTACAGAATTGTCACCTACATGTCTCATATTGCCCTGGTGACTGATTTTGAAAATGTTGGTAACAGTTCTCTGATTTGGAAAGAGCTGGCAGCACACCTACACATGGAGTAGTGGTAGGTGAGAGGAGACTTGTTAGCCATACACACGTGGTTAAACTAACACAGGCCTGCGCTACCAGACTTTCTGGAATACCAAAGGAGACATAATAAGATGTAAGGGGAAAGGAGCAATCCAGGACATCACACAGAACTCCAGTTCTACAGGGTTCTTCTAGACCACATCCACTTCAACATCACACTAACAAAATCCATTGACAGAGCAGGACTTGCTCAAGTATATGAAGCAGAACACATTTAATGAGGAAACTGATGATATTAAAGTACACCATAAAACACAGTTATTCACCTCCTAATTTAATGAAGCATTGCACCTCACTGGAACAAGCAATTTGTGCAATACAATAGTTCAGGAAATAAGAGACCTATTTACATCTCCTAGTAGTTTAAAATATTTCTGGGGTTGAAAACAAAACAAGAAAGCAAGGCCATGGTGATGTCAAGTTAATTGTCAAGGTGAGGAAAGATTCTGGATTTGCTAATTCATGATGTGCCATGACCATATGGGTCATGGTTTTTCCTCCCTCCTATTCCCCCAGTCCTTCCAGTTTCTGAGTTTCTCTATACAGGCACCAATAAGTGTTGCCAATAATATAACAGGATTCTACCGTGCAGGTGAGAGGGAAGCACACAGCCAGACTCTATGTCCCTTCTCAGTGTGTATGAAAGCAGATTCATAATTTATGCTGCTGCTGAATAAGTCCAGGCACCAGTGCATTGCAATGATTAATTTAACGAAGCCTGCTTAGAAATGACAAGTAATAGCTAATGGCAGGTTGTTTCACTCTTGTAAGTGCTTATTAGCTGTAACTTCTAAGAAAGAACAAAGGATTGAAAGTCTGTTTTCCTAGTCAGTCTGACAGGTAAAATTGGAGGTTACATATTTCTGACTTTCCCCACATAATTGCTCAGGTGTGTGTCAGCTGACTGAAGCAGCTTTGTCTGCAAAGGAGAGGGTAACAGGTTCCCCCATGCATGATCAGGGCTCAGTATAATGTATAATCAAGGTGAATGTTTATCCCTTCCACGAGCCCATGATGGGTACAGATGGCACTCAGCCAGCCTGCCAGGCTTCCTTGGTTTGTTTTGGAATTAACAGTTGATTCACACCTGGGACGCAGTACCCAGCCTCCAAATGCACCTGGACAAATGTTTTGAAGAACACTTTGCACTTGTAACTATGTTCCTGTCAGCCTCTTAGTGCCATGAGCTACTGATGTTTCTTGGTGCAGCTTTGACTTACCAAACAGGTTCTTGAGGCAAGATTGGCCAAACAGTTTGGTTCATCAGCTCTGCAGTCAACATACTTGCTAGAATGCCTCAAAACACTCAGATCACTGGACCTGCCATGAAAACAAATTAACTTGATATAAAAATACTTTTAACCTGTAATTGAATGTTTTTGTCAGGGAAATTGCCAAATCCCCATTTCACATGAACAGATATGTGAGTCATTACAGTTGAGCATGTTTATTGTACATGGCAGTTCTTTTCAAAACACGCGTTTAAACAGATGGCTTATGTTGACTATTAATTCAGTTCCTGCAATTAAGTTCAATCTGAACAAAGTCGACAGAGACTGACATTCTATTGACATCAAAGCTGCTATATTGCATCTTCTCCCTATGAATGTTCCAATTTGGATCTGCTGCTACAGCCTACTGAAATGTCAACTGTGATAAGTCACGATGCAACTGAAGAGGAGAGATAAGGTACTTGGCGTCTTCATAAATTACTTTTTGACCAGGATTTATTATTTGCATATTCATGCTGTTACATTTCAATGATGAAAGTCCATGTTTGAGCAAATTGCTAGAAATAAACACAGCAGTAGGAAGAAACTTGTCTCTCTGTCTCTACGGATGTGGTGAGCTCAAACCACAGGCAAGTGAACTCCCCATACAAGAAACCCAAGTCCGTGGTGGTGCCTTTCTCTGCCCACCAATGCTGCTGTCAGGTTTATGGTCCTGCAGGCAAATGATAGAAGATGTGAATGGCCACATACCTGGTGAAACCCAAAGCTCTTGTAATGCAATGTTGTGTTAGGCAGGATACTGCAATAGTGACTGGCAGAGGAGTGGGAGAGCAGCTCAGGTGACACAGCCTAGACTACAGAGCTGAGGTTGCTTTAGGCTTTCTGATATGCAGCCCATTTCGGGGTGTTTAAAAGTGCCAGACAGGTTTCTCCTCTAAGAACTGTTTTGCAGAGTCTTTGGAATTTATGTTTATTCATTCCTGCAGCAAAGTGCTTCATACTTCAGCTGTGCACAATATGAAAAAGTGTCTCCCCTTCTTTTGAACTAGCTGCCATCTTCATTTGACAATCTGCAGGTCTTTCATTGGAAGAAACACCAAACAATTGTTCCCTACTCACTGTCTTTTGTCACCAGTGATTTTACAAGTCTATTCAATCATCTAGTGTGTTTCACAGCCTGAGGGATTCTATGCTATTTTTATCACTTTTTCTTGTATTAACCAATCAGTAATTTACTTACCAATCTCAGTAATTTCCAAATACCTCTCTGCAGCAGGTAATGTGTTGGTCCTGAAGCTGGATTTGTATGGCTGCAATTCAGCAAAGAGGGTATCCAGCCCCCTGTGATCCATTTAGGAGTTGTTGACTGTGACTTCTGAAGTGACACAGAAGAGCTGGTGTAGCTAGCTTTAGTGAATTAGGGTAACAGGAATAGTTTAACAAGCATGTCATGTCTACTAGGTACTGCTTATACCTTTCCCTCCTTCCTTGGTACTCTCCTAAAGCAAATTCCATCTTTGCTACTTCTCCTACTATATTGTTCACTTTCATTTAGTAGTGGGAAGACGTACATTTCATACATGTCTTAAGAAAGAGATGTTTTCAAATGTCCTTTCATTACGTGGCAGCAACTTTGTAAACGTGCATGGGAGCAGCTTTCATACAGCACAGGCTGTACAGTAGTTATGCTGTTTTTCCTATCTCCTCTAGCAGGGCCTGTGACACACATTCTTGAAAGACCTCCAAGTGTCACTGCATGATTGTGGACAAGGCTGAGGTTGAAGCAGAACAAGGTCCCTCTGTTTCCCAGTCTGGCACGTGTTCAGTGTTGCAGGGTTGGCACTGCCCAGCAGTGAAACTCCTCCATGCTGGAACTCCACCATCTGTTGGAGCAGAGAGCTCATTTGCAGTCACACTCATGCAAATTCCCAGGCAGCCCATAGTCAGCAATCAATTAAGTCTCAACACTGATACATGTAACCTAAACCAGAAATAGTTACCGTTCCTTGAGTGGAATTCATTGCTGGAATTAAAAAGACCCACTGTATTTCTGGCAAAGACTGTCTGAGGAACAACATGAAAGCTCTCTGGGGAGCAACATGCAGAGCTTAAATCTCGTCTCATTTTTTTTTTTATTAGCTTTAACAAAATGTACACCTCATGAAGAAGAGGAACAGCTATATGTCTCATTACATAAGTTCTGACCCTTCATTTCAGTGAGTATATTATAATAGTAATGAACTTTACAGAGTTATTATTTCAGCACTTTTGGATAATATTCTTAAAAACCAAGCAAATCCCCCCAAACCGCACACCACAACCGTCCCCCCTCCCCCCCCAAAACAACTCCAAAATCCCCCAAACTCCCCAAAATTCTAACCCAAACAACACTTTGCCTTAAATCCCGGAAAACCCATATACACTCTCTCACAAAGGCAGTGAAATATCTGGGCAATAGTATATTTTCTCTCTAAAAAGCTATAGTTAGTGTTTTAGCTGACCCACAGTTCTAGGAAGGAAATCTCAAACCCAAAGGCAGAACAGCCTGGATGCTTCTCCAGTAAGATGTAACTACAGCAACCACGAGGCACAACTATTTGCCTTTAGAGAAAGAGAGGAGCAAAGTTGTGCTGTAGCTTGATTAAATATTTGTGAAGCTGATTAAACATCCTTTCACCAGGTGAATATATCATACTCTAAACAGCTGTGTAAAAATGACCTACAGAAACAGGTTATTTTTATAACTTTTCTTGAAAAATGGCTCCAGGGAAGTACAGGTAATGAACAGGTACCAGAAACATTAGGAAGCTGATTGCAATTGTAGCTCATGAAGCTGGCTATTTAGGTTGCTTGATATTTCTTGTCATTGGAGCTGGATTTCAGTCATTGGTAACTTTGTGAAATCATGAGTTTTTGGTCTCATGTTTTCTAGCCTGGATGTTAAGCTCAGAATGTATTTTAGTGAGAAAGTTATTTAATTTTTCTTGTTTCTAATCAAGCTGTGTGTATGTGAGCTCTAAAGAGTAATTAATCCTGTTTGGCCCATGCATGCAAACAGAGTCAGACTTTGCCCATCAAAGCTGCTCTGGGCCAGCACACAGCTTGTATTTTTTTTGTGCTTTCATTGATCCTGTGCTAGAACATAATGGATCTATGACAAGAAGGAGGAGTGAAGAGCAAGAGGAGGAGGGGTCAGCTCAGGGATCTGGCAGGACATGGCAGCCCTCTGCAGGAGTGGGGATTTACTCTGGGGAGACAGGGGTGTCTGGGGGGCACAAGCCCAGCTGGCCAAGCAGGAAAACAGCTCAGAGAACTGGGGCTCTGAGAAGACAAAAGAAGGAAGAGAGTCAAATCAGCAGGAGAGGTAAAGCAATGGAGGTTTGGGAGGGACTGTAACTGCGTTGGCCAAGGTAAGAAAATCAACAATAGCAGCAGCTTCTCAAGTAACAGAACCAATTTTTTGGGTTTGAAGATAAAATATTCCAGGTTAATAGAATTTATTTTTTAATGTGTGTTTCTGAAAGTTGTTTTAAAACAACCTATTTCAATAGTATAACATTCACATGATTGCTACCGTCACAGGAAGCAGCCAGGTCTTTGCTGGAGCAGAAGCTTCCCAAGTGATTTCTGAAGGATATTGAGAGTGGGAAATTGTTGGTCCAAGGGCAGGGGATGATGGGGAAAGGCAGCCCAGGTAGTCACTTTGAGTCAGAGGAAATCTGATTAATGCTATTGGTTAGCTATGAATGCCTGCAGCTTACATGCATTCATTGAAGAATTTCTCAAATCCAAATTATGGAACAAATTGAAGGAAAAATGGCCACCTTATGGCCATCACATTTCTCGAATTTTCCTCCTTACTGTGTTAAACAAATGATGTAATTCTGCTGGTGCCTTGTTTTCAGTTTCCTGTTTTTAAGTTTATTGACATTTCTTCCAGTCCCAGGAAAACTAATTTACTGAGAGATTATAGAGTAGTTAGTTTGTGTTGGTTTAGGCAGACGTTCAGATTCTGTCCCACATTGATGACTAATCTCTACTTCTCTTTGGCTGGTGGATAAATGCAACGGAGTTTCCACAGTCACACAGGTACATGAGGATGTTTACAGATAAAGCAGGAAAATTAGTGTAGTCTTCTTTGAAAAGCTGCATCATACTTCAAAACAGCAGCTGTCATTGTAACCTTGTGTCTGCTGAGCATCAGTAGGATTCCTGGTCTGTGCTTCCATGTTTTGTGCTGCCAGCTATGAGGAATGGAGATCTTTTTGGCAGCGGCCCTGATAAACTGGTAGGCCATCAAGCTTGATACTCAGATAGAAGTGGGTGTGAATGATGATCATTTTTGCTTTTTCCATCCAGTGGCAGTCTGTGTGCATGTATCAAAGCACCAAAAGGTTTTTTTTTTTTTGCTTGTATGCAGAGTATGAACCATCATCCAGGGAGACATCTTGTGAGCATCCTGGCCATGCTGGCAGCTGTGGCATCGTGGTGTCCTCTTTCTTCTCTGTCATTTGCCTTTGGTAACTCAGTGTGAAAAAATGAGGTTCACTTTCCTGGTAAATTTTTAGAAGCTTTAATAAAAGAC
This sequence comes from Rhabdornis inornatus, assembly GCA_013397075.1. NCBI lineage: Eukaryota > Metazoa > Chordata > Aves > Passeriformes > Rhabdornithidae > Rhabdornis > Rhabdornis inornatus. The sequence goes on along the minus strand of VWZS01008407.1, from coordinate 3,456,759 downwards.
AAATAATAAAGCAAACAAGAGACAAACAATAAAGCAAAAGGTAATAAGGGCCAGGTGCTGGACATTGAGCCAAGAGCACACACTAACTCAGAAAACACTTCTTTAAATGCATCAACCTGTTGCATATTCATAGACCTTCATGCATTATTCAAAATCACCCACCTAACCTGTAAATCAACTTTTTTTTCTTTCTCCTTATGGCTCCTTCTTGTCGGCTAGTCCCTGATAACGGAGATCAATAAATTCCTTCCCTGGAGTTCTGGTGCTCATCACCCCTGTCTTCATGCAGATAGGATAATCCAATAATGTGAATAATTTTCTGATTATCTTTTTACCATTCTCTGAGTTAGTTACATGAACAAACGCTTTTTACATCACCATGTTATAGTCTAAGAAAAATATATATTTATCACACTACTATTTCTAAATTTTGTTAATAGCAGAGCTAAAAGAAACTATATTCATACAGCAAAGATTTCCAGCATTATACCTAGAGCATTCATTTTAATATTTGTGAAAAGCGTGTGTAGAAAGAGGTGGTGCAAGCAGGATGCACACACCTTTAAGCTACAAAGCAATTATTTGTTGCCTTATGCACATAGTTGTGACTGACAAGTTCCCAGCCTAAGGAGAGCTGGCAGGGACCTGAGAGCAACAGGGGAAACCAGTGAAAACAGTGTTCAGTGTTCTTTTGTTCTCTGGTACCAGCTCACCCTCAGAGCTGCTGAGTTGCCATCCTTGAATCCCTATTTTTGATTTAGATCTTTAAGCCTTTCCAGGAAGTGACATTCTCCATCCCAACAATCTTGCCTCTGCCTGTAAAGTTCTCTTTCTCATTTTGTCCAGCCCCAGCTGACACACGGTCTCACAGCTCTTGCTGACAATTTGGTGGTTTTCTCAGAAGTCTGAGTGAGGATTGCATTGCTGTACTTCAAAACAGAGCCTCGGGTTACAGACGGCTGGAAAAAAAGGAGGAGGTGCTGCCATGAACTCTCCTATCTGTGGCTGTGTGCTGAGCAGGCTGGTTGGTTTGGGAAATCTGGCACACACCTCGCCCCTTCCCCCCCTTACGAAAGAGTTATTCATAAATATCTTCCAGGAAAGTGCTCATACAGCATTCCTGACAGAGGAGAGAACAGAAGATTTTCATGGCTAAGCACTAGAGTCTGGGGACAAATTTGAGCTCACAGTGAAGAAAAGGCAACTAGAGGATGTTACAAGCCTGTTAAGGATAGCTGAGCATGCAGGAAGTCCATGCCAAATATTTCAAACTCTAGTCTTTTGTTATAAAAATTGATAACTTTTCATTTTATTTCTGTGTGTTATTTATTTTTTGAAATTTTATTTTCTTTGCTAATTATATGACAGCACTGAAACTCTATTAATTAAAATGCTGTGCTTGAAGTGAGAGCAGTTGAAGTAAAATATCTGTCATAAAACCCAAATGGAGACCATGAAATTATAACAGATGTGGGACTGAGAAATTCAAGCTGCCTGGACATATTGAATAAATGCTGTGCTGGGACACAAGGCAGGATAATTGCTTGGTTCATCAAGTAGCCAGAGACCCACAGCATGAGAAATCAGTCCTGACATGCTCCTAAACCAGTATGCAAGATACATAATAGTGGATGAATAGTTGTGATTTGCAGTAGAGACCATCATGTACTCAAACACCAACCCTGCAGGAGGAAAAACATAATTTACTACAGTAATACATAAACGAAGACAAATGAAAAGGCTTCTGAAAGGAAATTTAATATAAGCTGTGCAGAGAAGATTTAAAGAACTCTTATCCAAGGCTTGGATGTATGCACTCCTATCTAATGTGTTTACAAAAAGACTAAATCACAAGGAAAGTGGTGTGGCTAAACAGGAATGGGAGCCTTGTTAAAGTAAAGAAACATTAAAAAAAAAAAAATCAGATCCAAATAATAAAAATTGAGATGAGCATAAGCTCTGGTTTTAGAATTAACTTCCCCCCAAAAAGGAGCCATAAGAACTAAGCTGTATCCCTGTCATTTTTCACTTTGCTAGCCAAGCTCTTCTATTATTCTCATGTACAGTATGTTCACCTGTCCTCTGATCATGCTAGTGGATACATTTGAATTAATCTTTCTTCACAAGGGGTAGCCTACTCTAAGGAAGGCCTTTGTTTTTAGAAGTCCTAACTTGTGTTTCGTGAGAAACTTGCAAAGGGCTGTAAAATAACAAGATATGATCTAGTTCTGTGTGCTTATTCATATTTTGTTATTTTAAATGATACGGGTAAATATTAGCATCTCAGAAGCACATCACGTAAGCTCCACTACTAGAAACTAAAATGAGAAATATTATAATCCAACCAAAATGACAGTTCAGATTAGATCATGTGTTCACAACTTCATGAAGTCATAAAAGGTCTGGTACAGTATGTAATCAAAGCGTGCACCCACCAAAGAGAAGGATTGCTATTTGTTGATTTTGCCTCAGGTGTTTGAAACAGGAGTTGTTTCCCTCTGGCAAAGGCCTGTCTATAACAGAGGACTTCAGCAACCTGGGACTGCCAGGGCCAGGGTTCACTGAATGAAGGGATCAACTGCGAGAGGGGATAAAGCCTCTTCAGCCAGGGTTAAGGAACTACAGAGATCTAAGCAGGCCCTTTGCAATTTTCTGCTCCAACACTTCCTCCTGAAAATCTCACTGCAGTTGCAGAGCTATTGTTTACCCTCTTTCATTATTTGCTCCCTTTACCTGTATGAGCACAAAGCTTGCCAAGGGTTTTGCATAAAGGTTCATCTCTGGACCAGCCTCAGGACTAACAAGTGTAGATCAATATGGCCAACTTTCAGATCACTCTGTTTTCATCTCAATTTAATCAACAGGATTATGAGCTGAGGTTTGCTTTTCAGCTAATTATGGACTGTCTCTACATACCAGTACTGTCTGATTTTCTGCACTGACTGACAGTCAAATTAATTGTGCACTTTGGACACAATCTGTGGAACCCAGTCCTCTACAAGTGGGAAATTTTTAAACTTATGTCCTCTTCAGAGTTGGTGTTCATCCCTCTATGTTACAAAAGAAAATCTCAGAAAGAATCCAGCTATCTATTTTAGGTTAGGTAACTGGAAAAATTCTTCTTTTTTTTATTTTTAGTTCATCTGAGAACACATAATAATTTACATGACAATTGTATTTTCAAGATTATTCTGCTGTGTCCACTGAAGCTTTGGCATTTCTGTGTCATCTGAACACATTTTCTTTCATAGAAAAAAGTACAAATCTAAACTGCTGTAAATCTACCTAAGTTGCCATGTCTTGTCTTTACAGTATGTAAATGGGCTGTATTTTGAAGTTTGAACTATTTAAATCCCGGTCTAAATTCTATGGTCACGTATTCTTAGTGCTTATTACATATTCAGTAAAAGCTAGTGTTATACAAAATATTTTTTAAGTGAAAAAATGTGTTTCTATACAGCTTATTAGCATTAACTATGGAAGAATTGGAAAAAGCCTTTTTTTTCCCAATGACAGACTGAAAAACTCCTATATGATTGAATTGACTGATGCCTTTATTAATTATGAGATGCTTTTATCCTTTCCTGACTACACTGATTCCCAGAAACAGTGGTGCTTCTGCACACAGTTTAACTCCCTTGTAAACACACCCATCTGCTCAGTGTTTTCCATCCTGCATAACTTTTACCTCAGTGGTAAAAGCAGCTGACTGAGGGCATTAGGCAAGAAATACATCTGTTCCTGCAGATCACCTTGCTAAAATGAGATGGGAAATCAGGCAATGGTGATTCTCTCAGATGATCCCTATGTTGACAAATGCCAGCTAGAGTTCAAGGGTGTGGGTGACAGGACATTTCAGTGACTATACCTTAAATGCTTATGTGTCAGAGAACGTTTTTATTTACTTCTTGATATCTCTGCCTTGGAGACTGTTATAATTTAAAGCGGCTTTTCTCAAAACTGTGTATTCTCAAAGTCAATAAAATTCGATGTGATTACTGGCCAAACTGTTGTGTCATGGAAATCATTATTATTCCACTGACTTCAAATATTTTTCTTGGTCTCAAGAGAAGTAGTGTCATCTTCATATTTGACCATTTTAATGGCAGAAGTACACACAGAGTGTTCCTATGGAGCTTAGAACAGTGGAAGGATCATTTCAAACTCTGATAGAGGCTGGGGGTGGGCCCCTTTCATGCTGGTGACAAGTTTCAGAAGTAGGATGCCAGCAAAATTCAGCTCACCAAAAGCACTTATACTGACCAGCTTTGTACTTTGTACACAAAAATCTCATGCTCCCAGTTTTATTCCATGGAATTTTCCAAGAGAAGCTCTAAGTTTCACTATAAGATACAAGTCCTCAGAGCCTCTACAGGGAAGAAAAGTCACTGCAGACCAGAGAATTTAAACAACACAGTCATAGTTCCCGTGATATTCTTGTGCTGCTATACTAAAATGGTGAATACAGAATCTGGTTGGCCAGTGTCTGCAACGGCAAGTGTTTGTTGTGCTTCCTGTTCTCCTGAAGTGAACACAGACAAGCTACCTGGATTGTGTATTTTGTGAGCAATTGCACCCTTTGGCTTTCTCAGCTGTGTTGATCCTCATAGGAGAACACTGTCTCACCAGGGAGTTTGCCAGCTTTCAAGCTGAATTTTGGTTGGAGGCTGTGCATCTCCATGCTGACTTTAACTTCTTCCAGAGAATCAGCAGGTATCTTCCATGTTTGGCAGTCCTGGGTTTTGAAAGTGAGGCCTTACTGTTCTGTTCTTACTAATTTTAACTCTGTGTAGACCTTATCCTGTGCATTTTAGAGAAGAGAAAATAAAAATTGAAATGACACAGACTGCCTGCAGGAGAAATGCTTAATGTTGGGACAAAACACCTGGGTATCTACCCAGGACAGAATCTGGTATTATATGGGTGAAAAAGTTGTATAAGGACAGCATGGACAGGCAGACTACAAGGTGTGATGGAAACTACTATTTAGAGGTGTCAGCTGGATCAAAAACATTAAAAACATTTAGTTTGGTATTTTAAAGGATTTTTAAACTGAGATTAAAATAAAGAAAGGTTTGAACATGAGTGGTTTCAGATCTAGCAGTGGAATTCAGATAAATCCCTGTGACCAGGCAGTTAACCCCCTTACATGATTAGGATTTCTTGTAATGTGTAGGGTAAAAGGCAACTTGATGTGTGTCTGTAGTTCAGGATGACTACTTCAAGTTCTTTAATGCATAAACCAAGACATTTGTCATTCCAATAATCTGATTTGCACAGGCTACTGCAGCACAGCACGAGTGTCTAATTCAGGTACATGTTTATTTAACAGAGTACTTCTTTGTTATAGTAACATCAGGAAAAAAGTACATATGGTTCCTGCTATCAAAAATAAAGATGTACAAACATGGTAAGCAGATGCTCCTAATTTCTTTTTTATCTGCCAAGTATGACCTTTCACCTAAAAAACTCAATTACCTGTAAAAGGTAGTTGTTAAGCTATTACTTTATTAGGTATTATTAAATAGCTTCCTCCTGATAAGTGACAGCTTACAATATGTACAGTAACTTAAAATACAATTCATATCCATAGGCTTCAGCCTTTCCAAGTCATGTGAGCTGAATGTGCAGAGGGTTAATGTTTCATGAGAAAGGCAACTTCTGAAATCAGGTTAATCTATAAATAGCTTCCTTATTGAATGTTGGCATTTAGGACATTGTAATATTCTGAAAATTAAGGGTTTGTGTTTTCCAGTTTTTTCTACCAACAGTCAACATACAGTCTAGGCCAAGTTGCCTTTATTGCTTCCTAAGCAGTGCACTAGAGGCTGTGGGGACAATGCACTGTGTACCTAAGAGGTCACAAAGACTGGGACACAGCTAAAGCTGCCAAAAAATCAACCGGAGTAGGATGTTGCCAAGGAACTCAATTCTTTGGCATTTCTTCCTCTCTGTTTTTATGGAAAGCCTTTTATTCATAAAATATCAAGTGAAGGACAAGGAAAAGGAAGTGGCACTGATTTGTAGGAGAGCTGTACCAAACAAGAAGCCTTTCTGCTGAAGTGGCCATGACACTCCAGTGCCACTTTCTGATTTGGTACAGTAGTATTACAACCTTTAAAAACATGGGTTCAGCACAATCTGAGGGTCAAACTTGACATCTACAACCATGTTATGAACTATTAAAGTTTCCAGGGGAAGTGAAGTCAGGATTTCACTAGAGCAGTGTCAGTATTTACAAGAATCTCCTGTCTGGATGGTGGCAGCGTTGCACTGTCACATTGCCGGTGGGGAAAAGAGTTGCAACTCTTGGCTACAGCTTTAAGTATCCGAATGTTAGAAAAAAACAAAGAATACGAAAGTCCCAGAGAAGATTGGAAGGCCAAATATAAGAGTGACATTTGAGGCAGACTTTTGGTCTTAAAATCAAGCTTGAGCTGCTTAGTATCTCTTATCTGTTGAGAAGACCTAAAGAATTCAAGAGCAGATACTATGTTTGAGTTCATGTACAGTATTCAAATATGTTGTATAATGTGACCTTCCAGTGCCTCACTTCTGGAATAACTGATAACTTGCTACTTACATTTGGCTAAGAACCTACTTCTTATGTGAGAATCCTGGTCTAATAAATACCCAGATTATGCATATAAAACAATATAGTTGGAATTGTAAGTGTACTTATCTTCAATTGAAATACAATAAACTCTGAATTTAGATAAGCTTTAAAAATGCTATTTAAAAGTTAGTTCCTGTCTTGGTTTGAAAGACAGGTGTCTGCTAAGGAAGGCAGGAGCCTCCCTTGGAATGGAAAGTGTAAACCCCTTCCCCCCAAATTATTATAATTTTGAAATTAAGGGGGTCTCAGGCAAAAGACATGAGACTAGGAATAACAGCACTTTACTAGTATGTGTAATAAAGCAAACAAACAACAACTACAGCATTAAAAACAAATAGAACAGGAACCCAGTGACCCTCCTCACGGCACTTTCCCTTTGGTGCAGTTAGCCAGTACTTTTGCTCAAGCTTTAGTTATTCAGCTGTGGTTTGTATATACAGAAATTAAAATATTTTAAAACTTCATTTTAAGAAATCACAAATGAAAATTCATTATCTAGTAGAATGTCAGCAGGAGGTTTATTCACAATTTCCTGACACATTTTCTTCCACTGTCTCTTCCATATGACGGGAAAAGCCAAGACTGTACAAAACAATTAAATAAATAAATTGAACATAAAGGTAGGCATATATATATATGTATGTATGTGTGTGTATATATATATATGTATATATATATGTGTGTATATATATATGTATATATATATTTGTATATATATATATATATATATATAGTAATTAGGTACAGGTATGGCCTTTGCCTCTTAACACACTGTGGAAGTGTAGTAAAACCTTTTGTGCTGCTTGCATGCTCTGGACTGCACTCTGTGGTTTACCATATACTGTTTGATAAACTGAAAATGCATTTCACAAATGCATTTTGATGAGGGTGAGTGCCCACAATTCAAATAAAGTCAAAAGTGTTCCTAGCAAAGCTCTCTGGATTTACCTTAACTGCAGCAATAGGGAGTTTGCAAGCCTGAAATATAGGCTGTAACAGAACCAGAGTTGTAACAATTGCTGATGGACCTTTCCTTTGTCAAGCTTAAATACTTTCTTTCAACTTTGTGGTTTTGTAAAATCTGCTTGCACTAAGCTCTACAATATATTTGAACACTATTTAAAGCAATATTTGTCTCACTGCGATCATATTTATGTGGTGTTGATGTATTTTTACATGCTTTGGAGGTTGAATTCTATTGCTAATATTGTTTTCTGGAATATATTTTTAGACTGAATGTGCCATTTCGAGCTACCAAAAGTGCCGTGCTTCCAGGAATAAATTAGCTCCTATGAGTTCAGAATTACTTTACAGAAGCAGTTTGAGATTAGTATCCCAGCGATTTAAAAATTTTTTCCGGGGTTGACATTGCTACCTGCAGGTTCATCACATGGAGTAGCGTGTTCTTACCTACTTTCTCTGCGGTGCCATTACCTCTAATAAATCTGGGCTTTGAGACTTTTTCTCATTTGCGTTTACTTCCTCTGTGAGCTTCCTGAGTAGCTAGATTAACTGTTCAAACAGTTTAACTATAACAGTTTTTAAATAAACAGGTTTTTAAGGCACTGTGAACACACCCAGGTTCCGTCAATCCCAAGTGGACTGACGTGAATAATTCGCTCTGGGACAGCATCAGCACCGGCAGGGCCCCAAATGCGGCCCCGCACAGGCGAGCGGGCGGTACCGGAGCGGCTTTCGGCGGGAACCACCCGGGAGGGAACTGAGGGCGGCTGGGGCGGGCGCCTTCCCCCGCCCGCCTCCAGGCCAGTCCGCACGGCTGTCCGGGGCTGCTGAGGAGCCGAGGCGCGATGCCGGTGATGAGACGGTGCCTGCGGGTGAGAAGCCGGGGCGCGGTGCCAGTGACAAGAGGTGTCCGCAGCCGCTCCTCCCTCACGCGGTCTCTTCGCCCCCCGAAGCGCCGGGGGAGCCGCGGCCGCGCTGCGGTGGCGATCCCGCGCCGCACGGGGGCGCCATGTGCNCCCTACCGGGGGCCGCGGCTGAGGGGCCGCCTACGCCATGGTGCTGGAATCAGTGGTGGCGGATCTGCTGAACCGCTTCCTGGGCGACTATGTGGAGAACCTGAACAAGTCTCAGCTGAAGCTGGGCATATGGGGGGGTAAGGAGCCCCTTCCCTCTGCCGCTCCGTGTCCGCCGGAGCCAGCGGGAACAGGGAGCGGGTCTCGCCGGCTGCGGTTACCCTGTGAGGGGTTCGCGGGCCGCTGGACCGCCGACCCCTCAGAGGGGCGGGCGCTGGGTTTGCAGCCCCCCGGGAGCAGGTGGCGAGGTTCGGGGCTGCGGCCCTCCGTGACCGATGGACGGAGTGTGGCCGCACACGTCCCGCTCCCGTGGGGCACCGTCGGGCGTTGTGTGCCCCTGCTCTCTGCCACCCCCTCCCTCGGGTCCGTCTGTGCGGCGGGGCCATGGGCCCACGGCGCCGGCCTCGGAGCGCTTCGAGGGAGGAAACCGCCGACATCGATAACCCCCTGGTTTTACTTCTATTCCTCCTCTCGGGTGCTGGGTGGAGGAAGCACGGCGGGGCAGTTGGATCTGTGGGCGGGCTCATGGCGCAGTGCCCCGGCTGGCGAGAGCGCTGGGTGCCGGTGTAGCTGATGGGGTGCTTGGGGAGCTGTGTATTTCAATTATCATTGTAAATAATACGTGTTGAACAGCCAGGATAGTGCAGGAACATGGAGTAAATGTACTCGTTGAATATATCAAAACGTTTCTGTTCGCTGCTCTGCAGTCATGCGGAAAAACAAGTACTGCCTAGGGAAGCTGGCTGGTTTAGGTGCCTTCCGTAGGTAGCTCATCACTTTATTTTTGCTCTTGTCGTGGTTGTATGTATTTTAAAATTTATGCAATATTAATACCTATACTTCAAACGGAATATAGCTCTAAGGAATCTGGCATTAAAGAACTAAGAGGTATATTGTATGGGCTTTCTCGGTATAATTCTGTACCAGTGTTTCATTTAGAAATCCTATTATGTTTTCTGCATCAGGAAGAGTTAATGTGTTTGTGAAAATACGTATGTGTTTTTGTGGCTCTGTGATACATGATTTTTCTTTTATGTGAAATTATGAAAAACAAGATACCATTTTCCAAGTCTACCCTACGTTGATAGAACTGCAGTTGTCATTCACACTAGGTGAATAATAAGAAAGACTTCCTATTACTGTGGGTGTATTTAATAGAGTAGAAGCATGTAGACATCTAAGTTGGTGATGATTTGATCATCTCTTCCAAGTGAAATTTTGTCTGTAACCCATGTCTAGTGGGTCTTACAAATTACATATTTATTGTGCTATTCTATGACTGGAATAAGGTTTTCAGGTTTTATTCAGAAGTACTTGGGAAGATTGTGGTTGTGTTCCTTTTTCTAACATGAGTAATACTTGAAGTATTTTTTTTCTGTACTTCTCTCTTCTAAACAGGTGATGTGGCACTTGACAATTTACAGATAAAGGAGAATGCATTAGTAAGTATCCTAATAACTTCGAATTGGTTTTATGGGTCTAAAGACTGAGAATTAGGATCAAGTATTTCTCACTGTAGTCTCACAAAAGGGTACACTGTGTTCTTTTTTACTGATTATTGGAAGTAAGTTCTTGGTTAACTGCTTCTAATTTTGCTCATTTTACTGGGGCAGAGAAAGAAAAGCTGTGACTGAAAAACAAGAAGTAACTTGTATTAAGTTCCCAAATCTGTTGCTACAAATATCTTCATACCTAGTAGATACGACAGGAAGGAAGTGTTGCTTTTTACATGCCTTTCCTTCTTATGGGGAAGATGCAGATTTCAGCAGTTCTGACGTAGAAAAATGTAAAGTCATGTGTATAACTGACCAGAGCTGAGAGTGAGCCGAGACCAAGTAAAAACATAAAATAAGGGGTGGTTCTGACAGCTTTATAATTGCAATGTGTTAGATTTCCATGCAAAAGTAATTAAAGGAAGGTCAGTATTGAACATCACTTTTAGAGAAGTAGCCTACACTTTCTTGAAAAAGAAGGGATCGAAGGAATATGATATGGTCCAATTCTTCTCTTTTTTCCTCTAGTTTGCCTGTCTGCTTCTGTCTTGTTTTTCTTCTAAGGTTTTCCACTAGGAAATAAGTAACTTTAAATTTCTGTATGTAAATTACTTTGTAATTTACATACAGAAATTTAAAAAAAATTTAAATCAAATAAATAAATTTAAATTACATTTGCAAAGTACTTTTTTTAAAAAAAAGTACTTTGCAAATGTAATTTAAATTTATTTATTTGATTTTTACTACTTCTTCTGTTTAACACTTTATTTTTGTCATTTACAGAGTGAACTGGATGTACCTTTTAAAATAAAAGTTGGTCAGATAGGTAAGTTTTAGTTCCATATGACTATGGCAGTGGAAATTTTAATATAGACTGTAAGGGCAATCTTGCCCCTGAATTTCTTTATCAAGCTTTATTAAGTGTAATTATAGTCACTGTTGGAACTGGCGTAGAAATTCAACGTGACTGGCACTGATGCTGTCTGGCAAACCCTGTTTGTGTAACTTTTCAGATTGGTATGAAAAACACATCTGAGAGATTCTTCCTGGACACATGAATGATCAAGGGAGCTGTTTAGTGTAGATGGAATATGTGTTGTTCTTTAAAGGACTGATTAAGACTATGAAGAATTTAAGTTGAATTCCTGAAACTGACAAATATGCCAAAGGTTTAGGAACTCTTAGATTTTTTTTTTTTTAATGAATTCTTCTACTTCCTGGGAAAATCATATTCATCCCAGTGAATTGAACTTCAGTAATGATCTCAGGTTTTGATTTGAAGCATTCTGATTCAGACTGCAATGTTTTGCTTAAAACTATGGCTTATGTTTCCTCTGCATGTATTTTATCACTTCAAGGGATTTAAAAAATGTTCATGCCCATATGGTTTCTCCTGACCTTTTAAAGTGCTTAGGATATCAAGATACAGGACTAGTGCTCTTTAATGCAGGAGGTGTTCCTTGGAATAAGCACAGTGGAGTTGTTTGTTTTGATGTAATTGTATCTGCTTTCTTTAGATAAACTTACTCTGAAGATTCCCTGGAAGAATCTCTATGGGGAGGCAGTTGTTGCAACTCTAGAAGGCTTGTATCTTCTGATAGTTCCTGGAGCAAGTATGTAAACTTCTTGGCAACAGTTAAATAATGGAAGAGAAAAATATCTAAGGATACCATGTAAATGACTCTCTAATAGCATAATAGTTCATGTAAGACTCCGTTTTTACATTTCACTCCCTCAGGGAAACTTCTAGACACATGCTGGCAAGTCAGTAAAAGGATGGGAGAAAACAACACCTGTTGCTTTTATGGGGTTCCTTGGTTGTATCCGTTCCAAGTTCAATTCAACAGCCAAATTTCCTCTAAAATGTGCTTATTCTGAATCCAGCTTGTGGCATGGTTTAGATCTTTAGCTATTTATCTGCTTCTAAATTATAACAGTCAAAGGTAATAACTCCATTAGTACTGTTTGTAGGGAGAGGGAAGAGGGTCAGGAACTTAATTAGTTTTCTCTGAAATCAGAACCTCTGGTATGAAGAGAAAACTTCCTAGAGCATTCAAGTTCCTAGAGCATGAAATATATGTATAGAAGAACTTAAAAATCTGTCTTATATTGCACAGACTACTCTTAGAAGTCTGAATTTCCACAGAAAATTTTTGTGGAATAATGCATAATTGTGTAAAAACAACAGTTTTGGAGGCTGGCTGCTGTGTTCAGCAATGAGAAAAGAATAGCCTTTGTCTCAAATAAGGTGTTTTGCAACATCATGTTGTATATGTCGTGCATTGCTTGATAATGCATTTATATAACTTGAGATTTAGCATTAAGGCTCTCCTAACTTGGTTTACAGGTGTTAAATATGATGCAGAGAAGGAAGAAAAATACTTGCAGGATAGTAAACAAAAGGAACTGGCAAGAATTGAGGAAGCCTTGCAGAAAGCAGCAGAAAAAGGTACTGAGTTAATAATGCAAATCTCCATTGGAATTTGAGGACTTACACTGTGCTGCAAAAGAAAAGTCCTGGTGTCTAATTGACTTAATAAATTTTTTTTCAAGGGTCTAACTAATCTTACTACAGTGCTTTGAAAAACTTTTTTATTCTGAAGCTTGAAAGAAATGCTATTTGTTTGTTTACCATTTATTTATCCAGTCAGCTTCTGTGGGAAGTGGGAATTTATTCATCTGGTATGATTTTTTGTTTCTTTTGGTGCTCTAGGGGAACAGGACCATACAGAACAGTAGAAAGTACATTGTGTAAGGGTAGTGTTATCTTGCTCTAGCACCTTGATAATAGACTTTAATTGTGTGTTTTAGAGAGTGCATGTGTTAGATTGCTCTTTGCTGAAAGGAACCTTTAAGGGGACTGGTAAGGCTTGTAAATTTTTACTGCAATGATAATGCTTTTGTTTCAGTTTCTGCTGTGCTTTTATGATGTACTGAGTTTGGACTGGTTTGGGAAATGAGACACTTGGGAGCAGGAAATAATTCATGACACAACAGAACAACTGAGCATGAACATAGGAACCTTAAACTTTTGCTCTAGATCATAGAAAATGTTAAGCTCTCAATTAAGTCGTGTTAACTTGTTTTGTGGTGGTGATTTTTTTTTCCTGTTTGCTCGTATTGTCATAACCAATACCTTTAATAAAATTACAGTATCAGTTAGGCTTGTTTGTACAGAAATCAAGCTCAGAACCAATGACAGGTAACGTGTTGGAGGAAAAAGTTATCACTGAAGTTTTTGTCTGAATCTATTTGTTGGTTTGTGTAGTGGTTCTTAATGTGCATTTCTATGATGCTTGTAATGCTGCAACTCGTGGAAAAGGTACTGAGAAAGAGATAATGCTTTCAACACATGGAAAAAAGATGGTTTGGTTGTAATCCCTTTGGTCATTTAGTTCTCCAGTTACAGGAGAGTCTGTGGCCTTTTTCCTGCTCTTCTAGTTTGAGATGTACATGTGCAGTTTCCTTCAAACAGCAATCTGACAATCTGGCTTCAGTGAAGAAAGGAGCTTTGCTTTATTTCTTGTCTTTAATATGCCAGAAAATATACGAGGCCTAGGACAACTTCAGTGAATGAATTCTGCAGCCATTACTTGATACTGGGGTGAAGGAATGTTAGTAGAGGTTTGACCTCAGTTATGTAGCACTTGGATCCTGTACAGCAGCAGTGTTTCAGTGGTGCTCTTTGCACCAGTAGCAATAGGATGAAAGGATAGTGTAGTAAGATGAGCTTAACCTAATGGGTACTGTTTGAGGAATTCCAGTTCTGGAGCTTCGTGTATTTAAGAATGAGTCTGTGTGCCTCTGGCAGATTTCTTTTTCAATAAGAACTTACTTAACGCTTTTGAAAAAAAATTGTCACAGAAAAATGATACCTTAGAAGCTCAACTGGTTATATGAACAACAAGAATTAGATTTAATCATGTTATGTAGTTTTAAACTTTAAGTCTTGAGAAGGAAAAGCAAGAGGAACATTTAAATTGGATTATTTTCTACTCCAACTTGAGAAGTTCTGTTATCCTATGATTATATTTCAGTGGTAGCCATTTGTGTTTATGGTGCTGTACTAAAATACTGTACTCAAGAGGACTTGTGTAAGTCCTGCATGAATAGATCATTTGCTTTTGCTAGAGATAGAAATCTTGGAGCCCATGTTGCCCTGCTGAACTATAAAATTCTAAGAAATCCGGCACTCTCTAGGCTCTTAAGAGCACACAATAGCTGCTGAAAATCTAGGAAATATCTTGAATAGAAAGTTGTAAGAGTTCATGAATTCTCAGCTGCATTTTCTTTTCTGACTAATACTTGATTTATATTAATGTGTTTAGAATCTTGATTTAGTCCTTTGATGTAAGAGTATAAATAAGTCTGGAGATGTTTTCTTTTGATGTGCTTTTCAAATACTGAGCAGAATGGTCATGGCACTGTGTTAGTAAGGTCATGTGAGGGGGAAGAGGAAACTGCTGACACAAGCTGCTGAAACCATTTTCTTCTTTCTAAGCTGTTACAATCTGTCTCTATCAAACCTCACATATGGAGACCAGAGGCTGCAGGTCTTTTACTGGTTACAAGAAACAATGTAAATTCCATTATTTTCCTATGTAGGTAATCACTGAAACTTGATATTCTGAAGTGACTTGAGCTGTCAGATACTGTAATGGAAATACTGCTGTGTCATACAAATTTGGTGAACTTAATATTAAATCAGGAGTGGATTTCCTTCTTTTAAACCAAATGCATTTTTTTGGTTATTTGCTGCCATGTGGACCAAGGCACACATTCACAAGATTCCCTGTATGGGTTGGAGAGTCTGGTTTACAAGGACACCAAGCCTGGTGGGTATGCATGGTTAGTTACATTTTATACATGCATGGTGAGCAGGCCCTTTAGATTTTTAAAAGTCCCCCTCTCCAAAGCACCCACATGTAGAAGTGAGAAAACAAGACTTGTTTGTAAACATCCACATATTGGTGGTTCTAGAAATACGATTTTAATGAATGTGAATTCAAGTGGAATCTTGCAATGACTTAGTCCTCTTTTAATGGAGTGGCTGTTTCAGAAGATGAGGACCCCCCCTTGGTTTCTATCAGTCATGTAGAGCTCAAGAATGTTATAAAATGCTGATGATATTGTACTATAATTTTACGACCATCTTTAGCTATTTGGAGAGTAATTACCCTTACTTAATGTGTCTGAGTTTAAGATAATGGAAGTTCAGGCTGTCTTGAAACCATGGACAGACAAAATTAACTATAGCAGATTGAAGGCATTAGCATGCTTTCCCCTGCTTCTCTTTATTTCCATTGCTTTCAAGTTAGGCAAAGAAACAGCTTCCCTTGACATTCAGAGGAACTATTTTTATGTTGTACGTGCTTTATTTTTAACTTCCAAACCTCATTTTCAGAAATTAACACTTGGCCAAAGTTTCTTGCTTGAGCTGTTATTTGAGCACAGGTTTAAAGTGAGCTTAAAAACATACATTTAGTTTCTCCATAGTAATGGATGTGGGTGAAGAAGAGGAATATCCTGTTTGCTTGGTTTTGTCATACATGGCAGTGAAAGCCTGAGACCTACAAATTTGATAGTAAGTGAAGGAAGCTGTCCTTTTAAAGTTACCTGGATAAAGGATTACTTGTACTGTTAAAAGGAACTATCCAAAATAAAATGTTTCTATTTGTCTAGTTTTTCCTTTTTATTATTTATATAGTGACTATTACCTTACCTGTAAGACAGGTTGGAATCTTGTCAGGCAATTTCCCTCCTTTGTTTGAACAAGCCTGCAAATGATATCAAGTTGCTCCCCACAGTTAGGTTAGGTATACTATTATACTTGTTTCCTTCTTGCTTTAGTGGGATACACCTTTCTCATGATCCAACCCCATAAAGATAAGTACAGGCAGCACATTGCTGAGTTATTTTTGCTTGGGTGGCTAGAGGGGAGAAAGAGACAATGCAGCTCACCAAACTGGTTTTCTTGAGAATTGTGGGAAAGCACAAGCATCATTTAATTAATGAAATGGTTGTGATGGTGTGGGTTGTAATATGTGTGTAAATAGTGGATTTTAATTCCATGTAAAGCTTTTAGAATCATCATTTTTGCATGTCTTTGTTGTGGGTACTGGAGTTGTTCTTTCAGAGTGCTTTCATACCATGCTGTTGATCATCATGAGAATCCTATTGAAAAGTGCTCTTTGGGTTTCCACATACATCTCTATCTTAGTTTGAAAGTTATGTCTTCTGGACTTATCTCTTATGCTATGAGAGGTAGCTGATTGCTTGCTTAACACAGCTGCAATTCTTGAAGTTTTTAGTGAGACCTTCTAAGCCATTATGCTTTAAGACAAGCTAAACCTTCTTCCATATTTTCTTATGCTTTCTTACATTTCTGCTTTACTAACTTGAATTTTATCCTTTTTCCAAAAAATTGCTTGCATTGCAAAAGGACGTAAGCGTAAAAAGTACAAAAAGCATTTTAAGAGACCGTTTAGAGGTCGTGATCATTCAAAAGGTGGGTAACAGTTATGGCTTTTAACTTTAAGGCTTCTTTTTGCTTTCTGTTTGGATTAATTTTTCATAGCCTTGGCTGTCCATCCAATGAGACATTTTTCCTCCTGTTTGAAAGAGAGGATGTTAATTGGAGAGAGCTCTTCTTGCTGTTTATCTGTTCTCTGGAACCAGTGAGACTGAAGAGAGTCCTTGTTTCTCTTTACTTGGATAGTTGTGCCTGTTCCTTCAACTTAAGCTATCTGTAGCGTTTACAGCAGAACTGTAAACTGGTGGCACTTCACTGTGACTGTTGGAAAAACTGCATATGCAAGTTATATTTGCCTGATTTTTGTCAGATTCCAGTAACAGGTAGAGAAAACCTGAAACTGATGCTATAGCAGTAAACAGTCTTTTTCATCACCTTTTAACTCTCTGTTCTAAATAACTGATGTAGTGCTGTTACATATTTAAACAGGAATGAAATTGATGTTGTTCCCCAAAAAGATAATCATTGTCTATAAACACCAAACCGTGCAGGTTGTCAGCATTAGCATGTGTCTGAGAATGGGTTGCCATGTCCCTTGTGGTTGTATTATGTATTTGGTCTTGGAGGAAGCTGCAACTCTACACAGACTTGCAGTTGGGGGAAAAACCTTGTGGGGATCCAAGATAAGCTTTGCAAGGTATCATAGAAATTGCTGCTGGTAGCTGCATCTGGCTGCAAAAATGTTATTGGGATCTTTGCACTTAAAAGTCTTGAAGCTTTGATAAGGACTTCTACCTTTTATTTTTTTTTTTAATCAGTTAATAGGAGGAAATGTATGTTGCATGTAAAAGTGATACAATGTTTCTGTTTCCTCTGAGTTGCTGACTAATTTTTTTCAATTGAAATCAAATGCTCTCTTGACTGTGTTGCGTCATGTTCAGTAGTGAAGTCTTCATTTCTAAGCAGATTTCCTGAACCTCTGAAAGCTTTTAAAGAAAGTTAATCATTCTTTTAGCAAGATGTACAAAGTTAGATACCTGTGTTGTTCACCATACATTATATATGTAAAAAATTAGAAACAGTTAAAGTAAGCAAAGTCAAAACCTATAGTCCTTATTTTTCAACTTGAGCCATCTGTAGCATTTCCAACAAAAATGTATAAGCTTGGTAGGCTGATCGATGGCATTTGCTGGAGTCGTTGTGCCACGTTGTAGGGAGGGTACTGAACACAACAGTGTAGCCTGTAAAGGCAGCTAGAAGACAAGCAGCTCACTCATCCAGCCATACTTCAGGTTAAATGCTGAAACACAGACTGAAATGGTAGTGTCATATCACTATAGTGAAATAATGAGGGATTGTAAATACTACTCCTTGCCATTGCATGTATTATTCAAGGGTATTTTGTGCTAAATTACTCTGTTGTACACATTTGCTTCTTGAATCTGAGAAACTTCTAAGTGAGAATATTTGACCTTGGAAGGAGTAGGGAGGAGTATATTAATCCGGAACTTGCTGTGAGCTAAACTGTTTTGACTGAAATTTAGACATGTATTTTCTTGTGGTTAAGTTGTGCACAGGCAGCTAATATCACATCTTCAGAACATGGATGTGCAGAAAAGGAAAAAAATACAAATAAGTAATCTAAATAAGTGAAATCTGAAATGTTAATTTAGAGGAAATATTAAATTTACATTGCTGTAGTTGTTGGTGTAATGAAATTCAAGATGCAATTATTACACTAAATACTGACTTTTAAAAAATTCTTGTTCTAGCCAAACCAAAGGAGGAGAAGAAGGATACTTTCTTAGAAAAGCTTGCAACTCAAGTTATAAAAAATGTGCAAGTCAAAATCACAGGCATTCATGTTAAATATGAAGATGATGTAAGTAACTGGGACATACTGTCTTAATTTTAAATTGGACTTCAATGTAGTTCTGATTCTCTAGTCCATAGAGAAACTGTATTTGCCACCTTGAAAAAGTTGCTGTGGTTTCTTCTGCACCTTTTCAAATAACTTGCCCCAGATACTATTGAATGCCAGAGATAATGGATATGTGAAACACATGTTCTCTTTCCCCTTGTCCAGTGCTGCCTTGCTCACTAAATGTGAGCAGTGTCTGTTCTCACATGTGACTGTGTGCAGTGGATGTAGAGAGTTTTTCAGTGTCCTGGGGAGAGTCCAGAATGGCAGAAGCTGATGAGTTTACACATGGGTCTAAAGGCAAACTGTTGAAAACACTTAATTGATGAACAAGAATGTTTGTTTGTTTGAACCAAACTGGTATTTCTAGTTTTACCTTCCTCTAGGAAAATAATTAAGCAGTTTGTTATGAGGTAATTGAATTTAAAAGAAAGGCACTGGATAATAGTGTATTTCTCAAACCTTTCTTTGGGACTGTTGTCAGAGACACTGAAGTTAGAGAGGTCATAGAAGTGCATATCATAAAGTGTTATAGCTGACTGAGATGTGGTACTCTAATTTTTTTTTTCCCCCCCCTGCATGATGATAGAATGCAAAAGAAAATTTTCAGTTTGCATTGAAGTCCTAAGTCTTTACACTACAGCTATATTAGTTTTGGTGTGTCTTAGTGGGTTCAGGTAATATTTCAGTTAGATTAACTAAGCAAAGGAAGTTGCTCAGAACAGTTCAGGATTTCAGTCAACTTTAAAGGATACATCTGACTGCAGCAAGAGAAATAAATATGTGTAATTTTTCTGTGTTTGTAGATCACAGACCCGCAGTGTCCGATTTCCTTGGGAATGACGTTGGGCGAGCTTAGTTTACTGGTAACGTGTGTGTGAATGCATGTTCTTGTGTCTGCAGTTTGCGTGTCTTTGGAGTAGCAGAAAGAATAAGGAACGTGGTAAGAAGACACAGTGACAGTGTGCATACAGCTGGAAGTGAAGACAACCTTTTTTTCATGCAAATAGTACTGGCAGTTTGAACAAGCAGAAGGGAAGAGGATCGAGGAAAATTACACTTTGTAATGAGACTTGGCGATTGGTTCTAATGATCTGAGTGACCTTTGAAACCGGGCAGGTTATTTCCAGGCAAAATAAATGAGGGCAAACATTGCATCATGATGATTAAGAATTTGGTATTTTTCCAGGCCTTTTGAAAAATGGGGAGAGAAAATTTCAGCCTCTCTTTGCCTTAGCTGTTAAGCATTTTATGGGTAGGATGAGGAGTTGAATATCAAAGTATGAAAGTAAATGGACAGATTTTTGTATGTTATCTTGATGTGTGTGTATGCAGAGAAACTGGATGCATTTGTTGCTTGGAAGCATAGGATAAATCTGCAAATGTGTTAGCTAAGATCCACAAAATTGCTTTTATCAATTTGAACTTTTAGACAACAAACGAGAAATGGACACCTTGTATTCTGAATGAAGCTGCAAAAATAATATACAAGGTAATGTGTTTTGGTTTTTTTTGCTACACACATGAAGAAAGCAACTAAACTTTGAGACTAGTAAACCTGGGGCTCTAAGTTGGAAAAATAGTTTGCTTTTTGAATTTTCCTATTTTTCTTTATTTTTGATGTATAAGCGCAAGTAGAGCACGAATAATTATTTTAATGTAAGGCATAAACTTAAACTTTCTTTAAATAATTTCTCTTAAATGTGATTGCTGATCCGCTTGTTCAATGCACTGTACCACAAGCCTGTGTGGTAACTGTGATTTGAAAGAGGGTGTCACATTGCCATTTCCTAATCTAATTTGTCTTCTTAGTGTAAATTGGATTCTGGGAGATAAGCAGAATCTTTGTTCTCTCTGCCTACCTCCTGAACCAGCCCCAGAGCCTGTGCAGAAAGGAGTACACAGAGATCTAAGGAATGAATTCTAGGAACAATATAAGAAGGGTTTAATAGTCCTGGCTTCTTTATTAGGCCAAGTACTAGTTTTCTGCACCCTCGCCCCTGTAATCCAGGGTCACGTTTAACAGATGTGCATGAACATGTGCTGTAAGAACTTGCAATTCAATTATCATTTCAAAATACTATTGTCAGATTAAATACATCTCAATGCTAGTGGTTCATTTGCTGTCTAGTCTGCTTTCATATGTTTTCTATTTTCACAAATGGAAAGCTAAGTTTGTAGGATGGGTTGAATATGGAGTATGCAGTTTGTTGCATGTTTTCTTTCCTGTGCAGCTTTTGTGCCTGAACAGTCTCAGTGCTTACTGGAACATACACAGCAAAATGTATTATCATGGCTCCCGTGAACAAATACTGGTAATGTAGAAAAAAATGTATTAATTACATTATTCTCTAGCTCTTGTAGTATACAAAACTACACCACACTGATTTCTACCCCACTCCTCAAACTTATGGTCACTGTTTTCAGAGTCATATGTTAATCCATTGTACTATTGTTAGTAATATTTTGTGAACCTCATTTTTTATCAACCCTTATAGGATTTAGACATGATGTATTTTTAACCTATTGTGCTTATAAAGTTGTTCTGTGTGTCCTTGTACAATACTACTTGTTTCCCTTTTTCTTTTGTGCTTATCTTTTATGGATGCCTTTATTTTTTTTTTTGTTTTATTTTGCCCCTAACAACATATGTACTTAATGCAGTGAGCTTGGTTCTGACATCAAAGATTGATTCAAAACTGTGAAGTGCTTAAAACCAACCAGTTGTTTAAGAACAACCAAGTTTATTTGGCACTGCCTGTCTGTGGATGTTTTCCTCTTTTTTCTCTGAATCTTAGTCTGAAGTGAAAACACAAATTCATACACAGCTTGAATTGACAGCTGCAAAAGTCTGCAAAGTACACATGAACTTAAGTTGGTCTACTTAAAGTTTTGAGAACTCAAAACAAATAGTGCTCTTCAGCAATTGTTAGACAGTATTGTATCCCTTTACAGGATCAGCTGAAAAGAGGAATTCCCTGTGATGGTAACCAGCCTGAAGACTACCAGTACAGTAAGTAAGCTAGGAATGAGTAAAATCTAAACTGTTCTGAGCATTTTAGTGTACAAAAGGCTGATCTGATCCTGCAGGCATGGCCATAATATCTTCATTTTAGAAAAACCATAATGTAATAGAACATATTAGGGCATATATACTTTTTGACTATTGTGGGGCTGTCTTAATTGCTGTTGGTCAGGATTGCATCCTGATTCTGTGGGGCTTGAACATACATGTTATCTATGGACATGGTTGGTCTATTACTTGTTATATTTAAGTTAAAAATCCATCTTAATTTTTTTTATCTTCTAAGTTTTCAGACCAGTGTCAGCCTCCGCAAGACTCTATATCAACCCATATGCAGAAGCAGAACTGAAGACTCCTAAGATTGATTGTAATGTAGAAGTACAGAGAATTGTCATTGAATTCACTAAGCCACAGGCAAGTTGGTTTGGTATTTATTACCCATTTCAGTCTGTGATGAACTGTAGTGTTTTTTCACTGGAAAATATTCTTCTTAGGGATTTGTGCTTATACACTAGAATTTCTAAACTGTGTAGCAGTTAGAAAAAGTGTAGGATCTTTTCCCTTCTGTATAACAATCACTTCCTGGTGATTCTTATCTGTGGACACTCTGGGAGCCACCTGATCTATATTCAGCCCTTCCAGCAGCATTCTTCACACCTAGAGAATACAATAATGAGTAGCCCTTAGCTTATTAAACTATAATCCAGTGTTATAACTGCAGAGATGCCAAAGTACTAGCAAGGGTGGGAATGAATGGAGTGTGCTGGCTTTGGCAGCAAAGCCTGCTGAAGTATCAAGGAACTAATTTAGATTGCTCCTCAGCAATTTTGTATTCTCATTTATTCAGAGAGAACCTTGCAGTTAGTTGGTTAAAGAGCTTTTTAGCTCTTAATGATGTCTGAACGTATATGTATTGAGTTCAGAACTGTACCTGTAAGGTTCACTAATGTAAAGGCAGCTCTAAAATGAGGGAAACTGCACTGACAAACAAACATAGTTGGTTTGAGAAAGCCTGAGAGTTTGTGCTCAGCAGACTGGTAAAACTACAAATGGTTGTTCTTGGAGGGAAGCAGGGGTTCAAAGTGGTGTCCTTTGAGAAGAATGGGTGCAGTTGGTCCACTTTCAGATACTAGTAAAAATGCTTAGACTTAAATTTCTGTGTAGTTTGAGGAATACTGAAGGCCATGGTATACATGCAGTTTGAGCACTGCCTGCAAACAAAACCTGAGCCTCTGCTGAGAAACTTGTTTTCTGTGTTTAGTACCTCAGCATGATAGACCTGTTGGAGTCCATAGATTACATGGTTCGCAATGCACCGTACAGAAGATTTAGGCCAAATGTATCTCTCCATAAAAATGCCAGGGAATGGTAAGCTATGCACATTCATACATTCTTTGGGAGATGCTGGAGTCTTCTGCAGTCTCTTAATTCTTCGTGGTTAAAAGTAGTTTTAAAATTAGATCACATGCTGACATAATTTTCACAGAGCTTCGCTTAGCCCTTAGATTCAAGTGATAAAAGTTCCAGTTGATGAAAATCTCACTTGCTAAGCTCAAGTCCCCAGAATTTGAACAAAATTCCAATGCTCTCACCAGAGGTTAAAATGTAATTTTAGAAAGGCTAATGAAAAAACTTGGGAAAGGTTATACAGAGGAAACATCAATGTCAGCTGTGGTTTTTAAAGATTTGAACTTATATGCTTTTTGTTGGCTTTTTTCGAAGTATTAACTGATACTGATTATCAAAGTGCTTAAGTGCACTTAATGCTGTAACAGCCCAAATTTGGAAACATACAGAAGTCAATAATGAAGGTTTGTAGTTCTTCAGGCATTAAATGTAAGCCCTCTGTCCATTTTTCAAAAGTGATGTTGAAAACATTAAAATTTTTATAAGCCACATTACTCAAATCACAAGTAGTGAACAAAGTGTTTGCATACTAATGCAACCTGTAAGTTGTAATGCACAAATGAAACGGGAAGTTGTTCACAAGTGTGGAATTATTCTAGGTGGAAATATGCAGGTAACAGTGTTCTTGAAGTTCACATCAGAAGACATACTCGAATGTGGTCATGGAGTAACATAAAACAACACAGGCAGCTTCTGAAGAGTTACAAAAATGTGTACAAGAACAAGCTAACACAGAGTAAACTGTCAGAAGAAACACAGAGGCAAATCCAGGTATGAGTCTTTTCTCTTTGGAGGAATTGTATTCCGGTCCCTCTACGAAATAATTCCTTAGGTATAATTGAGAATGATCTGAGTTGTTGGTTTTACAAGAGCACGAGACATCTGTGAAAATACTTTTTTGATCTGAGGTTCTGGGTAACATGTCATGGAAAACAAAATAAAATACTAGTAAAGTGCCATTTAAACCTATCTGTCTTTGGTTGAGGATTAATGAACATGGATACATTTAATGAAGTTCTAGAGTAATCTAGTTAAGGAGAAAAACTAGACTGCCTAACATCTGTTTTATCTTTAGTGAACTTTGCAGCTGGGGCTGGGATATACCTGTGATAGAAATGAGCAGAGGTAGAAATCAGTTGGAGTGTATGAAGGAGCTGGTAGAAAAATTATAGTGGTGAGCCTTTCCTAAATGTTAGCGGCAAATAATTTGATCATGGATTTTTGTAGGACCTAGAAAGAAAACTTGATGTCTTCAATACAATCTTAGCAAGACAGCAAGCACAAGTTGAGGTAAGGAGTAATTTTTGTTCAGTAATATTGTAGCCCTTTATATAGGATGGTTTTGTCATAATGGTGTTTTTAAAAAAATTGTGCTGATGTCTATGATAGGAGAGGTAGGTTGGAAGACAAGTTTCCTATCCTTCCAGGACAAGACTTTAATTGATTTCCAAACTGGAAACCAATTCAAAAAAAAGTTCAAAAAATTTTACATAGTACTGCATCAGTCCTCAGGTTTGTTACTACTAGGTTAAGGAATCTGCTAGATTTAAGGAATGTAGTTGCTTTCTTAAATACTGTCGTTTGGTATGGTTCCTACCTTCTTGTAGTCTAAATGCTGGTGACATGTAGAAAAAACTGTCCACAGTAAAAGTAAGGTGTGCTTGTGTCTGTGCATGCACAAAGAGACATGTCCCTCACCCTGGTCCTCTTTTTGCTACTGTCTAGTGGGTCAAAGAGCTCTTAATTCCTTGTGGTGTGGTGTTGCTGTCCCTCAGTTAAATGCATGTTCAATATGCATACATTCATAGAGTATTTACAGAAAAATAGTAATACTATAAATTATGTATTTTGTCTAATTTGTTTTAATTTCCGGTTTGTAGACAATAAGATCAGGGCAAAAATTACTGAAGAAGAAAAGCACTGAAGCAGAAAAGAAAAGTGGAGGATGGTTTGGTGGTTTCTGGAGTAAAAGAGAATCTAGGATTAAAGAAGACGAAGAATCACCTGTACCTGAAAGTAAGTGTAGATTGTAATGCACTAATGTCTAGGGAGATTTTATGTCTTCTTATACATTAAAAAGAAAATGACAGTACTTTTACTTCCTACTATGCAGGAGAGGGTATGGCATAGGCAGTGCAATGCAATATTGATCATTTTATGGCACCTCTTACTGAATATTGAACTGGCAAATAAGGCATTCTTCTAAACTGGCCATAAGCTTTTCAGAACCTTGGTGAGAAGAATGTGGCACTTCTAGCTATAGTGATAATTGGCCACGATTGGAATACTGTTTCTGGTGATTTGCTGTATGGATCACAGGTCTGATCTACTGAAATTCCTGCAATCTATTTTCATCATGAGGAGCTATGGATACTTTTGTAATAAAAATTATATTGATTTCTGTGCTACGTATGTAACACCATATATGAAGACTCTTGTGTGAATTATTTTTCAATCTGGAATTTAGTGCAATATGAAGAATCAGTGGAATGTATCAGCTTAAGTAGGAGGAGGCAAATGTGAGGAAAAGTGGTAATTGTTATTTATCAAGGTGCAAATTGTGTGGATTTTTGGTTTTTAGGTATTGATGAACTAATGACACCAGAGGAGAAAGCTAAACTTTTTACTGCTATTGGATATAGTGACAGCTCCCATCACCTTTCATTACCGAAGCAGGTAAGCAACCTATGAGATGGTTTAAAAAAAACCACACAACAAATTAAGTGTAAAGATCCCTTCAGCTCTCTTATTACCCTGAAGAAAGATGGAGGCTTCAAATTCAGGGAGGAAATATTATTTGATTCTTCTGAAGTTGCTGATTGATGCAGTCATAAAATGGTACATATATTGCCAAGTCAGAACCCTGTCTTGGCAAGGCCAAGACTTGATATTTAGCAGTAAGAACAACAAAGGCATACAAGCTACGTATTCTAGAATGTGGTTATTTAATGGGATTATAATGATTTTGGTTGATCTAGTGAGTCCTCTACTGAATGTAGTTTAGCTATGCTTGCTTCAGGGTTTAAAAAAAATTTCCTTAATGCTGAAAAGAGTGAGACTGTATTTGTTCTGCATTTGTTGAACGACAATATTTTATTTTAAATAAATGACTGGTAAACATTGAATTAAGTAAAGACTGTACTTTGCTTTCTGCATAGAGATGAGTTTCTGATCTTGACTGGAAGAACTTAGAAAGACACATTTCAGTTTGTTAAAATAAGGAGTTCTGAAAAATTATTCTTATTGGGATGACTAATTTCAGTTTCCTCTGTTCTTCTCACTAGTATGTTGCCCATGTTGTGACACTGAAGCTGTTAAGTGCTTCTCTTACAATTAAAGAAGACAAGAATGTGGCAGAAACTCTAAAAGTACAGATAATTGATCTGAGTACCAAAATATCACAGCGCCCAGGAGCACAAGCCATTAAGTAATTGGATTGGTATTTTCTTTTTGCAGAAACATCTCTTCCCCTCCTCACCCCACTCCCCAGCTTCTTAACTGTTCTTGGGTAGTGCTTGTTGTGTATTGCCGTGTAAATCTGTGGGCATTCTGTAATTGTACTCTGTAAATAGTATAATTTGGTGACTAGCATAGAATGGAAAGAAGGGAATGCTGTCGGCTAGTTTTCATGGACAATGGCAACCTCTTTCTTGAGTATTAGAGTCAAAGTGCTGGATATAACTTTTGGGAAGTGATAGCTAAGCCATGTGAAATGGTGTGCCCAACACACTCCAGCCAAGCTAACAAATGTGTTACTTTTTTACACACTGCCTACAGAAAAGAAAAATTATGTGTTTGTGCTGTAGGTGGGAGATCAGCCAGAGCATAAGATACTGAGACTTTCTTGTGTTATAAGAGAGGGCACACCAGAAATACTGAACAAAAATTATTGGATTACACAGTCGATGAATAAGATTTCCAGTGTCTGGAAAATGAATTTGTGCCCTTTTTGCTTTCATTTGCAGTTTCTTCATTTCAGGCTTCGTACATAAGATCACCAGCTCAGCCACTGACTCTTGAAATATTTTTGCTAAAAACCATTCTGGGGAATTTTCAAGGTGCAGCTTGAATACTGCATGGAAACAAAAAGAGCTTTGACATTATTTTACATAAATGCATGCCATATAATTTAGTTTGCAAGACTGAAGCTATAGAACAGATGCTCTTATAAGTGATATGTTTCTGAAAAAAATGTAGTTCCGTTATCTCAGTAGAGCCAGGTGTATGACACTGTTTATCTCCAAATATGTTGGCTCCCAAAGTCGGGAATTTCAGTGGTGGAGGCATAGGACATGAAAATCAGTTTCTTATGTAATAGGTACTTCTAAGGATGAGTGAAGTTGGTATGGTTTGGTGGTGTTCAATGGCTTTCTTTAAAGGTGTTTTCCTACAGACTCCACTTAACACTATTGCCAGGGCAGTTCTCAGTACAGAATTCCCATTTGCACCAAAAGAAGTCTGTGACTGCTTTTTAAATCCATACACAATAGTAAACATTCCTACACTTTTTATTTATGTGACATAAATATTTTGCCTTTTTTTTCTCTTGCAACTGATTCTAACCCTTGCCCAATTGAGTATTTTTAACTATTAATCTTCTTTAGGGTTGAAGCAAAGCTTGAAAACTGGTATGTTACAGGCCTGAGACAAGAAAACGTTGTACCATCTCTTGTGGCTTCCATAGGGGATAGCAAATCTTCTCTGCTTAAGATTGAGTTTGATGTTAACCCAGAGGACAGTACAGCTGACCAGAGCCTTATCATTGAATCGCAGCCTGTGGAAGTAAAATATGATGCTGTGAGTAGTAGCCAAAACTCTTGGGTATTTCTGAGTCCTCTTTCTCTGCTCTTGTTCTCTTGGCTCTGTCCAGATCTGATTTTGAGTTTTTGTTGAGTGACTTGTATGTATAATGCTGTATGATGCTATATAATGCTAACTCTTGCATTTTTTTTTTAAGAGAACAATAAATGCAATGGTAGAATTCTTTCAGACAAGTAAGGGAATGGATCTTGAAAGATTAACAACAGCCACATTAATGAAACTGGAAGAAATCAAGGAAAGAACTGCTACAGGTAAGATAGAAACAAATCTCAGTGAAGGTGATCCCTTAAAATGTTTCCATATGATTACCTAAACACTTGGCTTATGTTTTGATTAATGACCAGTAGTACCATTGGGATTTTTCCTTGAGTTGGTTGCCCTCATTTCAGCTGGGATAGAGTTAATTTCTTCTCACTTGTTGCTTGGAGATTTAGTGAATGTTTTGTGGGAGGAGCATTGAGTTTAGTAAGAAATCAGTAGAATGCTATGAAAGTCTTGGTTCAACAGGCTTTATCTTTCAGATAACATCTTTTTGTATGCTGTCACAGTTGTTTCACTTGTGAATAGCATTTACATTTCTATGCCCTTTCCTTTTTGTTTAAGGATTAGTTCATATTATTGAAATGAGGAAAGTCCTTGACTTGAAGATTAATCTGAAACCTTCCTACCTTGTGGTTCCACAGACTGGTATCTACCATGAAAATTCAAATTTGCTGATTTTGGACTTTGGTACATTTCAGGTATATAAATGACATCTCTTATAATCTCAGGGGAAGCAAATATTCTCTTTTAACATAGCTGTTGTCTGGAACTATCTTGCTTTCAGAAGGCAGGGTAATCATCTGTGTAGATGTATTTTTAACTTACCATATTTCTAACTAAATAGATTTGGGTCAGCAGTTTGATCAGAATTGTTAGGGTATCTTTGACATCCTTGTACTAGTTAATCCTCACCAGGAAACATGTTCATGTTATAATCATAATTGTAATACCTTATCATTTAGAATCTTTCATTTCTTCAGCAGAATACATGAACTTTTGCTTCCTTTTTTTGTGAAATGATAGCCTTTTGTTAATAAAACAATTTTTCTGTTAAAATTTGAAAATTAATTACCTTGTTTCTATAAAATTGAAAGATTACAATCATTTAACTTGATTTAATGACTGATTAAATATTTATTTTAGTTGTATTCCATAAGTAAAATTATTGACTAGTGAAAAAAAGTTTTTTGCATAGGTTAGGATTAAGTGGATTGATAGAAATAACAACAAAAAATCTACTTAGCAAGAATAAGTCAAGTGTGAAATTATTTAATATATTTTCTCTGTAAGACTCCAAATGTCAATTATTAATCCCTATGAATCATCTTTTCATCTTCACTAGAATGAATAGCACATGTCTGTTTTAAAGACTGAACTTTATTTTGTTTGTTATGTGTTTAGCTGAACAGCATAAATCAAGGCAGTAGTGAAGCTTCTAACTTTTCATCTTTAGAGGAGATTATGGACAAAGCTTATGACAAATTTGATGTGAAAATTCAAAATGTGCAACTTCTTTTTGGAAGACCAGGTAAAGAAACAACATAGCTGCTGTTTGTGCAAAAGATTGTCCAAGACTGCCTACCAGTAATAAATAAAAATATTTTTTAAAGAAAAAAAGACAAACTAAAATCAGTTTTTAATGAAAAGATAGGTTATAATACACATTGGGTGCCAAACTTTGAAAAAATTGGTTAGTTTCTCTTCAAGTAGCTGCTCACTTTTTGTTTGGACTTGTGCATGACTTTGGTAGCAATGAATGTAAATGAATAGTACTGTTGTGCTTTCCATCATATGTAGGAAAAGCACACCTAGAATTTGCCTTAGTTCTTCACTTAAACTTAAGTTCATGTAATCAATAGAATGCTAGGTTGCTGTTTTATCTTTTATCTGTCTATAATTTTGTTTTTCTAGGGGTTAATGTAGATACATCTTTTAGTGTAGTATTGGGTTTAGTGCTGCTAGGGCAGTAGTGTTCACAGATCGGATTAAAAGCTTTTAAAATACTTGATCTAAGTTGTTTTAGGTTTCTTTGGTTGGTGAGTGGGTTTTTTTACCCTAGTAGTGATGTCATTTGATTACTTTAATGATGCCTTAATTAAAGCAATTAGCAAGTTGGTTTTTTTTTTTCATCTAAATTTACTGGGCATTTTCAGGGGAAGACTGGAAGAAGGCTCGTTTTCAACATCCATCAACTTTGCACATTTTGCAGCCTATGGATATTCATGTACACTTGGCAAAATCAATGGTGGAAAGAGATTCCAGAATGGCAAAGTAATGTATTAATGTTGAAAAGACTCATTTAGAATTACTTTGTACGTAGAGGAAAGAAAGCTGTGTTTTCCCTAGAGGCTCGGTTGCACTTTGTAATTGAAGATATTAGCTAAGAAACCAAAATAGGTTACTATTGTTGGCAAAATCTTTTTTGGGTGGTGGTTCCCTGAATCCTTTGCTGGTTACTAACTACTGCTTAAGTCCAAGCCCTGTTTCAGTGCAGAATCCCTGACTTTGCTGTGATGTGATCTTTATATAAGAGTATCCATATTAGTAAGATTTACATGAAGAATTGGTACCTTTTTGTATAGGAGTTAATTCAGTTGTTTTTTTTAAAAAAGGTTTAAAGTGTCAGGAGGACTTCCTTTGGTGCATATCAGACTCTCTGACCAGAAAATCAAGGCAATCTTTGATCTGATTGATAGCATTCCACTGCCTCAGACGTCATCTATGTCAGTTCCAAGCACAAAGGTAGGCTAAATACAAGTAAGAAAACTTAGAAAGCGCCCAAACAAGCAAAGAAACATCACTAGTGTCTTCATTGACTTAGCATCAGAACATTCAGGTCTTCCTCAAACAAGTGGTGGAGGCTTTGTCATTGTCCTGCTGGTTTCAGCACAGATATTGTCAGAGCTGACCTTGCCTAAGAGTGTGGGGGAGGCATTGTGGAACATGAATCATCAATAAAAAATATTAACATACTGAGTTATAGAAACTTTAAAATAGTGTTTTGGTTATTTTTCTCTTTTCTTTGCCTCCAGGTACCAGCTATTCCCACAATTCCTGTTGTTGGTAAAGGGTTACTTAACACACCCCAGTTGTTAGCAGAAATAGTGTCAGGTAAGAAGCTACAGATGTGCCTTTGTAAAGTAAGGCCATAATTTAGGGAATACATAATATTTTCATGCTGTTATTGATGTTAAACCATGTAAGGACAGCAGAGACAAGCATGATGGGTCATATCTACCCTCAAGTGCATAAGGAGATTTGATTAAGATGCTGATGTTACCTCAGACTAATAAACTTGCTTTTTCTAAAAAGCAAACCCACCTTTTTTTAAAATTAATATTATGCATAAGCAACCTCTTCAAATGAGTGAACCGTAAATGCCAACTATATTAGGTTGTTCTGACTGTTTTGCATTAGCAAAGCTTCCCTTTTTCTGAAAAGGCGGAACTAGAATAACACATTACTGAGAAATTACATATTGAGACTGAATTTAAGCATTTATTTTCATGGCTCTTCTACAGAAATTGTTCCTATGGTCTAACCTAGACACTTGTTTCCTGGGGCTTCTCTTATTATTACTTTCTTATGTATTCTTGAATGTCTTATGATGCCTTTAGACACTAGTGCTGTCTTTAACAGGGCTTTTGTTTGCTTCTCATCCAATGGGTAAGAGAGCAGTATAGATCTAAAGTAGTATATTTTATCAGGTTAGATTTAAAATTATCATGCTGTTAAAAATGCAATTGGAATAGGAAAGAGAAGGTGGGATATTTAGCCCTGGTTCTGGAAAAAGTTGACTGAGGAAGTAATTTCACTTCTGTAGACTCTGAAGAAGAATATTTCGATTTTGAGGAAACCTCTGAACCAACTGACAGTTCAGTAATTAAAGGAGAAGAAATAAGAAAGGAGGAGTCTGCTCAGGAGGAACTGACAAATCTTCAGCTGAAGTTTGAAATTAAAGAGGTATGTCTGTAATTCTGTTTTCCTCTACCTAAAGAATACTTAAAAAAAAAGTCCAATATTCATTTACCAGTGTTCTCCAGATTAGTGGATGCAGAAACATAATCACCAAACAAAGAACCCTCATATATACACATACATATTTCTATGCATATGAGATATTTTTGTCTGTGTATGATATATATATATAAATAAAAACATGATGCATACACACAGATGTATTAAAGAAATAAAAGTCCCTTATTGGAGTATTTTAATAGAAAAAAATAGTACCAACTCATAATGAAGGGGTAGGGAGTGGGAATTTTGCACTGGATAAACAAAGTCAGTACTCAGGCAGGTCTCTTGCAAAGAGAAAATCCCCAAATATTTTTTTTATTTATATCTTTCACCATCAAACAATCACTTCTCCTTTCTATTATATACTCTTAAATCTTTAATAAAAACAATGCCTCCAACAAAGCAGGGAGGGCATTAATTTTGCACTTTTTTGTTGTTGTTTTGAATGGTGAGAATACTGCATGTGCAAAGATGGCATAACTGTATTTCTTGTTCATCCAGGTTTTAGTAGAACTCACCAGACAAAAGAAAATTGAGGAAACAGTACTTGTATTTGATGTAATGCATCTTGGGACAGAAACTACTATCAAAACCTATAATTTAGCAGCTGTATCTTACTTGAAGAAAATCAGCTTGGATTACTATGGAATTGGAGGTAATAAGCAGTGGCAGAGAAGTGGATTTTTGTGTGTGTGTAGCAATTAGTCGTTGCTCTCCTGTGCCTTGTGCTCTCTGAAATGCAAATGTTGTTCCAGTTTCTCAGTTAATGTGCAGCTGTCCATTGGCAGTGTTTGTGCCACTGATACAGTTGATGAGTCCTGGACATTCAGCATAATGTTTATGGGATAAATAAATGGCTTAGAGCTCAGTCTTTGGATGGAGAAATGATTTGCCATTTTGGACTTAGCAAAGAGAAACCAGTGGCTCATATTTGGTGGTGCAGTGTATTTTAGGAAATGGTACTGAAAGTTAACCCTTCAAGGCACAAATTGTTTGGTTCTTTGAAAGAACAGAAAAGATCCTAATTCTTCTTTATCTCATGTGGTGTTTTACAGGTAAAAAAGCACCCATTCATCTAATCAGTTCCTCAGACAAGCCTGGCTTAGACCTTCTGAAGGTGGAATATGTCAAGGTATACACAAAGCTTTTAAAAATTATTTTTAAAGCATTTCTACATATTTTTAATATATAGTCTATCTGTAGTCCTAAACCTACTATTCAGAGCTAGTTGGATTATTTTCTATCTTCTAAAGATGATGGTGACTGGTTGAAATTAATATTAACCTTCATGCAAATCATTATTTTCAGGCTGACAGAAATGGGCCACAGTTTCAGACAATTTTTAACAACACTGAACAGATGATTCAAGTGAGTGTTTGAATATTTTATTGCTTATTTTCCTTTGGTTTGCTTGCTCAGAGCAGAGTAATTAATAAGAGATGTTTTGCTTTCCTGTTTTCCTGCCTTCCAGCAGGAGATTTCAGGAGTTAAAACATCCTTGAAAAATTTTATACCGCTTAAGAGCAGAATGTTTATCTGTTGAACTGCTGAAAAAGTGTCTTATCTAGCTCATGTGGATGAAATTCAAACTACTGTAATAATGCACCTTCTCATATGTCAGGGATCATGACATCCAGGGGCCCAGTATGGGAAACTATAGTGGAGTCACAAAACCTTTCCCTTTCACATCAAATGATCTGTGTATGTTAGTGCTTTATGATCTGTTGCTGGCCATATATGCAGCTTTTCTGTTTCTAAGGAATGGATCTGTTGCACTGGGTGCTTTTGCACTTCAGTCTGACTCTTACACTTCTCAGTTACTGTTTGATCATATGGAATCTTGTGTTTTCAACAGGTAACTTTTTCATCATTGAACCTCCTGTTGCATACAGAGGCCCTTATGTCTACTGTCAGTTTTCTAACAGCTGTTAGTCCATCAGGCAGTGAAAGAAGTGGAGAGACACCATGCAAAGAAGAAAAGCAAGAAGATGACTCTAGACTGAAGAAAGGTACAGTTGTGATTATCCAAATGATGGTTCTAGAAGGATGTGTTGCATGCTGGCAAAGCAAATCCAGAGAAACACGATTAGCTTTGTAGAAATAAAAATGAAAGTGAAAATATGACTCAAAAGTATCTTGAAAATCCTACTTTCTCTTATTTCTAGTGTCTAAACCTTCCAAGGATAAGGATGTGTTTGACTTCAAGCTCTTTGCCAAGCTGGATGCTTTCTGTTTAAATATTTGTGATGAAAAGAAGAACATTGCAGAGATAAAGATACAAGGTATTAAATTCTTTATTAGAAGTAACTGCTCTGGTACTTTAGTTTCAAAGCAAGTGCTAATAATTGGACTAAAAAATAAGGTGTAAATATGCAGCATGTTTTTATTTATTTTTTTATTTATTGTTGTCAGTGCAAAAATGGCTTGTAGTCTTGTTTTCGAAGTCAGCCTTCAAGTCTGTCATAATGTTTTGGTCTCCAGCTAGAAAGATGTGCTGTGTTATTACTCAGATGATTAGGTTCATCCTTTGAAGGAGTTTGATTATGGGTGGCTTTTCATGTTTTATTAAGTGTTGGATATTTTTATGGTGTACCATAAAACTATTTAGGAAAATAATTAAGTAGGCTAAAAACCCTTCAAAATGTTTTCCTTAGTTTTTAAACCTAGGGGTTTCTTTGGGTTCCTTGTTTTGGTTTTGTTTTCTTGACTGGTTTTACCCCTTGGAAGGGCTGTCAGTTCTTTGGGGAAGTTTCACTTCTGGCTGGCTTCAACTGCCATCCTCATAGTTGCCAACAGTCTCTTATGAGTTTTTAAGAATGTGTGATATGCAAGATTGGTACTGCAGTTCATAAAGACTTTTGCTTGTTCTCATTTCTAGATCATATAATGTATTCACACAAGATTAATGTATGCAAAAGTATTGTATTCAAATAGTTGAGTATAGTAACATATTTTCTGTTAGAAAATCTCAATGCACTCACTCAATAGCTTGCTTATTAAGAAGTGGATTATTGTTTGAGTTTTTTTTGTATGAATAGTAGCTCGGTTATTTCCAGAGATGATTGATACTGAGACAGTATCTGTATTAGAAGTGTTTCTACTTTGTTTTGGTTGAAGCTCTAGTATAGCAATTTTTAAAGCTTAGTAGCTTTTCCTCACTTCCTCTGCTGCTGTCCCTCCTGAAAAGAACTGTTACTTCTGCCGTGCAAGACTCTGTTTCTATTTTTGTACTTTGCAGGTCTTGACTCATCTCTTTGCCTTCAGCCAAGTCACACTGTATTCTTTGCCCGACTTAAAGACATAGTTGTCACAGATGTTGATTCAAGGACCCTTCATAAAAAAGTACTCAACTACAAGATTTTAATTTTTACTTGATTCTTCATTAGTTTGATGTGTATAAAAGTGAAATGTAATACACATTCCATTCTTGTAAAAGTATTTGATTTGTCGTGAATAAGTATTTTCAGATAAGATACATCATAAATAATAATTTTCATATTACAACAATGGATGTCTGAAAGGATTAGAAAAACTAGTAATCTAACTTGTAGTCTGATGGGCTGATGGTATCTTTAGTTCTTTGTTTCAAGTACCTTTGTAGAAGCTGCTGATGGCTGGTGGGTGCTCTTTCTCTCCTTCTAGGCTGTGTCTATAGTGGGAGATGAAGTTTTCAGTTTCAACCTGACGTTAAATCCTCATGCTACTGAGGGAGAAGCCTACACTGACATGTCAAAAGTGGATGGTACCTTATGTTTGAAAGTGGGCTGCATCCAGCTGGTGTACCTTCACAAATTTCTCATGTCTCTCCTGGTAAGTCCTATTTCCCTTTGTATGTTTCTGCAGCATTCTCAGATTAGTCTTCTGAGCCGTGCCCTCAGTACAACTGGTAGTCTTCAGTTTCTGAAAGAGAAGGGATGAGTTTAATTTTTCTGTGTATTATTAAAAACTTTGATAAGTAACTGGTTTAAATTTCAATTGGGTCACTTCCCACCCTCAGCTTTGGAAATAGAGAAAAACTTCATGCTGTTGAGGTAGTTTGGGGGTTTTATGTTTGCTGCCCTTTCCACCCTAGGAAAATTCTGAGTTCATTGCAAACATAACAGAGCTAACACTAGAGGCAAATCTCTCTTCAAGGTAGGTGTCATGATGCCTGCAAATTAACCAGTATAAATATCAGTGTGTTTGATTACCCTAATGATAGTGTTTTCAATAAAGCAGGAGTGGGCTTTCTCTCATTCAGTAGGTTCTTTAATAGGAATTCAGTAGTATTCAAGGAGGGCCAGAGGGGCTTTCAAAATTGTGACCCTAAAAGCTAATGAGCTAAGGAGTCTTGTAGCTAAGGAAAGAAGAAAAAAGAGAGATGAATTTAAAATAAGTGGATTGCACTGCTTAATACTTCTTTGACCCTCTATTAGTGGTCATGATGTAAAGTACTCAGTTGTCTTTTCCTATGGAAAATTCAATAGAGTAGGAAGCATAATTGGTGGATGATGTAAAATGAGAAAGTAACCTAGAGTAAAGACTGTTCACAGACATTTCTCCTCTGCTCACCTGCTTTTCTAGACCTTCTTGAACAATTTCCAGACAGCCAAGGAGACACTGAGTGCTGCTACAGTTCAAGCTGCAGAAAAGGCTGCTACCAGTGTGAAAGACCTGGCCCAAAGGAGTTTTCGGCTTGCAATGGACATTGACTTGAAAGCACCAGTTATAGTTATCCCCCAGTCCTCCATGTCCCCCAATGCAGTAGTAATAGATCTTGGCTTGATTAAGGTTCAGAACCAGTTTGTCTTGGTGTCCTCAGAAGGCAGTTCACTCCCTCCAGTCATTGACAAAATGGATGTGCAGCTGACAAAGCTGAAACTATCGAGGTACAGTGACATACTCTGTAGAACATTCATGTTCTTGCCTAGAAACCATGGTTGGTGCTAGTGTCAAATATTTGGTATTAAAATGCTAAGCTGTTATCTTAGAGCAGTTAGATCAGTAATAGAAACTGTTCTGCTTAGGAGAATGTTTGGTGCTACATTTGAGATTTTAAGATTTTCAAAAATCGAACATGTGACTTCCAATTTCTCAAATGTTTTCTTTTTTCCTTTTTGTGTTTCAAGGATCACTTTGGAGACAGATTTGTCACATCCAGATATTCAGATACTTCACCCTATTAATTTAAGCCTGTCTCTGAAACGAAATCTCTCTGCAGCTTGGTTTCACCAGTTACCAGTGTTGGAGGTGACAGGACATCTGGATACAATGAATGTAAGTCTTGTGAGAAGGTGGTGATTATACTTACTGTGAGAGCAGCCCTTAATGTTAGTTCTGGACACAAAGGGGCAACAAACTGCAAATTTTTAGTAGGTGTGGAGTGCATTTCAGCAATGTAACAGGATTTAACCCCACCTAGATGAGCACAGTGGTTTGGAAGAATCACATAAATGGTTTTGTGACCAGTTCTCCGAGCAAGAATTCTTTAAAGTGTTTTGGTTTTTTTCCTTTAAAAATAAAATCTTCTTGAGAGGAGTTTAAATTAATGCAAATATTTGCTTTAGTAACTCCAGCTTCTTACCTTCCCCTCACCCTTGAGTGGGATACTTGCTTTTTGTGGCATTTTATGTAGTATGAAAGAAAGTACCAGGGACATCTTGGGTGAAACTGAAATTAAAATATCATGAAGAGGCATGGCATTGACTGGAATGTATTAAAAGCATAGGATGATTCTGCTGACAAAATGGCTGTAAATAAGCACTCTTCTTGTCAGGAAACGTTGTTCTGCTTTGTTAGTAGATAAGTGGAAGGAACAATGTATTTTTCCTGAGAACTGTGATCTGCAACTTTTTAGGTTGTGTTAAGTCAAGAGGATTTGAACGTCTTTCTCAAAGTGTTGACGGAAAACCTGGGTGAAGCAGAAGAAACTCAAACAGATCCAAAATCAGTACTGCAAAAGGAAGGTCAGAGATGGAATTATGGAATTTGTCATGAATACCAAGTGTGTGTGCTTTCAGGAGTAAGGAAAAGCATTTATTACTGCTTTCCATTGCTGGAAAGCAAGTTTAGCTCTGAGAGTATGGTGATAAGCTGAGTGTAAGTGATAAACTCTTCTTTTTAATTTTGCAAGGACAGTGTTCATACTTTGATACTTCAAAAAATTGGAAACATTACAAGATAAAATTTGGTAACTGTGTTAGCTAAGTTGTCAAGGAACTAGCAAGGTATTGAGATGTCAGAGTCATCTTGTTGCCAGAACATGTTTCTATTTCCTTTTCATGCTCTGAAATTAAAGGCTCTGATTATGGAAATGTTGCTAGCTTATTTTAGATGAACATAATCCATCTAAACAAATAAATGAATTGAATGTGTTTCTTGAGCTAAACAAATGGTGGCAGTTTCAAAAGTTAAGCAATATATTGCATGTTCCAGGTAAAATGAAAGAACCAGAGAGATTGGTTTTGATACAGGATAAGAGTGTTCCAGAAGGAATGCTGTCTGAAAAGAGAAAAATGACATTAAATCAAGATATAATCAATATGCTACTTAATTTTGAAATCAAAGAGGTATGTATTCATCTGTACAACTTTTTCTATCTGAACCCAGTACTCATTTGTTTCTTAGAAATAGTGGCCTGTAAAGTCCATTTTAACATTTTGATCTGGCAATGAAAAGAAAAAAAAAACAAAACAGGAGCAGAGCAGGGGCCAGGGGAAACCTTTAGCAAATTGGTCTTTGTGCTGGTTTGAAAGCAAACCAGTGGGAGATCCTAAGTCAGAGCTACAATTTAATAAGAAAATTAAAATAAAATGCAGTTGTACAAAAACACTGATACAGTCGGAATGCAACCTGACATCCCGTCAGTCAGGGTGTTGGTAGCAGTCTGGTTAGATGGTGGCTGCATCCTCCTGGAGTGACAGATGTGGTTCTGTTGAAGCAGTGATCCTGTAGAAAGGTTTAGTTTTCCTCTCAAGGTCCAGTGGTGGTGTAGATGGGCCTGGTCTTCCTCTGGGAATCCATTGGAAAAAGACTGCCTCTGGTGTTCCAAGTCTCAGATTTTATCCAGGTAGGGAAGGCTTGGCTCCTCCCCCTGGGTGGAGCATCTCCCAATGGGATGATGTGATTTTCAGCTGTTGTGCAGTGGGACTCAATGGCCCATTAACAGAAGATATCTCTCTGTTGGGAGGAGGGTCAAGGAAACGATAAAGAGCACTGCCCCCCATGGTTTCAACAGATGGTAGTAGAATACATACTTCTTGTCACGTCTTGCATTGCAACCTAAGACAGTCTTACAGGGTCTGTTTATAAAAATGCAAAATGTCTAGATTAATATTATGTTTTACATTTAGCTGAGAAGATAACACCTGCTTATAACTGCCTGCCATGTCTGAACAGCTTCACTGAACTATTGAACTTATTTCCCTTTCCATATTCAAGGTTGTAATAACCTTGATGAAGCAGGTTCAGAAGGAGAGATATCCATTACATACTTTAACTGTGCTACAGCTTGGAACCAAAACCAAAATTAGAAATCATGAATTGGCAGCAGCAGCATACCTGAAAAAAATTACAATGAGATGCACTGAAATAAGTGGTAAGTCTTTTAGAGACTGATACAGTCAGAAGAGTGTGTGCAATTGGATTTATAGGCAGAGGATAACATGTGCTAAACCAATAATGAAAGAGGGGGGAGGGGTGTGGGAAAGGGTAATTTAGATAGACTTGATTTGTTTTACCTGATACAAAGTTTTACTGCCATTGCTAGAGTTAGAGTTAATGTATTTGAGTGAGTTGCATACTTTGAGCAGGAATGGTGTTTCTGAGAAGTACTCTAACTGTTCAAAACTGTGTTTGGATGAGCTTCTGATTCTGTGCTTTATGACCAGTTCTGGCAGCACTGGAAATGCAAGTGCTTCCTTGATTGGTCAGGTAGCAATTCAAACTGACAATGAAGTGCTAACTGAAATAGCCATTTATCCAGAATAGAAAAGTAAGGTTTTGAGTGTGAAAACATGAAGGTAGGAATACAAAGAACTTTCAATTTTTAATCTTGTTTCAAGAGCAAGATAAGTTAACTTTTACTAGTTCAATTTAAAATTAAGTGAATATAGCATTTCACAAGATGATGCTTCTTGTGCAGCTTCTCAGTGAAAATAGCTGTTTACTCTTTCAGCAAGAATAGTGGCTAATTAGTATGCAATAGAGAATTAGCTTGGAGACATTGTGAGTGGAAACACTTCACATTTTTATTTCTTTGTTTGCAGACTCAAAAGGAGATCCTCTTTGCATTCTTAATTCCTCAAGTGACACAGATGAACATCTTTTGAAAATGGAATATATTAAGGTTTCAATACATTTTCAGTAGAATTACGTGGGGAGTAAAGTAAGGCTTCCATACTTAGCCTGCAGATTTGTATCTAAAACTTACCCAGGCCTTCTCCCAAATTCCTGTTTTTCAGTTTAGCATTTCATTTTATTCTCCACTGCTTCCATATAGTGCTTGCTTTATAAGTCAATGCTATTACTGAAATCACTGGCAGGACAAATATTTGTTTGTGTTCTGTGTGTGCAGCACAAATGAGCATCTTTGTGAAACTTAGCAGGTGCGATGGTCTTTGCCTGTGTAAGTGAAGAGTGACTCTACACGTGATAAAATCTCATTTGAAGAGTGATATGTTGGTAGCTTAAAAAAGGCCTTCAAAAATTGCATGAGTACTTGGGAATCTGACAGGATGTAGAACCAGTGGGCTCCTCAACACTCTTATCTGAAGTGGCATCATTTACTTAGTGAAGAATAAATTAATTCATACTGGCAAAGTACTAAGCATAAATTGATCCAGTTTAAATAGATTCTAGATGAGAGAAAGTTTTGTAACTAGCCAGGTGAATTTTCACAGAACACGTACCATGAAATGTCTCTGAGCAGAGGATTGTGAGTACCTGTTCTGCTTGTATTGCTTGTGCCTTATTTGTAGAACTTGTTTGTTTGGGCTTCATCACTTTCTTTTGTTTTCTTTTGCAATTGGAATAATCTTTGTGTGTGAGTTAAATTCAAATAATTCAGTTAATAAAATTATTCATAATTATTATTAATTATTGGCTAATTCAATAGAGTCTGACTGTGTCCCTTTTCTTTTTTTTTTCTTCTCTTTAGGCTGATCCTGGTGGACCAGACTTTGTTACTACTTACCAAAGCATTAAGCAAAACATCAGTGTAAGTACTGGATGTATTTAATTTGTTTTTTAAGCTTTTCAAATTGTAGCAGCTGTGTTAGTTGCTCCCTTTTTTCTTCTCTTTGAAGAGAAAAAAAAGGGAACAAAACCAACCCAAAAGCCAAAGCCCTGACTCTCTTATTAAAACCTACTGCTTTATATTTAACTACTTCAAGGACAAATCCAGGTGGGAAAAAAAGGATTTTTTAAATGGAAGTATTTATTGTATTAATTTTTTAAACTAAAAACTGTACAGGTTTTTCTTTTTAGAAAAATGTCCTCATGCATTTTAACTGAGGCCTTTAGCATGTGTTTTGTTTCTGGAGTGTACACTTAGGAGGGAGAGAAACCAGGGCCTCGTGTTTCTGAGCTTATAACAGTGAAATTGAGATGTGAGTTGAAATGTCCAAGTACCATTCTCAGGGGTCTTGAGTGCAATTCATCCTTTTACTTGTTGTGGAAACAACTATTCATGAGTAATTTCCCATGGCTTCAGTGACTTCTGAAATAAGCATGTCATTGTACTTTTAAAATGTTTCCTTTAAAATAGTATTGGTGGGTCAACCTGCTTCTTGATGGCCTTATGTGGAATAAGTGACTACTGCTGGGTTTCACTAAGTATTGCTGGCAGGAGTAGTTGCTGCTCACATGCTCCCTGTTCTGATTGCAAATTTTGAATCTTAGTGGGGTTTTTTTGTTGTTGTTGTACCATATCTACTAAAACATCTTCATCTGTGGTTCTGAAGTTGTCAGCCCAAGTGCTGAATGAAATGCAATGCAGCAGAACTTAAGAGAGTGTCCTGCAAAAGGCATAGCCACATGAGGCATCAATTTTTAGATTGGCACAGTTCCTCTGTAGCTGTTTTAAGCTTCTCTTCTCTAGCTCCCTCATCTGTTCTGGAGCTTGTACAGTGTCAAGTTGAAGGGCATGGAGATAGAAGAGCCAAATATTTGTGAAACTGAGCAAGAGGCTTTTTTCCTTGGCTACTAAATAACAATGTTACTTTGTCTCCTTGCCTTTGTTTTAGGTCAACTTTTCATGTTTGGATATAGTACTTCACACAGAGGCTTTGCTTTCCATCATGAGTTTCCTCACCTTCAGTGTTCCATCAGATGGTCTTCCCAGTACAGATAAATCATCAGACCACAAGCCTCAAATGAAAGAACAGGGAAAAGGAAGTACTCTTAGACCAGGTAGTGTCATATTAGAAAGGCTGTACTTTTGTTGTTTAACAACATCTCACCTTAGTTTCAAGGGATATTATTTCAGATGACTGCATTGCAGTTTATTTGGTGGAAAACAAAGCATGCACAACTGTAAATGAGGAGAAAATAATCTTACTTAAAAAAAACCCCAAAAACCAGACATTTTTCTTGTTGTTTAATTTTACAGATTCTCCTTACTCAATATAACTTTTTCTTGGGTGGTGGTCTGATTTTTATAATGGAAGTTGAATAAATGATGTTGCAGCGTGCAGCCTCTCCAAAGGTTTCGTGTCACAACCATGTAGCTTTCCAATCTGAAGGCTCTAAAGAGTGCTTACATTGCTGAAAATGAGTGTTCTGGGGAAGCAAAGAGAAGTTCTGAACTGAAGGGGTGGTGTACTTATTTTAATTACAGGTCTTTGTACCTTTTTCAATGGAAGCTCCTGAATATTTTATCTGGTCCTGTGTTGTTGATTCTTGTGCTTGTAGTGTTGCTAGTGAAATTCAAGGTTTTCTAATCCTTAAACTATTGGGATTGAGTCTAGTGGCTATTACATTTTGTGTTTGTGCAGTGTTGCTGCAGCTAATATGCCTAAATTGGCTTTGCTACTTGACACAGAGAGGAGCATTTCTCATGTGAGACAGTGTTTTAAATAATCTAGTGTATACTGCATTCAGCAACTGATGCATGAAAACTAGGTGTTAATGAGGAGAAAAGCCATCATCTTGGTGGCTTTTTGCCTGTATTGGTTGGTGACAGTTTGTATGCCTGAA
Organism: Rhabdornis inornatus; assembly: GCA_013397075.1. Taxonomy (NCBI): domain Eukaryota; kingdom Metazoa; phylum Chordata; class Aves; order Passeriformes; family Rhabdornithidae; genus Rhabdornis; species Rhabdornis inornatus. The sequence goes on along the minus strand of VWZS01008407.1, from coordinate 3,413,731 downwards.
GGAAACTGTTAATAAATGACTTTTTTCATGTTTTGACTAAGGATTATAGTATCTTTTAGGGAATGACTGCAGGTTGCTTTTTGAATAGTTCATATATGTACAAACCTACTAATCTAATATTTGTTTTAAACAGTGGGCTTGTGGTATTGAACTCCTTGTATGTCTCTTGTTTGCTATTCAGTGTCTGATGATGCAGCCCATGATGATGTCTGTGAATTAAAAGTCACTGCAAAGCTAAATGCATTCAGTATTACAGTGTGTGATCAGACCTGTAGAATTGCAGACATTAGAATACAAGGTAAGATGGTTTTTTTAAAATATTAGATGAAGCTGGCAGTAGCCAGAAATAGGCTGTTTCCCTCCCTTCACTTCCAAAAGGTCTCTGTGCACTGCCAATTTCTCTAACGTGTCTGATTGTATGAAACGATCTGCAAGGAAAAAAAGTTTGACTCAGAAAATGAAGACAATTTCTAAATGTAGTAAAATTAAAAGAAGTGAAGCTACAATGTTTTAGATAACACAAACTTCAATTTTTAAATAGCTAGATCCTCGATAGTGTTGTGGAATTGTACTCTAGTCTTAGAATCAAGTTATGTTGGCAACTGTGTCATGTGCAATAAGGCCCTGACTTCTCTCTCAGACTTAGCATTCATTGTTACATAGCAGAAGGCTGGATTCTAAGCTGTTATTATTATTTACATTCAGTGGTAAATAATTCAGGGGGTTTGGTTTTTTGTTTGTTTCTTTGTTTTTAGCAGAAGTGTTTGCTTAGAAATTTGTTGAAGTGCATTTATTACCTTCTTTCTTTTGTTTCATTCAGGAATGGATGCATCTGTGGCTAAGAAGCCTAAAGAGATTAAAGTGTTCTCCAGACTTGAGGACATTGTAATTACAAATGTTGATCCAAAAACAATCCATAAAAAGGTGATGTGTTGACCAGATTGTAAACAGAAGAGACCCAGTTCTTTAAGTGATTTAGTGACAGCACTGTAGTTTAATTTGCTGTATTATAAAATGCAACATATGATGTAATACTAAGGAAAATTTAATGGTTAATTTCCTTCACCTCAGAGAAGAAAAACTTCCATTTAATACTTAGTTCTATTTGCACTGGTGTGTTTAATTCTGAGTAGCAGGACTTAAATATAAAATGGGCTATAGATAAACAAGTGAGAAGAGGCATATACTATGAAATAGGTGATTGTTTGCTTTTGTGCCTACCATGTGTCCAAGTACTGCTGATAAGTTGCTATTGATCTTGTTGGGGAAATATGTTTTGTTTCAGAGATGCCCGGTAGTATTAACAATGTGGACTTAATCTTCTAGGCTGTCTGCATAATGGGAGATGAAGTGTTTAGATTTCACATGTCACTTTATCCAGATGCTACTACAGGGGAAGCCTACACTGATATGTCAAGAGTGGATGGTAAAATGTCTCTGAAAGTGGGCTGCATCCGAATAATTTATCTACAAAAGTTCTTTATGTCTCTCTTGGTAAGACATTAATTTGAGTATTTTTTCTTAACATTGAATATTTTCTTAAATGAGATAAAATGCAATCAGCTTTTTTTGACCTGTACCTGGTGGTGAGCTGATGTACAAGCACATAGAAATATTTTGCTGAAGAGCTACCACTTAAGTTGCATTGCTTTACAGAAGAATGCCAAGGAGAATGATGACAAGAGAAGTAATGAATGGGGCTGATAGCTTTAATAATATCTTAAAAATTAAACAGTTAAACCACATGTAAGCTTATTCATGATTTTAACCTTTTTCTCTTTTGAAACGAGTATGGTTGAATTAGGAATTTCATATTTATACCGCAGGTGTTTAATTTTTCTTAAATTTACATTTTGCCTGTGGCTTGCCTTTTTTTGAGGGGCCTACTTGTTTTCATGGAACTCTTACTTTTTTGAATTTTATGAACAGAATTTCCTAAACAATTTGCAAGCAGCACAAGAAGCCCTGACTGCAGTCACTGTCCAGGCAGCAGAAATGGCTGCTTCCAGCATGAAGGACTTGGCTAAAAAGAGCTTCCGCCTTCTAATGGATGTCAACTTGAAAGCTCCAGTCATAGTTGTCCCTGAATCTTCAGCTTCATGTAATGCTTTGGTAGCTGATCTTGGCTTAATCAGAGTTCAGAATGAATTCAAGCTGGTGTCTTCAGGTGAATCTCCTCTTCCTCCAGTTATTGAAAACATGGATGTACAGCTGACTCACTTGAAATTATCAAGGTAAACGTGGAGCTTTTTCTTGAGTTGAAGTGTCTTTGTAAAGGGAAGTGTGTCCATGTTCATATGAGCATATTCTTAAATTAATTATGCCAGTAATTTTGCTGGATTAATATGATATTATTTGGTATTCTGCAACTAGTCAGCATTTTTCCTCTGTTACTTCTGCTGTCTTTTTTTAGGTGCATTATATCCACAGATTCACAACCAGATTCTGAAATTCTGCGTCCTGTGAGTTTGACTTTACTGGTCCAGAGAAATTTAGCAGCAGCATGGTATCATAAAAGCCCAACAATTGGTATCAAAGGAGACCTAAAACCAATGCAGGTAGTATCATGACTAATAATAAAAGCTATATCAAAAGTCACACGGATTCTCAGAATAGTCCTCAGCTTAGTTAAGGAGCTTATAAACTCATTTCAGTTTGTCCTTTACAGAATGTTGAAAGACTTCCAGCTTGATCATCCAGTTTATAGATTTGTTAGAATTTTGATACTGTATAATGAAGAGTTTTGGTGTAGCTGCATGCAAATGGAATAAATCTGGTTTTATTTTTCTGGAGGTCCACTGGAGCTATGCATTGACTCAACAGTCAGTAAAATCATTCAGGTTATCTGCTGAGTTACCATTTAAAAACACGATTTAACAATTCAAGCAATTTAATCTGTGACATTCAGATTATTTGAATGTTTAGTAGATGTATTAGAAACGAAGAGGTTATCTCTATTAGACAACAATTTAAAATTATCTTTGCAGAGGGTGGGCTCTACTTTTTCTTTTCCTGCATTAACCACATGGATTTAAATGGGTAAAACCAAACTGGCACACCTTTTCCTTGTTCCTGAGCTCTTTTACTTGTTCCTATATCTGTCTGTGCTGTGGCCAAATGTTGCGCTGCTGAAGCACAGAGAAATAAGAGATTCAAAGGAGCACCAGCAAAATTAACGAAATGTAGGAAAAATATTCTTAAACTGTGTGTTATGGGCTAAGTGGCTGCATCTTCTCACGTAGTACTGCTTGCTTTTTTGCGATTCTGTGATGTTATGATTAAATCTTTGAAGGTCTGCTGAATGACAGTTTTCTGGTCATGTTTTTGGATTACTGAATTGTTGAAAAGTACTTATGTTTATCAATTACTCATATTTTTAATAGGCAAAGATCCTTTACAAGTCTAGTAAGTGTTTATCATGTGGACTGTTATTTCTTGTTGTAACTCCTGTTTCTAACAAGTAACAAGTGATATAGGAAAAACAGGCAAATCATTTAGATTGTTTTGACCAGGATAATTTTGACTATCCAGTTTGTTTCTGCTGGAAGCAGCCCACTGTTTCTCTCAATGATTGCATACTGTGTTGGAAGAAATGCTGTCACCAAAAATGAACTTGTGGCTTTATCACTTTACAGATTGCACTCAGTGAAGATGATCTAACTGTTATCCTGAAAATTCTGCTTGAAAACCTTGGAGGTGCTTCTTCCCAGCCAAGTACTGTGCAAGAGAATATTGAGGATACGCAGATACCTAAAAAAGGGAAAGCTCCACATGAATCTGCTGGCTCTGGGGGTATGTTCAATTTAAAGGCTGAATATGTGTAGGCAGAGGGCTGTTTGCAAATTCAAATATGTTATTTTTCTGGAGCCCAACAAATTGTTTTAACTGTTACAAATATATTGTATACATGAAAAGTTATAAATAAGAATATGCCCTTACATGGAGTGTGAGCTCCTGATGCTCAGAAGTTCTTGTGATGTGTTTTTTGTGATTCATTTCTCATACAATGGTATTCTTCAGTTTATATCAATCACTCTTCTAACTGTATGTGGTTAAAAAAGAAAAAAGCCAAATCATGTATCCTAGAATGTTAATGCACAATTATAACTATTGAGGAAGATATTAGTGTTCATATAGTGTGTCAATGTAAACAGTGCATGTCTCTGGATGAAATATTGTCAACACTTTGCCAAAATCTATTTTTCGCCAAACTTAATGTTCTCAATGTCAAAAAATTGCTATTTAACCAATAGTTGAATTGGTCTACTGCAAATAGAAACTGAAAGGAAGAGTAGGGCAGACTCCTTGAGAAGACTTGATACTTTGTGTTGTTCTTCATTAAAGTGAACAAAGAACTTCAGTAGACTAATGACAGCTTCTTTTAAGGTTCTAAACCACTCTGTGCTAGATAATTTTAGTATTCACTGGGTAGAACAAAATTCAAAGTGTGAATTATTTTGAGTCGTTTGCTGGATTTAGAGCTTTTCCTCTTTGTAATTTTCTGATCTCAATTTAGAAAAACCCAAGCACCAAACCGACCAACCAACCAAAAAAAAGGCAACCAACAACAAAAAACCCCAAAACCAAAAGCAAGCCCACTGTTCAAAAGAAATGTAAAAATATCTTCTTTTCACTGACAGGTGCCCTTGTTGATTCTGGACAAAAAAGTGTTTCAGCAGTTCAGTCTTCTGTGGAATGTTATACATTGCTTAAATTTGACTTCAATTTTGAGTCCCTTTCTGTAACTCTCTACAACAGTGACACGACTCAGGTTTGTGACAAAGCTTTTACCACACAGGTGGGGTGGGCAGCCAAGGCTTCTCACATGGACAGAACTCAGGTCAGAAAAATGAAGTTATACCAGCTGCATTGGCTTTGTAATGATTTCCTAATGGAGCTTTGAGCTTTCTTGGGCAGACAGTGTCCTTAAGAAGAAGGTCTGTGCATTTCTGAAAGTCACACTAAAAATATTACTAAACCACCAAAACCACACAGCATTTGATTTGGTCATTCAAACTTTGATTCCAGTTGTCCAAAATAAAAATGAATATTTGAAAAGCAGGAATTGTTAGCTCAGACAGTGCTAGTTCTTACTAACTCTCTAGGGTTGGTAAGCAGATCCAAGTTGTATATGGCCCATAATTTCCTCTTGTATATCTCCGAGTGTGAGCAATCATGGGCATCCTCTCTGTGCTGAAAACAGAAGAGAAAGATGTGAAATGTTGTCTTGTTTTTATGACTTAATAAAGTCTGCTATGTGTAGATGTGAAGGTACTTGCTTTATATGTCTTTGTGTATAGTGAATGTTATTTGTGTATAATTTTTAAGATGTTCTTGTGGGATGAGCATCATAGGGAAGAAAGACACTGTAATGGGATTGTGTTTTAATTTCACTGTCATATAATTCCCACTTATTGCTGAGGTGCTCTTGTAGATGAGTGTGATGGGAGTGGAAGGATCCTCTGCTACGGGATCCAGCATTCAAATAGATTATCCTTCAGTGATGCTTTCTGAGAGCTGCTGGCAGTGTGGTGCAGAAACAACTTCACTGCACCCAGCAGGTTTTTTGTTTTCTCAGTGACTTTTTTGGACTCATTTATGAGTGGAGGACTGATTTATATGAGTGGAGGCTAATCAGGTCCTTCAGTTCATAGATGATGGTACACATGGCTAGCAGCAAGGCAAATGTCTCATTGTTTTGTTCTGTGCTAACTCACCCTGCACTTTTTTCTTCTGCAGGAGTCTCTGCTTTCAGTGCATAGTGACAAATTGCGCCTCGGTGAGCTCCGGCTGCATCTCATGGCATCGGCAGGGGAGATGTTCTCAGATGGCTCCATGGATATCAGTGTTAAACTCAAAGCATGTACCTTGGATGATCTCAGAGAAGGAATTCAGAATGTGACTGCAAGGTAGGTTTGAATGCCTCAGAAATGAAAAAACTCCAGCTTATGAGGAAGGCTTTTTCCCTGTTCTATACTTTGCTTCACATGAAATTGATGAAACTCAGTAGTGCTGTCAGTTGTGGCCTGTAATATTCTGTGCTTAAGAAATTAACAATGTCATTTTAATAATGTTAAAGAAGTTTCTACTGTTTTATGTTGATTTCTCAGGTTATTTGAAACAAAATGAAATCTTGGAGGCTGGCATATTACAGTGAACTGTAGAACAGCTGTATAGAGGGCACCCAGCCTCAACTAGAGAGTTGTGTGCACTGAAACTTCAGTGTGATTGTTACGTGCTGCATGCATACTTTCAAGAGTGTAGCACACTAGTTTTAAATTGAAGTGACTCTTCTGCTAGAAAAGCCTCTACCCTCTTATTTCTGGAAGAAACACTGCTTGCTTATGCAGTAATTCTTTATAAATGGCATGGGGAGGAAAAATGGCAGTACTTATGCATATTTGTTTTCCTAGATCTATGTGTTAATGATGTTTGAGATGTTTCTTATTAAACTTTTTCCAGAATGATAGACAAGAAAGATGACACAAATGACATTTCTATGATTGATATAAGATATAAGCAGGATAAAAATGGAACTGAAGTTGTTGCTGTCCTCGACAAGCTGTACATATGTGCTAGTATGGAATTCTTGTTGACAGTAGCACATTTTTTCATGAAGTCAATGCCGGTATCTTCAGCTGAAGGATCTGCACAGTTCCAATTAAAGCAAGTTGCTTCTGGGAAATCCAAGGCAGAAACAGGTCTGTAAAACCAATTTCTACTCAACTCCATTTCCCTCCTTTGCAGATTTCATTCTGTAAATAGCTCATCCAGAAATTTTCAAGATGCTTTCTTGGTATGTCTTGACTTAAAAAATTTGTTTATTCTTCAGAATGTGTAGATTGGCCACAGTAGATAGCTTTCCTCTCTCCGTTTTTTATATTCAAGGTGGGTTTTTAAACTTATTTTCACAGAATTATCTGTACGGCCAAACATGACAGTAAAAGCTGTGATTATGGATCCAGAAGTTGTATTTGTTGCTAATTTGACCAGTGCTGATGCCCCTGCCTTAAAAGTTTCCTTCCAATGTGACTTTTCTCTGACATCAGACAAGCTTGCACAAAGGATGACTGCTCAAGTGAAGGCCTTCAAAGTGTTGGCCTGTGCCTTTCTCAAAGAAAAACAAGGCAGGAATGTTACCACGGTAAGGAAACCAGTGTTCCATGAGGAAAAAAGTAATTAGAACTGGTGGCAGGCATGTTCCTTAGCTGCATATCTATAGCACTCAAAACTCTCAGTTTTCATATCACTGATTATTCACAAGAGAGGAGGGGCCTGTGCCATTTAAAGGTGAACCTTTTATCAGTAGGTGCAGGACTTGAGCACTTAAAGTTCTGTCTAAAACCTGTGCTGTGCATTTGTAAATTACATTAAAAGTTCCTTAGTGAATAAACTATATGAGGGTTTTGAAAACGCAAGACTTTCTGCAGTGTTGTTCACTGCATGTTGGTTTCCTTGGTGCAGTAGAGTTCTGAGCAGCCTTTTGTCTGGAGCTTCATCTGCACATTGCTGCCAAGGGAGCACTGAGCCACAGAGGTGGCCTGTGTGGTTTGTCTCACATGTTCTTATCTTCCCTTGTGCATTTAGGTTTTTTAAGGATTCAGGGTTTTTTTACTACATTATAGCTGTCTGTGTGGGTTTTTTGTTTTGTCTAGTTTTTAAGCATTACATCAGAAGCTTTTATTTCACTGGCTTTTAACCTACTAGTACAAAATGGTGCTTGTTGCACTGTATGGAATGTTTTTACTCTGAAACATGTTGTTGCTTTGTGGGGTCAGCACTCCTTTGCCCTATGGAGTGAAAAAAATGCAAGACCTTACGAAAAGGTTAGATTTAAGGAGTCACCTTAGTAATCAAATTGTTTTTCATTCAGGTATTATGGCCATGCTCTTTGGTCATGGAAAATATGATGCACATTTCAGGGTTACACACTGTGGCAGTAACAATAGAGGAACTAACTATTAAGGTAAGATTATTAAAAGTGTCTTTATAGGAACAGCTATGTCTCTCAAGCTGTAGCTTGGTTTTTGTTGTCATGTGAGTTTAAAAAAAATTATTTTTATTATTATTAGTTTTTAAAATTTTATCTTGTTTGCATGTTTCCCCATTAGTTTAATTCCAGGAATACGCATTTTAGAACTGCTCTGTGTTGGAAAAAGTCATTGTGCATTTGTCATTTTGACAGTCCCTTGGCTGAAAAGGAATAATTTAAGTACTACAGATTCTAGGATTCCTCCTACCACTACCTTCCAGAATTATGGAATAACTCATCCCCCTGCTGCTGCCACCACTATTCTTGGGATATTTTGCAGGAAAGGAAAACAAGAGGAAGTCCGTAAATTGACTATTTTCTTTGGAAATTAAGTTGCATCTCTTAAAAGACTTTTCATGTTTGCTGTTTCCATTTATCATAGATTTTAATATTTTAATAGAAGATTTTTTCCTTTGTTCAAGATATCACCAATAATTTTGAATACTGTCATGACCATTATGGCTGCTCTAAAACCCAAAACAACAGAGAAGGATTCTAGAGGAGCAACTGAAGTTCCTGAGAATTTGTGGCAAGTGAAACCTGTAGACGAGTGCAATGCTTGGTTTCTTGGTGTTGACATAGCCACAGAAGCAACAGAAACTTTTAAGGACCATGAACAAATTCTGAAGCAAGAGAAATTTGACATTTTAGTGAAATCAATTCAGATGACCTTGGAATGTGGTCTGGGACATCGAACTGTCCCTTTGTTATTACTGGAATCTACATTTTCAGGTGTTCTTAGAAACTGGTCCTCGCTGATGGAAGTCACTGCTGATATGTCACTGGAGGTATGTGGGGTCAAACTGTTAGCAGTTTAAAACACTTTTAAGAGTTCAAGTAACTTTGTAATACACTTTATATGTACTGAATTAATAATAGGTTTAAATTGTAATGCTCTCAGGTGTCCTTTAGTCAGGTAAGTAAGCATAACCTGCTTTGTACAGAAAGTTGGAAGTCAATAGATTTTAATGGTGCTTCCTATGTGAAATAATCTGTGAAATCGTCCTCTGTTTCTGTATTATTTTTGCATATTCAAGTTCTGCTGTGTGAATGATGAGCTTTGCTTACTTGAATATTCACACTTAATTGTTATTGCCCCCTTTTGTTTGTTTCTCCAGCGTTGTGCTTATTGGTAAGGTAGAAGTTAGATTCGTTTTGCAGAATGAGATACCATTCCAAGATAGTAAAAGTCTCTTATGGAGAGAGCATGTTAAAATTTCATACAACCAGATGTGCGGCTGCTCTGTGTAATACATTTACTACCCTTTGTAATTTTACCAAATTACCTCATTCTTCATTCTGTTCTTGGATATATAAGTAGCGTTCTTCAATTGCCAGGTGTGCATCTCATGGTGAAATTTGGATACTTAGTTGTGTACCTCGGGGGAAGCCACTGTGGTTCCATGAGGGATGAGCGAAATAGCTGAAAGGGAGCATCCAGAACTATGGAGTCCACAGCTTCTATTCAGATTTGCAGTGTTGGAAGCAAATTAAAAACTTGGTGCTGGCTATGAGTTAGAGGAATCATTCCAGTGGACCAGACTATAGTTGGCTCTAACTAATTTCATAGTACAATAAAGTACTTGTGGCATTTAAGTTCCTGGTCTCAAAGTCATTCTCTCAAACTTTGTGGGAGAAGATAAGAGACTTGATTATGTTAATTGAAAGTGTTCCAAAGATATGGCATTACCAGGATGCTTGGTTGCTCTCAAAGCAAGCCAGGGAATGAACTCTTCAAAAATGGTGTAATTTGTGAAAATTAAATTATATATTACATTTCTGTGTATTAGTTTTTAAAACCATTGCAAGTTAATACTAGACCTCCAAAACATGAAATGAAGATTTATGGTTTTCTTATTAATATTTTTCATATTAATTGCTTTGTATTTAGATACCTTATTTAATTTTGATTATTTCTTTAGGTTCATTATTACAATGAAACCTATGCGGTGTGGGAGCCGCTCATTGAACGAGTTGCAGGAGGAAAGAGGCAATGGAATTTAAAGCTGGAGGTTTGTAAAGATACTTGACAGTATGTGAAATGCTTTGAATAGGCAGCTATTATAAATTTCTTAGAAGCTCTATGGGACGTTGACCTTTTGAATGCTGTTGCTTGAAGGAGCTATGCAATTTTACATGAGAAAAAAAAATCATTCTTTAGAGATCTTAAGATTTTTTCTGAAAAATGTGAATTATCAGTGCATGGACACAATGAAGTGTGTAATTGTTCAGAGAAGAGAAATTAACTTGCCTTCTATGTTGGTGTAAATTTCCATGTTTGTTTAAAGCATCTGAGATTTACAAGGCAAAGTAGATACTACTTTGCTTGCAAAATTGTCAAGTGTAAGTCGAGTAGTTTTTTCCTGTTTTAACATAGGAGAAAGTAACCTATAGGTTTGTAATTGTCTAATGAAATTTTTCCTTCAGATGAAGACTAACCCTGTCCAGGAGAGAAGTCTGCTGCCTGGGGATGATTTCATCATTATTCCTGAGCCACAAACAGCAATTAACATCTCTTCAGTGGATACAATGAATATAACAATATCCAAATGTTGTCTTGCTGTTTTCAATAACCTAGCCAAGGTAACCCCAAGAGGCAGAAAGTGCTCAGTTATGTGCTTCCATAGGAAATTCTGAATTTTCTTTGTTTTAAGAACTATATTGGCTGCCACTCAGTGGCTGTTTTGCAGCTCTGACAAATGTTACCCGGAAGGGCTGAGGAGTTTTACTCAGACAACTCCTTTAGACTCAGCAAAAAGGTGATGTTATGTTTTGAAAGAAGTAACTTCTGTGTTAGAGTAACTGATGTGCCAATGCAGGACTTGAAGAAGTGTCAGATGTGCAGGTTAAATGAACATTAAATGCTTTAATAAACAAGCTGTTTCCTGCAATACTCTTTCTGAAATATTAAAGCAGAAATTTACTTCCTTTCCATATTTTCTCCTTAATTGGATACTAAGAAAAGTGTGCATTTATGATTGGCCTTTAAACTGCAGGAGAAGAATATCCTGTGTGTTAAAAATACTTTTTACCCCTATTTGTCTTGTGATAGTAGGTGTGCTTATGAATGGATGACGCTGCTTTTCCCTCCTTTTTTTTTCTGGGGTGAAGAAATTTTGGTCACTAAATCAAGCTCCTTTTACAGAATGTGACTTAGACCTATTTATTTTTAAATTCGAAATGAACAGCAGTTCTCTAAGTAGTTGCTTACACTGTAAGTCTGTATTGGCAGTCAGTTACTGTGGCTTTGGTGTAATCAAACCAAAGTTTGTAAGTACAAGCTGTCATGGAATTTGGAGCTTGTACATGTTACTTCTCCTTGTGACTTCAATGTCCCAGATCTTATGTTTCTCTTACAACCTAAGATTTGGAAAAATTCCCTGTGAGCAGCATGAATGCTTATTGTAGCATCAACATTTGCAGCAAATCACAGAATAAAATTAAATTCTCTGGAAGTAACCTGTACTTGCCTGAAATGCTACTATACAAAACGTAGGTCTTGATGTATATAATTCCTCCCCTTTTTAAAAAGATAATTGCTGGGAACTATCTTTTTAAGCCCTTGTAGGTATGTTATTGTGGCTATTTTTTTGTATGACATATTGCATATGTTGTTATTTACAGGCATTTTCAGAAGCAACTGCATCCACCTTTGGCTATTCCTTTAAAGAGACAGCACCTTTCATAGTGAAAAATGCCCTGGGTGTTTCTCTGAAAGTGCTTCCTAGCTCAAATTTTCGGATAATAGGTGAAAAAGAAAACATGAATGAAATAGCAAGTGGTCAGAGCATGGAACTGGAATACTCTGTTTTTGAAGCACTCCAGCGAGGAAGGTTGTCTGCATTGTACCGACAGGAAAGCTCTGTCTTCTCTTTAAATTTAGGTATTATGCTAAGGAGCACTGTTTGTTATGCCAGGCTGTGCATGGGAAGATGAGAGTTACATTCAATGGGATAGAAATTCAAGTCAAATGCATTGTGTTGGAATTACACAATAAATTAAATATTGATGCCAATTAAAAAAACACCACAGAACAGGTACTGGACTTCCTAAAAAGATGGAAAGTTCCTCTGCTCCAGTTTTTCAGAAAGTGAAAAGAGTGATATTTTTTTCCACCCCTTGGGAGACCTGGAAGACATTCTAGTGGAGTGATTGATAGACTGTCTCAGAGACCCCTGTGACATAGGCCTGTGTGTTCCAGCTCCTGTTAAATAGGATTTCCATTTCTCTTATCACTACTTTTATTTGGCTGTCTGTAGTTACCCAGTACTTGAGACCAGTTATGATTCTGTGTTTTTAGCTTTGCCAGGAAATATTCCTAAGAAAACAGGTTACAATAGCTACTAATACGTAATCATCTGAGTTTTCCCTTTCCAACACATCCCATATGAAGGTACTTGGCCATGATACAAAGCTTGTTCTGTTTTCATTAACTCAGCCGACAAATACCTTTGATAACTGCTTGCAGTATGTCCCATGCTGTGTATAAATCATAATCTAAATTTGTGGAGTTGAGGAGTATTTAGACCTTAAAGCTTTCCTTCAGTGGTACTCAAGTACCATTTAAGGTGCTTTTGCCAGAGGATACTTTGGTCCTGGCTTTTTGCTGAGTTTTGAGCAGCTTAAGTACTGTTCAAATAGGAAATAGTAATGTGATTTGTGTTGCTAATGAAGACTTCTGTCTGTTTTTATGGATCAGAACTTCAGGGATATAAAGAGGTGCTCAGCATTCCCGTGGCCAAGCCAGGCCGCCGGCTGTACAGCGTCAGAGACGCTGCCCATCACTCGGACTCTGTTGTCGTGCAGATCGATGCTGTGGAAGGAAATAAAGTCATTACTGTGCGCTCTCCTCTGCAGGTAAAAACCCAACCACACAAACCAAACTCCTGAAAGCACTGCTCTTCAATGAGTCACATTCCTTTTCCTCCTTAATGCATTTTTTCGAGGTCATACTTTGCCAAAATGTTGCTTAAAGGCCAGTTACTAAGTATTTTGCTCTATTTGTTACATGAATTTTCCTTCGATTTTCCTTTTTCTGTTTGGCTTTTTAATACCCTCAGCATTGGGGATACTTTTGATGCTATGTGACATTTTAAGGGTGTTTTTCAATTCATGGGACTTAAAGTTTTCTCATATACTTGTGTTTTAAGATAGCTCAAGTTGGTTTTCTAGAGGAATTTGGTTAAATCTGCTTATGTTAGTTTTCCTTGTTGTTACTGATATTTTTTCCTTTAGAAATTCGTACCACAGAAATGTAGTGAAAAATTACTCATTTTGTTTCTAGATCAAGAACCATTTTTCAATTCCATTTGCGATCTATGAACTGGCTAAAGGCTCCAAGTTGCTGAAGCCAATTGGCATGTCCGAGCCAGAAGAAGAGTTTCATGTTCCTTTGCATTCATACAGGTACGTTTTCTCTGCTCTGTAGGGCCAGTCTCTGTGACACTGATGCACAAATACAGCGTTAATTTTGAAACCTTAATTTGCACGTGGAAGTCTTCCTGACTGGACTAAAACTCTGATGTGCTATCTTTGTTAGGTAATTAGTGTGCTGCCAAAGTACTTCAGGATGCTAGCCATGGCTTGAAAATTGATGAAGTTATGTGTCAGTGCAAAGCCACTGTGTACAATTCCTGCTGTTTTCCTACAGGTGCCATCTGTATGTCCGGCCAGCAGGAATATTTCAGGGTCAGTACAAGGAGTCTACAACTTATATTGCCTGGAGGGAGGAGCTACACAGGAGCAATGAAGTCAAGTGCTTGTTACAGTGCCCAGCCACTGAGACCAGTTTCTTGCCTCTAATAATCAGCTCAACAGCTGTACCTGATGAATTAAATTTTATTTCAAGTTCTGCAGAGGAGTTGGATCCTGCCTACGTTATCCACCTTTATCCTACACTGACTGTGAGGAATCTTCTACCATACTCCTTGAGATATTTACTTGAGGTAAGTTACTTGATGGTTTTGTTTTACTTTACTTGGTTTGAAGTAAGAATACATTTACTTAAAAGTGAAGGTGAATGTAGTGTGGAAGATGCTGAATGTTGGGTTTTGTATTTTCTATTGTAAATGAATCGATTCTGGATGTTTTGGGGATTGTTTTAAATCTGAGTGTACCTGGCCAGCTCTGCCTTGCTCCTTTAAACAGGAATACTGTACTGGATTAGTCTTTTTCTTTTCTATTCTTCTGAGATTCTGTTTGTATTTTGCAAGCTGTCTTTAGCTTCACAAGAAGAGGTATAAAAGAAAGCATCTGTAATTTCTAGAGCTTTTTTCTTTCTATGTAGAAAATGCAAATTCTCTCTATTCTGACACTGATTCTTTACTTATGACCATTGTGAGGTCTTGCTTGCACAAATTGCAAGAATCTTTGAAGGATGCTACACAGACCATTTTCTTGCCTGTTTAGTATTTTCAGTATCTAGTATTTCTTCATCAAGGCTTAGTGGTTTTAGTAAATACAACAGGTGTGGGCATTTAGAACCACTATCCTTGTTTGTTCCGTTTTGTCCTATTGCATAACTGGCTGTGGCATTCATTTAGATCTTTCTTTCACTTCTGTCCAACATCCCAATGACACTATTCCCAGTTTTCCTCAGCTGCATTGTACTTCAGTACCTGGAGTAACAGAATGTAGAACAGAGTGCTGTTGCCTTGACTGAGGAGCTAGGAACCAGTAATTCATATCTATTTCTGAGATGTCTGTACCTGTACTGGGGTTTGTGCTTACTGTCTTCACATCCCTGGGCTAATGAAGCCTGGCCACTATTCTATACAGTAGAATATACTGTTTATCAGTAAAAATGTTTATCAGTAAAAATTAGGAAAGCTATTGTTCTTGGATGCTACTGCCTGAGCCAAGTTGTGCTACCAAATAGTATGGCAAAACAGCAGGTTTGTGCCTTGGGGGTTCTTTAGTGTGAAAAATCCTGGCTGTACGTCTGCAGCGTAGTCCAGTGCAGTGTTACACCCAGTATTGTAAGAATATGAGTAAAAACTCATTGCTAAAATCATTTGGAAATCATGGAGGAGAGAGGGAGGGAGTGGAAATAGGGGATATATTAGAACTAGTTTGCCTTCCTGAAATCCAGAATTAAGCAGTCTTTACTGCTCTGCAAGTGCTGTTGATCTCAAGTTATTCACAGGATCAATCTCAAGTGAAAGTGATTGGAGATTAGGACGTGTGTTAAGGAGATATCTGAAATGTACATCCTACAAGAGAATAAAATACTGGTTCTTGAACGCCTAAATTTTATGTGTTGAAAACTTACTTTGCCTTCTCTAATTTTGCTACAGGGAACCGCAGAAGCCCATGAATTAACTGAAGGAAGTGCTGCAGATGTTTTTCATTCAAGAATCAGTGGAGAAATAATGGAGCTTGTGTTGTTAAAATATCAAGGCAAAGACTGGAATGGCCATCTTAAAATTTGTGATGGGATGCCTGAATTTTTTCCTGTGCGCTTCACATCTCATTCTGCCTCAGAGATGACAGTGGATGTTCACATCCATTCCAGGTGGATTGGGAGCCATATGGTCTTGTCTGTATTCAGTCCCTACTGGATTATCAACAAGACTTCCCGTGTTCTCCAGTACCGAGCCGAAGACACCCACGTGAAGCATCCAGCAGACTACAGAGATATTGTTTTGTTTTCATTTAAAAAGAAAAATATCTTCAGTAAGAACAAGGTATGCCTACTTTAGATGGCAGTCTTTAGGCCATGCTCTGAGGGGGAAAACACACACATATTTTATATAAGGAATATTTTAATGTAGTTTTTAAGTCTAAAGGCTTTAATTTGCTGCTTTCTTTGGTACTTAGACATTTAAAATGCACACTGTAAATATTCTGCTTTGTGTTGAACACATTCCTTTTGTTTTGATTTTGGTATGATGTCGTGTTTACATGGTCAAGTGAAGAGTACTGCAGTACAAGTTTCTTTGGAAGTGGCCCTTCATTCCTTTTAAATAACTTTTTTTACCTAACAGTAGTTGAAGAAATGGTTGAATAACAGTGTTCATTTGATTATTTCCTTCCATCTCTTCAGGTTTGCGAAGCACCACAAAATTGTGGTCTTTTTTTCCCATCTATGTGGGCTGTCACGGGTATGAGTCAATGAGGATTACTCTGCTTTGATACCCTTTGCTGTAACATCTTTCCCAGAACTTGATCACAGATTAATAAATCAGAATATGAATAGTGATACTGCATTCTTAGGTTGTTCTAATTTATGGAAGGTGTTAAAAGCACAGAGGTGTTGTCTTTACATTGCTATAAGTAATACAATTGCACTTTATAATGCATTAACTACAGAATGAAAATGAGTTCACTGAATTGCTTTGCCTATTGCTTTTTGTGTGTAGATCCAGCTCTGTGTTTCGATTAGTGCTTGGTCCAGTAGCTTTTCCCTTGATACTGTAGGAAGCTATGGATGTGTCAGGTGTTCAGCTAATAACATGGACTATCTGGTAAGATATGTCTCAGTGATTTGTGAAGTTCTCTTTGGTTCTTTTGTCTTGACTTCTTTTCTACAAACGTGTAGTACTCAGCTGTTTGAAAACACCATGATGAACATGCATAGTGGAGGTAATTGTTCACAGTTGTTTGCAAGTGTTTAGATCTGCACTCCTGATTAAAGACTACATTTCCACAACTAAGCAGAATAAAGACATGTGGAGAGTTGTGTTTTCATGTAATCTTTAACTGTTTTCTGATGATAATAGTCATTTTAGGTTGTCATGATATACTCTAGAGGGATTTCTGCTGGATTTTCCCCACAAAGGCTGCAGCTGAAAAATGCTACTGCTAAGCTACTGCTACTGTTGGTTTACTCTTGTGTTAATTGCGTTGCATAATCTGCTGATTTTACTGCATGTTTGGTGCTTTTACTTCAGGTGGACAGAAAAGGAGTGTTGTGTGTTAGGCTTTGTAATTACACTGATGTTGGCTTTTCTATTTTTTCCATCCTGACTTTTCTTCTTAGTTTGTTGTTGATTATTTTCTCATATTCTCCTTGTTCAACAGGTTGGAGTTAGCATCAGAATGAGCAGTTTCAACCTTACCAGGATAGTTACCTTTACTCCGTTCTACACAATAGCAAACAAATCATCTCTGGAACTTCAAGTTGGAGAAATTGGTCCTAATGGTTCTCTTCCAACTAATAAATGGAATTATATCTCAGCTTCAGAGGTAATGTTTCATGTTTTCCTTTTCATTTCATTGCAGACAAACAACTGGTGTTTAGGTGTCACTTAAGGGAAGAGCAGTTCTCTTATGGAAGCTATCTCTTCTGGTGGCATGAAATGAATGTTTCACTTCCCAAAGGAACTTGAACAGTAAAGGTTGCATATGCTGGTACATTAGTCAAGTCCTTCAGTTTAGGTAGCTTAGTAGATGTAGTTATGTTCATCAGGAGATAGTTGGGTAAGAACTAAGGCATGTGAAATAGTGACACAAACCAGTTTGCTTTACTGCTGGGTTAACATATTGAACAAATATGAAATGTTAAAATCATGAGTATTTCTTGTCTTACAGTGTCTTCCATTTTGGCCTGAAAACTCATCTGGTGAGCTTTGTGTAAGAGTAGTTGGCTATGAGAGGTCATCCAAACCATTCCTGTTTAAAACCCAGGATAATGGTACTCTTCTGAAACTGGAAGAATTGGTAAGACTGAATTTGCATAGTCTGTTGTTAATTCTTAATTTTAGCCCTGTGGTAGCTTGACTCAATGAAATCATCAAGATCAAAACATTGTGCCTTAAGTTATGGGTACACTGCACGTCATTCCGTTCTGTTGCATAAAAAAAGTTATGAACCAAGTTTACCGTGTTGTTAATGTTTTCATAGTTGTGTAGTCAAGTTGATTTACTTGTGACAAGTTTATAGGAAACTGAACAAGTCTATTGCTATTAAGTTACAATGGTGTACTGCACCTCTGACATCCAGGCTTTTTGCAGATGGTATGTCTTGGGTGCCTTCAGTTTGTTGAAACAGGTAACAAAAAATACATTCTATTTTAGGATTTCTTGATAAGCTAGTACATGTTGGAGATGCACAGTTGATGGTTAAATTAATTTGACTCAAATGAAGAATATTATAATTTCAGAACTCACTCTAGCCTAGCATTAGGGAATGTGTTTATAAAGGTACCATGTTCAGTAAAGTCTTTGGATATAATGCTTATCATAGTTCTAACTTGAATTAATGCATAGAAAAAATACTGGGCTTTGTCAAACTTCCTCTCCAGAACAGGGGCTTGCTGGTAGATGTGAATGTCTCGGAGCATTCTACTGTGATAAGCTTCACAGATTACCATGAGGGAGCTGCCCCAGCTCTGATTGTTAACCATACTCCATGGGACTCTCTGAGATATAAACAGAGGTAGGTGAAAGAAACAATTCACTGTTGCTTATTTAACCAGGGGATATCTTGGTTAAACATCAGCAAGATATCACATGGGTGTCACCAAGAGCTGATAAACCTACAGCTGGACTTGTCTGGGTTGAATAACTTAGGCCCTTCATGCCTCACTGCTGGAGGAGTGGAGTATTTAGTACTGGGGTTTGTTCACACCACTTCCATCAGTGCTTTTAACCAGTGAATGCTGTAATTTCCTCCTTTACTTTTAACCTGCAGTGGATTACAAGAGGAAATGGAGTTGAAACCAAGGCAAGTATGCCTCTTTGCCTGGACTGATCCAACCAAACCGAGAAAATTGACTTGGGGCTACTCTCAAAGTTTTGGTGAACATGACCTACTTAAGGTAAATTTTTATAGGGGGAGAAGTAAATGCTGAACCAATTTAGGACTACTTCAAAATTAAAACTATCTGGGAGAAAGCTTCCTCAGTAACTTCGCATCTGTCTCATCCTGTAGGGGACTTATAGCTACTGTCAAGAAGCAAGATTTTAGATGTTTCGATGGTCCAGTGTGTCTATCTTTAATTAGCTACTCAGTTGCACCTTACGCTAAAATGAATTCCTCAGAGATGACTTGGTTTATCTGTTGAGTAGCAGAGAGTTAACAAAGCTGAAAAAATGTTACTAGGTAAAAGAAGGGACAGGAAAGCAAACTTGAGTTTCAGTTGTACTGGAAATGGGTTTAATTTCACACACCTAAACTCAGACAGAACCAGTTACAGTGTGCTTTACTGTATGAACGCTTCCTTGGGTTAAATTTTTCACATTTTAAAATGGTTTTAATTTAAAACCAGTTTCCTTACCGTGTGATTATGGTTACATTTGTGATTCTTTGGGGCTTTTGAGAAAAGGGCTTTAGTTATCTCAATTTTGTCTTACAAATTAAAAAATGTGGAGTATCTGCTTTTGAAGAGCGCAGATCTTAGTAATTGTCTGCTTTTACTGTTTCATGGTATATTATTTATTGCCTTCTTCTGCCAGTACTAGATTCCAAGCCTTTTGCTTTGCTCTGGAGGCCTCTGTTTCCTAATGATTTCCAATATTATTCTAGACCACAAGTATTGCTGGAATGTTTAGTTTACAAAAGGGGGGAAAAAAATATCCCAACCTCCAACTTCTTTACGGTGTTAGGGTACAAGGTGCAGCCAAGTCAGGACAATGCAGTGAACTGAACAAACAGGAAAAATACTGAGTTCCGCTTTGTGTTTATAAATAAACTTGCTTATAAACATAGAGCAACATCATGGATTTTCTCATGTAATATGTTTTTTTTTCCCCTGACATAGGATGACTGTGGCCAGTTCCCTTACAATGCAAATATTCAAATTCACTGGGTGTCTTTCCTGGATGGACGCCAACGGGTGCTGCTTTTCACAGATGATGTGGCATTGGTTTCTAAAGCACGACAAGCAGAGGAGCTGGAGCAACCTGATCAAGAAATAAACTTGTCAATCCATAGTCTTGGACTTTCTCTAGTTAACAATGAAAATAAAAAAGAAATCTCTTACATAGGAATTACTAGGTATTGCACGTGGAAGTGTAAACATGTTTGAATAACCAAAATTTG
The DNA here is from genome assembly GCA_013397075.1 of Rhabdornis inornatus. NCBI lineage: Eukaryota > Metazoa > Chordata > Aves > Passeriformes > Rhabdornithidae > Rhabdornis > Rhabdornis inornatus. Next base: position 3,393,717 of record VWZS01008407.1, on the reverse strand, counting down.
GCAGGGTATTATAATTTTAGCAATAGAGTTTAAGGGGATATGTTTCAAGTTAAATTAAGTTAAAGCATTTTTAATTAAAATAAAGTTTTGCATTTACTCCTATTGCGGAATTAGAACCAGTAGGATTTAACTGCCTCCTTTTCTTAACTTATATTAAAAGAAGACATAATAGGGGTTTTTTAGCCTGAGAAATTAGAAAAATACATTTACATGGTTTGCATGCATAAGTACTCTGAAATTGTTAACTTTGTTATTTGTCTTGCAGTTCTGATGTTGTGTGGGAACGGAAACCAAGGCACAAGTGGATACCATTTAATCAAAAGCAAATAAACCTATTGGAACAAGCATATCAAAAGTATCTCTCCAAGACTGCTTTCCAAGGTCCTTGTTGGCATAAACTGGACAGCAATACTGAGGTATGTATTGAGTTTCAGTGTTTAAATGCTTGCAGAACAAGTGCAACAGTTAAAACAGATTTCTGGTTTGCTAAGTTGGGATAGATGCTGTGTGAAGAGAAAGAAACAAGAGGCAAGATTTTCATTTAAATAGTTAGACATTTTACAGTAGATGTGTACATTTACTACAGTAAAAAAAGTAGAATCTAATGTTGATATTGGGGCAGTACTGAGGTATTATCCAGGCTTGTATTATGAAGTAAGAATTTCAAAGTATTTTTTTTTGTGTAGTAGAAAAGATTGCTTGATGTCTGCATGCTAGTTGTGAACCTATATTTGCGGTATATACCCTAAATTCTTTGCAGAAATTTTGGTTTTAGCTTCTTAATAAGGTGCAGTTCCCATTACTTGATATGGTAGAGGAGTCTGCAGTGTTCCAGGACTCTTGAAATTAATCCACTTAGCTGACTGAGCTTGTTCAGACATTAATGGTACATACCTGTTTTCCATGTGTAAGAAGTGTATTCAAATGGCTAAGTCCAATATGACCATTTTAAAACACTGTAGCCAGGCTTGTTTCCTATATCATCCTTTCATTTGAAAAACATGTATATACACTCAGCTCTTTGAATACTGAAGTTTTGACTATTGCAGTAGTGCATTTATAGTACATAATATCAAATATTTTATCTATAGGTCATTACATTTCACTGTCAATAAAGGAGAGCTTTATGCTTCTGCTTCTCATAACTTAAAAGTTTCAGGATCAGGGGACAAACATCAAAAGTTGGAAAAATAGTCATCTCCATATAAATATCTTTAATTATGCCAGAGTAATATATAACTCATCAAGAAATAGCTACTTAGATGACATAGAGGTTCCTGCTTGGGACAACTAAAGCTGCTATGTAGATGTCCTTGTCAGACTAACTGGTGGTTTTCACTACTTTCCGTGTAGTTAATTAGATGGAGAAATTCAGTAGCCTTGTGATCTGATAATACGGAAAACCACAGAGTGCATTTGCTAGTCTGTTAACTAGTAATGTGCCATTTTATTGTTTCTCAAATTAAACTGTATCTTAACTCTGCTTTCTTATATTTGCAGGTGAATTTTAGTAGTTCTCCAATGGAAATGCGTCTCCCAGTGAGATGCAGCATCCGCCGTAACTTCCTGTCAGGAATTCAGGTTGAATTCAAGCAGTCACCTCACCAGAGAAGCTTACGGGCTCAGTTGTACTGGCTGCAGGTACCAGCCTTCTTGTTCCAAAACTAAACAGTCACATTAAGGCTTGTTTTCATTTAGGTGAAGAAGTATCTCCTAATCTTGTGCATGTGGTGCTTTGCTTGCTACATCACAGTAGCAGGGGTGCTATGATGGAAAAGTATTGCACAACTGCAATCCCAGGATTTTGCAAGTAGTATGGAAAGAATTCCACAAAACTGTGTGCTAATGTAAAGCAGGGTGCTAGGATGGAGAGTTTATGTCTAAAGATCTGTGTTTTGGTTTTTTAAAACAGACCTCGACCTTTTTCAAAATTTGTTTACCTAGTTTTTACACAGAAGTGTAACATTATTCTACAAAGTATATCTAGGGCTTTAGAGACCTTTAGTACAAAAACTGCCTGTCTAATGGGAAGTAGAGAACAGGCATTTAAATATTCTAAAATAGTGTGCAATAATGTAACTACATGTAATATTAACACTGAATTGATGTGCAACACTTGCAGCAGATCAGCATAGTCCAGTCAATACTAATAGTGTTGCTAAATTTGCCAGTGGAGCACTTTAGCTGGTACTAGTGAGAAGTGTTCAATGCTAGAGGGAAATAATATTGAGTCATCATCATTGCCATCTTCATCTCCATTTGCTGTCCTTTACTGAGGACCCTGGTGCTTTTTCTCACCAGCTGGTGGGGAAGTTTGCTCTTTCTTTTTATCTTTCATTTTGATTTTACTTTTGCCTGAAGGTGGTTTTCTCTATACAGTCAATGTATGCCATCAGCTGCAGACCTTGTGAGTGAGTCTTTGTGGGTGTGAACCTCTCTTAAGCATCCCTTGTGCAATACTTGCAACCATGTGACCTTTTATAACTGAATGAGTAACATTCCCCAATGATATCAGAGTAATCCTTTTGCTCTTTCCTCCTTCTACCCAAATAAGTAGGGCATTTCTCTTCAAGACAATTTATAAACAAGTTACTCAAGCCTTCTTAAATGGGAACTGGGTTTGATTATCATGTCACTAAAATATTCCTGTAATTATGCAATATTTTTAGGTTGATAATCAATTACCAGGATCGATGTTTCCTGTTGTGTTTCATCCTGTAGCCCCTCCCAAGTCGATTGCTTTGGATTCGGGTAAGAGAATATCAGACTTATTCAGCCTTGAAAGAAGGAACTTGAGAATTTATTTTTAAGTATCTTTTTCTCTTTAGAACCAAAACCCTTCATTGATATCAGCATCATCACTAGATTCAATGAATACAGCCAAGTCCTGCAATTCAAGTGAGTATAACAGTGTATTGTAATTTGTTTTTAGAGATGTAATATGTTTTAGAAGGGAACTTTGTTCTGAAGTTCATCCTCCTATCCAAACCAGTCTTGACTTCAGATTGAGTTTTAAAATGTCTCCAGTAAAAAAACATCATTCAAAAAGGAACTTACTTTTAGAAAATGACTGACCATGTGAAGGGACTGTTATGCAAGTTCTTAGTAATCAGAATTATTTCCTTCTTGTACTACGGTATCAGAGTTGTGTGTTTGTTTGCTGTGCAGTGCTGGCCAGTAAGCACTTCTTAACTATAAATTGAAAGTTGATATTGTGGATTGTAAATCTCAATATATGGCATGGCATAACAAGACCTCACTTGTGTAGGCTAAGCATGTAACAATATTTAAGTTAAATTTATACAAGTATCCACGTTTTTCCCATTTTAGGTACTTCATGGTTCTTATCCAGGAAATGGCACTGAAAATTGATCAAGGATTTTTAGGAGCACTTAGTGAACTTTTCACTCCATCTACAGACCCAGAAGCTGAAAGACAAAGGGTAATGTATGAGAGAAACTGGCTTTTGCTGGAATGGGACCATAAGTGATTGAGGAATTTAAGTCAATATCAATTTAATATAAAATGGAAAAATCATCCAGAAATTTTATGTCTGTTATGGGTTGTTTGGGGTATTTTTGCTAATCCTGGATTCATTAGTACACTCATATTTAAGTAGTTAGTTAACTGTATTTAACTGTGATTATTTTTTCTACTGTTTATTTTTATATATATAAAACATTTAGATATAATATGATTAATTGTATTACAAGTATGGATGACATTAACTTCCTTTTTTTTTTTTCAATGTTGAAACCAGTTTAAATTAATTCAGCAAGATGTGGATGAACTTGACACTGAGCTGATGGAGTCTTCCCTAACAGACCTGTCAGTGCTCAGCTTCTTTGAACATTTCCATATTTCTCCAATTAAGGTATGCAATAGAGAGATTATTGGTTAATAAAACATCCAATTAATTCATTGCAGTAAATACATCCCTAGTGGGGATTTTTCATTCTTTAGAATTTAATACTTTGTTGGAAAACTTCCTCTGTTGCCTGTGAGTGCAAACGGACCTTTAACCATAACTAAGTGGGAAGAATCAGTGGGTATAACAATGCTGAAAGTCAGATCAAATATTGAATTAAGTAATGTATCATAAATTGTATTAAAATACATTTTCATGAGATTGTCTTCATGTCTCTCTTGAAGCAGTTAGATTTTTTTGGAGCAAGGGAAAGAAAGTCATGAGTAGATGAAATGATAGCTTTCCTCAACTTTCATCACTGATTTGTTTACATGTACACCACATGACCTGTCTGCTCTGGTTTGGCCTTTCTTTGGTCTTGATTTGTTTTGTTTTACTAATTCTGCCTTGACAGTTGCATTTGAGTTTGTCTCTGGCTTCTGGTGGAGAAGCATCAGATAAGGGGGGAGAAATGATAGCCATCCATTCTCTGAATTTGCTGTTGAAAAGTATTGGAGCTACTCTAACAGATGTGGATGATCTTATTTTCAAGTAAGCACAATTGGTTGGGGTTGCTTGTTTCGGTTTTTTTGTTTAATGCTTTGACTAAAGCTGCTGTACACTTAATTGGATCCATGGTAAACTTTGCTGACTGACTCTAGTATAAATTTATACAGCCTTAGGAGAAGGGGAGGAATGGAGGGAAGATAGATTTGGGATCCTTTTTAAGGCAATAGTCTTCAGCATTCTATGAAGAAAAGCAGAGAAGTATTTGAATGAGGAAGGGTGTCTTTAACTAATGTATGATTACTTGTCTTTCAGACTTGCTTTCTTTGAAATTAAATACCAGTTCTACAAGAGAGATCAACTGAGGAAGAGAGTTATTAGACATTATAGTGAACAAGTAAGCTTATTTAGTCAAGCCTTTGTGTAAAATTTTGAGTATGTGTCTTAAAGAAGATTTTACTTTTCTTCACCAAATACTTATTTGGGTACTCTAATACCTTACTTGGGTAGTAAATTAAAAAATGAACCAGGCTTAGGTTCTGACATGTGTGACAACAGCTCATAACACTGCTTTTGTTGTTTGCCTTTTTTCTTCCCTCTCATAGTTCCTGAAACAGATGTATGTTCTTGTACTTGGGTTAGATGTTCTTGGAAATCCATTTGGTTTGATCAGGGGTTTGTCTGAGGGAGTCGAAGCCTTCTTCTATGAGCCATTCCAGGTATGAGTTCCTGATTCTTTAACTGTGTCTATAAGAGGCTGATTGAATATACCTGTAGGGTTATAGTTTGTTGTCACTGTATTCCATACCCTGAACAGGAAGGCAGCAGTAATTTTTTAATGTGAATTTCAAAGAAATAACCTATTCAGATGGTCTTACTTGCATCAATGTAAGGGAATTGCTGGTTTTTCTTGAAACAGATGCATCATTGTGTACTTTTCTGCTATTCCTAATAAATTTCATTTTTAGGGTGCTGTTCAAGGACCTGAAGAATTTGCTGAAGGCTTTGTAATTGGTGTTAGAAGTCTTCTTGGGCACACAGTGGGTATGTGTCATAATGTTCTTTTTTGGTGAATTCATCATATCTGAACTGAATATAAAGGGAAATTGTCATGAACTTGTTGGCTTCTTGTGTGTTGTCTGCTCTTGCACTGTGAAAGCACAGTAACTTTTGCTTTGTGCCCTGTTCCCTTAGGTGGGGCAGCAGGGATGGTGTCCAGGATCACTGGTACTGTTGGCAAAGGCTTGGCTGCCATTACTCTGGATGAAGAATTTCAGCAGAAAAGGAGAGAGGAAATGGGTCGGCAGCCAAAAGACTTTGGGGAGAGCCTGGCCAAGGGAGGCAAAGGTCTCCTACTGGTATGGATTTGGAGATGAGTGTTTCATGGGCCAACTTGCTTGAAAATCACCTGCAAGAAAGTTTGAGATCTTTTTTGTTGGTTAATTAACTAAACAGAAGAGACAAACAGGCAGTAGGTTTATAGGAGACTCAGTGCAGTGCATCAGCTGTAGTGTTTGAGGTCATGTTTCTGGTCAACATGAGGAACTGAAGTTAGGATCTTGAATGGGAAATAACACCAATTTCTCCTGTGAATTCTATAAATAATTCAACTCATATTCAACAAAGGTGTTAAGTAATTAAGGTAACTGGGCCCTTACTTGACCTTGCAGTCAATTCTGTCATTCAAGTCTTTCTCTCAGTTATAGTTTTCTTAAAAATATAAAGTAAGAGAAAAAACAAGGCCAAAACCACCAACCAAACAGTGTTTCTGATACTGAACTTTCTGTTTTAAAGTATTAAAATAAGGATGTGAGGCAACAGGTTGCCCACTTGGACTGACTGCATTCCAGTTTCTCATAGGGAAATTATCTTTGTTTTAGGGTGTTGTTGGAGGTGTGACAGGCATCATCACTAAACCAGTAGAAGGTAAGCACAAAGGCTGCACTGCACTGCTTAAGTGGTTTCTCAAGACTTTACATTTAATTTTGTAATGTTAAGAAATATCAATCCAAGCATGGTGATGCTAAGGCATAGCAAGATTTTTATATTTCTTATTCAAATGTGAATTTGCACAATGATTACCTCAAATATCTTTATATCTTTTATTGGCTTTACCACCTTTGAAACCTTTCTATGAGTTAAGAAGGCATTGTCTCTGTGATGTATTTTGTTAGGCCTGCTGTAGTACCCAAGTTATTGTCTGAAGCCAGAATAAAGATAGTAAAAATAATAAAGTCAAAATCACCAGCTGAAAAAGTTTTTTGGGACTCCAGAGGTTGGAGAAATCTTAAAAAACAAATTTGGTTTTATGCCTGAAGTCAGTATTTGTTCCTGTTAGTTCATGAAAATGATAAATGATGAAAAGTATCCGGGATAAGATGCCTCTTATTTATCTTCAACTGCAGTGATTTAAGTGTTGGGAGTCAATTGTAACTGTGGTATTTTATAGCTTTTGCATGATACTTTGATCCTTGTCTATTGGGTGGGTGACTACACCTGCTTTCTGAACACTCCTATGGGTCTTCCTTAGTTATATATCACCAGAATCATGTAATTTTGACATAGAAATAGTTAACTTATATAATACTTGTGCATCTTAGTGTCTTCAGAATATTTTGTTATTACTGTCAACCTATTAAAAAACTCATCTATTGGCCTGTAGTCCAGACTGAAAGTATGGGAAGGAGAATCTTGGTAACATCTCAGTTCTGGGCCCTTCAGAGGCTGGTAAGGTATTAAGTGAACAGTCATGTGTCTGAGCAGACCAGGAAGTAGTGGGTGACTTCCACAGACAGCTCTCTATGCAGTCAATGGCTGTGGGCTGTTTCCAATACAAAACACTTCCCCTGTAGCAATAATGGTTTCATTCTGTGGTTAAGTAGGTAATGAAAACATTTATTTTTCTGTTTCTGTTCTTTTAAAGGGGCTAAAAAAGAAGGTGCAGCTGGATTCTTTAAAGGGATTGGAAAGGGGCTTGTAGGAGTGGTAGCCCGCCCGACAGGAGGCATTGTAGATATGGCAAGCAGTACCTTCCAGGGAATTCAAAGGTACAGTGCAAGAGGAGGTTTTGAAGTACTTCTGCTATGTTGGATACCAGGTGGTAAAGTGCTCCAGTAGTGCCACATGATTATTTGTTAAATGCAAAAAGCAGAATGATATGTGAGGTTGAGAAATGTCCAGTAGCCTGTAACAAATGTGTTTTATGATGATGAGGAAATTGCTGCTTTGGAGAAAGTGTTGCAGTGTTCACGTAGAAAGTAACTAATCCATTTTTTTGTTTTGCTGCTTCTCCTGAGGAGAAATGTTAGTTAAATTTGCTGTGAAAAATACACCGCTAAATTTTCAGAGTAAAACTTCCCAGTCTGAAATTTGGTTAGCAGTGTACATCAGGGGATCCTTGTGTTTTAATGGGACCTTTGGATAATGTGTTAATAAACTTGAGAACCTTAGTAAATTATCTGCATTTGGGAATAAACTTCTCCAGCTTATTCTGTAGCTGTTTAATTGGCTGATGCTACTTTTGATTTATTGTTAGCAGTGTGTCTTTACTATTTACATTTGCAGGGTCCCCAGGATGTGTAAGTGGGATGTGTGGCAAGGGAAAGGATGACTTCTTAAAGATGTATTGGTGGACCTCAGGACTGTATTAATCTTACCAAAATTATTGCACTGTCTATGGCAGGGTGGCAGAATCAACTGAAGAAGTGTCACATCTCCGTCCCCCACGCCTCATCCGTGAAGATGGCATCATCCGGCCCTACAACAGGGTGGAAGCTGAGGGGTATGATTTATTTGAGGTATGTTTTGCATGGTAAACACAGTTAAAAATTCTGTAACCTGCAGGGTTCCATAAAGGATTAAGTTGCAATCAGTCTGTAGCAGTCATTATCTGAAGTAAACATTTTCCCCAGCCTATTTCATAAAGCAAGCCTGGATAGCAGGGAAGACCCAGTGCTTGGAGTAATGCAAAAAGGAAACTGCAGCATTGCTGTTGTATGGTCTCCATTTTATGTTCTGTAGTCACTTCTCATGCTCTGGAAGGAGGTAGTCGGATTAAGAATTATTAGGATTAAGATTTAAATATGTGAAAAAGACTCCCTTTGATAGAGACTCCCAAATTTTTGTCTTTATAACAAAGCTGAGGTTAGTTTACAGACTAAGCAACTAAGCTATAGACCTTGAATTGTTTGGGTGTATCAGCAGTCTAAAAAACTGCATGAATTTTCAAAATACTGCTGTTTGGTTTTTCCTTATGTTGTTCATAGTAGTAATCTGTCATAGCTACAGGCACTGTATGGACATTTAGTCTGCTTTCTCATGTGGATGTGCCTAACACATGGAAGATGAACAACATGAGTTTTCAAGTTCTTGATAGTCAATTTCTGGTTAATTTGTATTTCAGACTTTGTGTTCTATATACTGACCTTTAAATGCTTATTCTGTTGCTAAAAAGTTAGAGTAAAATAACAGTCTACATTAACACTTTAAATCCAAAACTTGGTTATTTGCTACTTGCTTGTACATGGTCTTTTTTTCCTTATTGCCTGTTCTATTTCTAACATTTCTTTTCTTTCTCCTTCTCTCCTGACATGCAGCAAGAACTGGAATAATGGAGTAAACACTTTCCATATTTCTTGTCTCTTTCTGTCATGTTTTTTCATCTGCTTGAAGTATTTAGATAAAGGGCATGATTGCATTTACCATGTCCTCTCCCCTTCTCTATTTTTTCTGTGTAGCAGTTGAATAAAACAGTGTTTCATGTTGTTCAGGCTCAGAAAACAAACTTGAATAACCATCTTCAGCAAGACTAGATGAGTGAGTGAGATGGGGAGACAGGGAGGGTTTGTTTCCTATATATTTGTTTTTCTGAGAATACTTAGCTCCTTGTGGATGGCAACAACAGAAGGCATTTGGAAAAAAGAGCCACGGTGGTTAGATCCTGAGTTCATTTATTTATTGGTGCTCTCCTAGAGGTAGGGCTGTGGACAGAGGGCCAGAGCAACTTCTTGAGCAAAATTTAAAGTAGTGATAGTGAATGGAATTTGCTTCTGGGAAATACTTGTAATTTCATGAGCTAGAAGTACTGTTTTCATAGAAATGTTGAGAACACCTGTATTTGTGTTTTCTGTACTGTCATGGGACTGTCAGCTACACATCTGATGACCCACTATGCCTTCAAGTTATTACTACTGGTTCTTTATGAACTTTGCTCAGCCAAAACATACAGTGAGCTTAGCTGACTCTGGATTTGATTCACAGAATCTTCAGGGGCTTTGCTCTTCAACAGAAAAAAAGAAGTATAAACTTTCAGCAGTTAACAGGAATTTACACACGCACACACACATATAAATAAGTATATGTATTTCTATACTAAGTAGTGCCATAAATTTCATTACTAATACAGCATCCTAGAAATTAGCAAGCTAAGCTTAATAAGCTGTTGTCAGAGCAAATTTTTTGCCTACCATGGGAAAAAGCGTTGAACAGAAGCATCTTTGCTGGTAATGGTTTTTAGAATGTAATGGTCAATTTAAAATTATTAAAAAAAACATTTATTGATTTTTCTTTTCAGAGGATTAAATGAAATTAAGTTGTGATATACTAAGCAGGCCAATTTTTTACTTTTTTTTTTGTTAGTTTGTTTTTTTACTAGGTTTTTTACGTCTAGCAAAAAGGAAGAGGTGGTACAATCAACACAGAAAATTTGATATTATGCAGTTCCTCCATATCTATTATTTATATTTTTCTTAAAAGGTGTAGATTGGAACTGGATACAAACCAGAAATTAATCATCTGTACAGTTCACTAAATACAGTTTGTTTCTTTCAACAAGTCACTTAATGGAATACAGGAGAGGTTTAATTAACTGTTCTTGATTTTTGTGCTAGAGGTCAGTGTTGGGAAGGCTTTGTTTTCTAATGTAAGTTAGCAAGCAATGTAAAGCAAGACAGGACAGTGTCTTTACATGAAATCAGATATTTAATGAAAAAGATGAGTCAGAAACTCAGTTCTATGTGCACTTACAAATTTAATCACAATAGGTACAAGTGCTGTTTATTTTAACCAGAACCCAAACCTTCTCATCTATTTTAACTACATTTAGTGCATATGTCCCTTTAAAATAAATGTAGGCTCACAGAGTGGAAACCTCGTAAGGTAACCTTAAGAAACAGATGCCTCAATATCATCCAGTGATTGGATGGAAAAATGTTTTACTTAATTACTTTTGTGTGAAACGTAGGCATTAGAGCTTGTCTTAGAGGAGCAAACACGTAGCTTTTAAAAGACAAGGTACCTTTTCCACAGGAAAGTCAGGGTTGTGGTGCAGGCTGAGGACCATAGCCACGTGGTGTAGATCAGTTCAGTTGTGTGAACTTGTTTATGCAGTTCCTTGTGCCAGAAGGGCTGATCTAATGTATGTAGGCTGTGTAGGGGTGTGCTTAGTCCATTCCAACCCTGAGAAGGCAGATGTGCCATGGTGCAGGCTGTACCTCAGCCCACAGAGCGAGGCTGGGTAGTACACGATGTGTTTTGTGAAATGCTGGAGAACTCCAAGGACAAATAGGCAGCTTTAGGAGAATTGCTTTCCAAGGAATCAGTTCTCAAGCATTTTAATCGTGGTCTGAGGAGAGTTTGAGTTGAGGTTTGCTGGAGCAGGTGGGGGGAGCCTTTGGCTTGGTGAGGCTGGGCTTTGTCCTGTGCTCGCAGAGGCTGTGCCCAGTGTGGGGCTGCTGCTCACCCAGCTCCTCAGGGCTGCCACCCTGTCACTCATACATTATTCAATGCCTGTTGCTGTTACTTTGTTTCATATCCCAGTTAAAGCATGGAGCTTTATAAAGAATGCAGAACACCTCGTGAATAATTGAGGCAGGGTGGTGAGACAGTGTTGTGTGACAGAGCATAGGCTGTGCTGGAAATTGCAGATTCTGTTTCTGCTAGACTCTGTTCTGCTGTGTAAATTTGCTTTGGTTCTTTCATTTCTGTGTAAAATAAGAATGAGTTAACTTCTTCAAACTGCTCTAGTATGCTTATAAAAATAACAGCTTTTGATAAAGATGTCTAAATTTTAAGAGTGTGCAGATCATGGAGTGATTTACATCAAGTGCAACCCCGTTTTTACATAATGCCGCCACCATTGAGCTGGCACCTATCAGGTGTATTGAGAGTAGCTCTTAGAAATATTGCATCTTTTAGGCACAGGCCTCAGTGGGAACTCTTACTTTGGTAATATATTGCATGTAAAATCTAAAAATACTATTGGGATTGTTTCTGAAGTTATGAGAAACAGGCTTTCTCTCCAAAGCTTTGAATTTGAATAGAGAAACATGCTTATGAATAAATCTGTTTAGATATGTGGCATGTCTAATTTCTTCATATTCTACAAAAGGATTCAGAAAATGTATTGCAGTCTTTGAATTATAGTCTTCACATGGTGGTGGGTTTTCTATTTCTTCAATTTTTTACTTGTTTTTGAAACAGCTATGGTTCAGGTGTAAAAGATGAGTTCATATTTTCATTTTAGTCATATGCTGCCATGTTTCTTCTAATGTTTTGTGGGGACTTTGAGATAAGCAGTCTGTTTGGCATCTTTTTTCCTTTCATGTACATTGTGCAGTTACAGAAACTTTTAAGATGGTCAGAAAGGGATATTTTTTTATAGAAGATATTGGTTGACCCTATGGTTTTGGTTGCTGAAAAATGCTGGATTAAAATGTATTTCAAAACATAACATCACTTGAGAGCAAGTCCAGAAAACACTGTGCTGTTGATTTCTGCTCTTGAATATTCATCCACTTTTGAGATCAAAGGATTTTTGGAGTCAGTTGTGAAGTATGATGATGCTTTAAGATATGTGTTGAACTTTCGAATATATGAAAATAAAATTCAAATATAAAAAAAGTCAAACCTTCTTTCAATTGATACTTATGTAAGCTGATCTTTCAATTTTGGTTACTTAAACTGCATAGAGTTAAACCTGTTAATCACAGACAGACAACTGTGGAATCCAGTGGAGCCTCTACTGTTATCTCATTGGTTTTATGGGTCCATCTAAGGAAATAAAAAAGAAATGCCTATTTACAAGAAATAACTAAAAACATATTGAGATTTTTGTCCTTCCTCTTTAGGTTATTGTTACTAGTTTTTCAGAAACTTGAGGAATGAGAGCTTGAGGAATTTACTGTTATAGAGGCTGAATTCCACAGTAACAGCTATAAAATGAACTGAAAGTCATCTTACTTTGCTCTGAAGAATATCAAACCAATTTTGGGGCACCCATTTGCTAAAGGTTGATCTGAAATACATGCATTCTGCATCCAGGCATTCTTCTTTATGTTTCCCCGTGTTTCTACACAGGAGCTGCCCATTTTCCCTTAAAACAGATTGTATCATAAAAAATGTGCTTGTATTGACCTGGAGGGTATAAAGCTAATATGCATTGACTTTATACTTATATAATTGTCTTGCTAATTTTTGCTAATTAAACACTATTTATAAGTGTCTTTTTTAAAGACTTATTGCATATTAGGAAAAGCTGTAGTTGACACAGATTTATTCTCATACTCACTTTGAGGCTGGGTTCCCACTGGTAGTGTATTATTAATTTCATGCTTTTATTTATTTCTGCATGATGTTTTGATGTGTATTCCTTTCCCACAAATGAGTTCAGGTATCACTCTGTGAGTCTTGCTGCCTTTAATCCAGTGTTACTGGAGCTTGATGTGGAGATGACTGTGAGCCTGTCTTCTGTGCTGGTCTGTGTTGTTGATAGAATATTGTAATCCTGGTGACATGCTCTAGGAAACATTATACTTGAGTCAAAGAGTATGTACAGAATGGGAAATCTGAAAAATAAATCAATGAATAATTGCAGAAAAAATCCTAGGAGCACTACAATACTTTATTTCAAAACTTTTTCTGTATTTGTAGGTTGTCACTTGAGTTGTAGTTGTCTAATCAAAATGTGATGAGTAATTTAATCTGCACTTTCATACACCTTTGTACTTTGGGTATTGAATAGTCATATCTGTTCAGTGCTTCAGAAGCCTGATCCTGAGGTGCATTGAGAATTTGTGTCATGATAGTTTCTTTCTGAGGGTCTGAGTTGTACCTTATAAAGGTACTTGACCTTTGCAGAGTTTTCACTCTTAAATGAAGCCTACAGCATGGAGTGTAGCAGAATAAACAGTATTAAACAATTGCTTGCACAGAAAGGAAATCAAAGCTGAAGAAAGAGTACACTGATACAGCAGTGTCAGTGTTCTACCTTTGAGTGGAATGGATCAGTTCTCAGTGACTCAGCTTCAGGACTGAGAGCACTGTGAGAACCTGCCTTTAGAGAACTAACAATGAGGTAACTTCTCAGAAGGCTTTTGAATTCAAGACACTAATCTGATTTGTGGTTTTTGGTGTTTTTTTCATTTTGTTTTGATTATTTGTTTTGTTTGTTTGGTTTGCTTTTGTTTGCTTTTTTTTTGTACAGCCCTAGAATTATTTTCTGTTTCTGTTTCAGAAGTTGCACATCAGAAAGTTGGAAAAAGAGGTGTATAGACACCACTGTGCAATTCCAAGAGGCAGAAGAGCAAACCTTATTGTTACCAACAGGTATTAAATTTTGAATGCTTTCTAAGGGCTTGACATGATTTCAGTTTGGGGATTAGACATCTGGCTAAGTCTAAACTGATTGCTATTCTCTGCTATCTCTTTTCCTTCTCTGTTTTCTTGTTGATTTTGTTAATATTTTATTTTCTTAATGTAAAATGTAATTTAGTTGTGATGTCAGTGCTGGACACTAATTTGGGAAGACAGTTTACTCTGAGATCAGTGACCCTTCCATCATAGTGGAGGGAAATATTTTTTTTTTCCTCTTCATTTTTGATTTTTCAGATTAGCTTATTATAAGTGTTTGCAGTCAACCTAACTGATAATACATGTTTATAATCTTGTTAATTAAAGAATATTCTAAATGAAGACCTAGGTCTTTGTACCAGCATGAAAATTATTATTTAACTCATCTGACAGGTTGTAGAATTCAAGATGTTTGCAGTCCTGAGTTTGAGGGCTCAAAACTTTCTAAATATGTTAGATAATGAAAAGGATTATGATGTCCACATTCCACAGGTCACCAGTTTGCACCTTGCCTGAATGTAAGAGAGAGGCTCATCCATGGAGCCTTCCCAGTGTGGTTTTTAAAATAATGACCAGCACACCTCAGAATTTAGGCTGCAGATGGACAAGATTTCAAGGCAGTGACCAAGGCCATCAATGATAATTGGGTCATTTAGTTGTTTGCAGCCTGAGATAAATGTGCGCTTCTTTCCTTATCCCAGTTCTTGGCTTGCTCATACTGGGTGATGTCTTAGATCATCTATGACTTTTAAAGACCAAGTGATTATCTCAGAACATATTAAGGAAATATGGGTCCACTGTGACTGAGTGAATAGTTTTAATCTGCATAGAAAATGCCTTCTTAAACAAATGCTTTCATTTTATTTAGTTTTTCTAGCATAGTCCTAGTCCCAGAGAGAAATCGAGTGTCATGTTTTTTTTTTTTTCTTGAACAGGAGAGTGATATATGTGAAAGAAATGGAAATCTTAGGCCATTTAACAACAGAGTGGGATTACTTATTTGAAGATTTCACATGTTATCCCTCCTATGAAGCAAATGTTTTAAAAATTACTGTTTTGGTAAGAAAAGCATGTAAATTTTCTTCTATTTAGTACTCACTAGAGGTCCATACATGCTTTTAACTTATTTATAGTTTTAACTGCTAACTAAGGAATTATGTTACAGGATTTACTGGAAGTTTCTTGGAAGTATGACAGTTGGGTTGGACAGAGACCATGTTGAAATCTAACCTGAAATTGGCATTCAAGCCATTTAAGTATCTGATTCTGCTTTCTTGTTTTGTGAGTCATCTGAAGCTCATTTATGTTCCCCTCTGCTGCAGGATCAGAAGATGTTCCCAAGAAGGGACAGTACAGGTCATGAATGTGTAAAGACAGTTCAGCTTCAGGATGAAGCTACAGCAAGGGTATATTCTTTTTTTTATAATTATTTTAGTCTTCTTTTCTTATGATATTGTTGGCAGTTGTTGAAACTCAGCGTGTAAAAAAGATGGTAATGTTCAGAGACTTGTTAGAGAATAGGCTGCTGTGCCTGAGGGCCATTTACCACAGTTTTGTGTAGAAAAATGTTTTACCAAGAGTATGATGAAACCAGATAGTCCAAAACATTTAAGAGAGTTTATGCAATAATAATTTAATGTTGAAGCTACATAGTCTTAGTGTTTGTATGTTAAGGCTCATTGAATGAAAATAATTCCAATCTCTAAAGTACTAGGTTGTTTTAAATTCCCTATAGTCTGTAGGATTCCACATACCTCCTGATTATTTCAAGATCACCTAAGCCAGTACAAGTGGAGCTTGTATGAAAATATGAAAAGGCTTACTTAGATTCCTCCCTCCTTCCTCCCCATATGTGTTTTTTCCTACCATTTATCTCTAAATGTTTGTTCCTACTGGTGCCATGGAGGCTGGAGTGTTTTGTGAGCCTTCTTTCTGTGGATGGTTGGATCTTGTAGGTGGCTTACCTGAGGTGATCTGTCAATTTGGATAAATTCTGGGGTACTTCAAGGATAGTAAAATTTACCTAGGAAACCATGTGTGTTACTGTAGTGTTGTATCAGGTGATGAGAGAGGATGTGTTCTTCCTGATAGCAAATGTGAAATCAATTGGATCCACAGTGTCTTGGAAGCATGCTTGAAATTGTAGCTTCAGTAAATGGCAAGTCAGCAGATGGAATCAGAATCAGGGCCAAATTGCTGCTACTAAATTGATTGAGCCTCCTAAAAGAATGGGTTAGACTGGGGAGGAAAAAAAATTGCTATAGTTTTGAGGTCCTTTATGTACTGGAAGGGCCTATCTTAGTTCTTTACTGTGTCTTGTCTAAAAATGTTCCTTCAGCTTTCTCTTACAGCTTGTTGTCCAAATCACACTTGGAATTAAGTGATTTAAATCCTTTTAGTTTCTCTTTGTCTCAGTGGCATGGCCAAGCCTGGAGCATTGCACAGAACACACAGGTCACACTAGAAGGATACTTCCTTGTGTTTAATTACCTTTTTTGGTATTATTTCCTAAATGCACTTTCTTTTGCTAATGTTTATGCTGGTATCTATACATTAAAAATAGATTTTTCTGCTCTTGAGTGCAACACTACCCATTTACCTTTTGTGGATTTCTGTTTCTGTTCATCAGTTGAATATTGTGCATGTGAATCAGGAGCTAAGTATCTAACTTAGACCAGCCTGTGTGTGTGTGGGTTTACATGTTTGTTGAATTAGTTATATTTTAGTAGCATCTTATGGAAGAAAAGTGCTACCTGCTTGAAGTGTTTTGTGCTTTCACTGTGTTCTTTTACAGTGGGTTTGTTGTGCCATTCAGGAAGCCCAGACAACACGAAAGCAAGAGGAGAAGCTGGTGAAGAGAGCATCCTTGCAGTTGAAGAAATCTTAAATGCTGTCTTGATAGTGACAGGATTTGTTGAGTTTGACATTTGGTATGCAATTTTCTCCCTAAAATTGATTAGAAGCAGCATGGAAACATTGGGCAAAAAGTAAAGATAAAATATCTGAAGTCTTCTTTTGAAGTTAACAGCTGTTAACACAGTAGTTTTAGAAGTTAAGCATCTTTTGGAAACAATGGATTTCTAAAATGTGCATTTCAGTTTAAAAATTACAAGTTTTGGTAAAATGTTTTCCCACTCTGAAATTTTATTTTCTGCCTTTTTTCATGTCCAAGATTCTAAAATGAAGTCATTATCTTGTTTTCACTCTAAGGTTATGGTTTACAGACTGGTGGTAGTCGTTGTGGTTCTGGTGTTTTTTCAGATGAAGTACTTCTGTTCATGATTGAAACAAATGAAAAACTCTAATTTTAGACAACGTTCTCCTTAAATTACTGTACACAATTTAGCTAATATAATTCCATCTCTGGGTGTTTAGTATTAGAAAATACTGCATTGAAGCAATGTAAGAATGAGTATATATGAAAGAAATAGGCTATTGTCTGGAAATGTTTGCATTGGAATTTTGTCACATTGTAAATGAAAATCTGCACTTTAAAAATGAGAAATATTATTCACCTGTCATGTGCCTGTTAATGGTTTTGATTGTGTCACTGTAGCCTAAAGAATTATCCATGAGGAGCAGCACACTGGGTTTAGCATAGTATGTCAAAAACTTAAACCCAAGAAATTAACTCTCCATATTCCAGTTCATAGTTACTCCACTGGAAGCATGCCATCTCATTAAGTTAAAACTCACTTTTGATGTAGTATTTTTGTTTCAGTTTATCTTCCTGAAAGCTGTTAGCATTCAATTTAACACAACATTTAAACATGAAGTGTATGCCTGGTATGAATAACCCCATGAACTTCCTTGAGACAAGTTCCATTCTTACCATGAGGCACATCCATAGGTAACTGAGTCAAGGACTGTATGAGCAAACTGATTTGAATTCAGTGATCAGTGAACTGGGAGCTTTTGCTGTCAGTCTTTGGCTATCAGATAAGAAAATCAGTGTCCCTGTGAAAATTCATGAAAATTTAACCTTTCCAATTTCCTTTTCTTGAAAAGAATAATTTCTATTTCTTACTTCTGTTTTGTGCTAGATAACAGCTGTAGCTACAAACTTGGTGAACTAAAATGGCAATGTTTTTCTACAGATCCATACAGTGCACCAGGCCTGGATTTTTAAACTCTACACTTAAGGGCTGGTATATTGTATAAATGCACTCTTAACCTTAGCTCTTGCACCTATGAGCTCACCAAAGTTAGAAAGCTTAAGACATTTGAAAGTAAGCTGCCAAACTCAGAACTTGTAGAGAGCATTGCACACATGATTTTATTATTGTTGTATGCACATGGCTATTAATTCGCTTTGCTACATGGGGAAAAAATGTGGTACAGCCTTTAATTCTGTGCTATCACCTGTTTTCTAGAAAGCTCTGCTCAAACAATAAATCAATTAGCTGTCCAGGTTGTACATATATCAAGTTCATGTTTTTTAAAAAAGACAATAAATTTTTATATGCAAGTATTTGTACTATGATTTAGTTTTGTTGCTTCTCAAGTGCATGATGTGCTGTTGGTTTGTCTCATGTCACTGGCACTGTATGAAAACAATTGGGAGTATGAAGGTACTGCAGAAGAGCTTCCTACAGCTCAGCAATTTTTGCATCTTGTTTTCTGACATTTAGGAGCAGTTGTATGTGTACTGCCTCTTAATTCAGACTTGAAAATAGATGTCACTTTAGTCTACATGGTGCATGTTCAGACAGTATCATGTGCCTGTTTTTAGGTAAGTTGGAACTTAAAACAATTCTGAAGACTCCTTTCTGACTCCAGAGTTCTGCTTGATTCCCTTATACACTTCCTCATGTTTTTTGTAAACTTTCTGGCTTGAATTGTAAACAGTATATATTTCATTTTCTCACTTGATATGTGATTAGGTTCAATGAAGAAACTTCCTATTTAAAATAGTCTGAAGAAGCAGATGTTTTTATTTTGAGATGCACATCTTTGCAGTTTGGGTTGCTAGCTGAATTTGAACTGGTAGATGACCTCCAGCTGGAGTGGTGAATGACCTTTACCACTTGGATGAAGAGGACATGAGAAAGGAATTCCATTTCTTATTTAAATGAAAATGGATATTTGGGATGAATAGGTTTCCAGTGCTTGTCCTGGGCTTGCCTCTAGTGTTCCATTCCACTTCACCATGTCTCCTTCTGTCTTTGTTTTTAAAGTGGCCTTTGGCATAGCTGCATCCTCTGCAGCTGCAAATGCTGTTGACTCTACCTGAGCTTTGCTCTCTGACTTTGGGAATTTTATTTTCCTGTTCCCTGCCAGTTCTTTTCCTTCAGCTGGTGTATCTTCTTGAAGAGCTGGCTGAGGAAGTTAAGGGACAGGGGGAGTCTCTTGTCTAGTCCCTAACGGTGAGTTCAGCATAAGAACAAGAATTGAATCCTGTTTGTATGATCTCTTGGGGTGAGAGGGTAACAGTGTTTTCAGACAATCTTGAGTGATGAATTTCTACCAGGTGCTGCGATGCAAGTGAAAAGCTTTTTCAAATATTTTGGTGGGTTTTGTTGTTGTTTTTGTTTTGTTGTTGTTGATTTTGTTTAGTTTTGTTTTTTTGAAGTGTCTGGCAACAAAATGTTTTTCCATACCTTAGAGATTTTATGCATCTGTGAAGCTGTTGAGTTTTTCAGTGTTACTGAGCAGACCAGGTTGCCAAGCTGTTGACATCTTCCTAGCCTTTTCCTTTCAGTGAGCACCCAGAAGCTTTTTGCTGTCTCAAAGGCCATTTTTTTGCTGAATATTAAGACAGTAAAATTAGTGTTAATTACAACTCCAAGCATTTAGGTCAGGCCTGAGTCCTTGCTTTGCTTCAGTTACTCCTTTGCTTTCTGGCTCATCATAGGTTTCTCCAGCTTTTCAAAAGTGTTTTTTTCACAAGGTGTGGATGAATGAATGTTTAGTCCTTGTGGCTGTTTCTCAGTCTCTTGCTCCAGCTGTAGCCTCCTGGAACCTTCTGAAACTTGCTCAGTCCTTTGTGCCATGCCCTCCATGCCCCAGCATGCTCAGTTGTCCCCTAGGTAAAGAACAGTGCAGCCTTCCTCAGTGTAGATCTGTGACCTAGTGACCATTTAAAAAAAACAGTAGCAGAAAAATTATAATACAGTCAAGCTGTTTCATTGAAAACCACATTAATATGCTTGTGCTTACATTTTTAGAGCCACTTAATTCTTTAAAAAAAGAATGATGTGAGAACTTTTGGAGTAGATAATGGCTACATGTGCTTCTTCACAGAATAGTGCTATCACTTCTACTTAACTGTGAGCTTTAAGGAGCGTTTGACTTTGATAATTTTCCTTGAGTTTCTGTCCAATCTGGAGATGAATAAATAATCACATGCTGAAATGTCATATTTTGAAAATGCAATCAGCTTCTTTACTAATTTCTTACATAAGCTTGGTTCATTTTGCTGTTAACTAGCTGTTCAAGGGGATTTTAGGCTCTCTTTCAATGAGAATTTTTATTGGATTTTATTTAGGCTTTTTCCTCTCAAAGTGAGCCTGTATTCATTGACTACTGCCAGTCATTCTCTAGAGAATTACAATAAGCCAACCACTTACACGTATTTATGTGGAATTTTAAAGAAACAAATAGCATCACACCATTTTTAAAAGCCCTCAGATTGTGGAATATCATTGCAGATGTTCACAGCCTGAGTCCACGTGGTCCTGGACACCACTCTGGCTGACTGGGACTGGACTGTGCAGTCTCAGGAGATGCCTTCAAAGCCCTGCTGATCTGAGATTCTGTCACAACAGGAAATCTAAAATACACCCTCTCCCCCAACACCGAAGAAAATTACCCAGGAGATGAAGTTTTGTGTTTCCAGTGGTAAAGTATATACATCAAAACAACTTCATACCTCCCACCATCACATTTAACCATTTTCTCACAATTTGCAGAGCCTGGAAGATTATTTGGGTTTTTATAGGCACAGAATGGGCACAGTTTAGTACTAAGAGAATAAATAGTTTTGAAGGGGATAAATTGTGAGGTTGAAGGAGGGGATAAGTAATTCAGCTTAACAATCAAGTACCAATGTTCTTATTTCATTGCTGGCAGTAAATAAGCTTTTGTTGTAGTAAGTAACAGAGATTACAGTAGGTATATCCTAATCTTGGGCTATGCTTGGCAAGAAGGATTATTTATTTAAGAATACCTTGGGTCACGCAGAAGATTTAAAAATAAAATTAAAAATATTTAATTTTAAAAGTGGAAACTGACTTGTGAAACCTTTTGAAACTAGCTAACATCTGTTTGAAAAATAATTATTTCAACAGTTTATAAAGTTGCATTTAGTCAATCCTGAGTGTGAAGACTTAATTTGGAAGAGATGCCAGTGGACTGACCAGAGAAGTTTTAATGTAAGAAACAAGTGGAGGGGTTTGAGAATCAACATATGCAACTTCATGTTTAATTGAAAAAAATAAAAGCTTTTTTATTAAGCTTTGTTTACAGGCTATTAAGCTTGTTTATTAAGATTTCCTGGACAGAGATATGCTTTGGAGGGAGAGGGCAGTTCCCAGTTAAACCTGTGATGCCACATAGCAGGAGAAGGACAGATCAAAGTGGGGGGAAAAGTTGTTTTACAGCTAGATGTCTAGTTAAAATTTGTTCCAGGTATATGAATATTTTTTTTTAGTTTACTAATGGTCATGATGCAATTCTATCCCTTGGATTATGGATCTTATTTGCACAATCACTAAGTAACAGTGAGACAAATACACAGATTTCCAGACTTTAGCACTTATTATCTCTGTGCTGCAATTTGCTTCTGTTTGGGATTTTTCTAGATATTTGTCATCAGCAAAAGTGGTAGCTTAATGTAGTTGTCTCAGTTGTCTGAGGGAGAAAAGCTGAAATATGAAAGAAGAAATAATTCTTAAAAAACTGGCCTGTTGAAAAGAACATGTGAATTTAAAACTTGATTCAGTTCACTGTATCCTCACCCTTCCTGTTAGTCAGCAAGTAAACCTCTAGTCTGACAACATTTTATATTATTTATTATGAAATGAGTTTTTTAGTTCTTTATCCTGATCTGGTCTTTAGATTGCATAGAGGCCAGGGGAACCTGGGAGGCAGATGGGAGGAACCTCATAATATTGACATGGTAGGTTGGGAGTGAAGGAGGGTGAAAGCAGGATTGTGATAAATCCATAAAATCGCTAGGTCTTTGGAGGCAAAACCAAATTTTTAGAAAGCTAATTTGGTATCCTGCCACAAATTCTTTTTACATCAGTAATTGGGAAAATATGTAGTTGTGAAGACCAACAGCAGTACTTGAAAACAGTAACTTCATTAGGCTTTAACAAGGAAAAGAATTTTTTCCTTGCATTTCATTCAGAGAGGTAGAGCCATTTCCAGGTGCTTTACTGGAGACAGCAGATGGAGCACTGAAAATGTACTTCATTGCTAAAATGACAACACTCAAATTCCAGTACTGGTCTTGTGTGTGTGTCCACATTGTTTCTAGACTCTGCTGTTTATCAGAGGCAAGTACAGTAAAGAGGTACAAGTCTGCAAAAGGCTTGTCCAAAACAAAAAGCTTTAAAAGTAGGGAAGCAGTTTGTGCACTAAATAATGGAGCAGGTTTCCAGGAATTAGAAACAGCTCCCCACCAGGTATGACAGACATTCCTCTCACATGTAATAAAAGCTTTAGAGGTAAATCACTGAGCTGTACAGGTCTAGTCTCTGCACTGATAAATGTGGCCCTGAATCTGCCCTTGGCTTAGTTGATGTATGAGGACAGGGTTGTGCTTATAAAGCCTCTCCTTGTGTTTGTCATCTTCACCTCTGGCCGTGTTTTCCCTGCTGGAAAGAAATTTGCTGTTGACTTTTCAACATCCATGACATTATACTAAGGTGCTCGTAAGAAATCCAAAGAGACTTCTGCAACTGATCCCATAGAATTGTTGCAGGTTAATTGTCAGTAAAAGCAGCACAAAGAGATATAATCAAAGAACAAGAAAATGCAGGTTTCATATAATGAGAAACTTTGAACAGTTGAACAGCTAATTTTTTAGGACCTTCTCCACACTTTTAACAGAGTGCACCAAGCTTGACTAACTGATGCTGATAAACATCAAGAGTAGACATTCTCTAAGTTGCTGTGGAATGAAAAAAATTAAGCAGCATATTACTTAAAACAACTTGGAGTTAATTACAAAGATGTTTTAAAGTTGGACACTCGCTGTAGCACGGCAGAGATCTGTGTGCAATGACAGAGATGAGCGTGTCAGGGTTGCAAGTGAAGGGATGCTGCTGTGAGTTGTTGTTCCAGTAGTTACCCACAAGGTGGGGGAATGAACCTTTGTATTTTACTGCTGTCGTCTTAAATCTTTCCTGCCAACCCTTCTCCTGCCTGGATACCACAGTTTTAAAATCACCTGCTTGATTTGGTCAATGCAGAGCATGGAGCAGTAAATCAGAGCCTGACAGAAGCTTTTCAAGCTGTAGATCCAAATCTGGAGTTTTACAAGTGTTGAAGAAACATACTACAATGATCATTCATGTATTATTTCTTATTTGTACACAGTGTAATAAATAATCTGAATTGGTGTGGATTTCCACGGGTACAGATTTCTTTAGTGGGAAATGTTTTAGTGCAATAGCTTTTCTGTGTGGTTTTTACTTACGTGTTCATTCTGTTAAGGGTATTACTCATTTGTAGGTGGCTGTGTAACAGGCAATGTCCTGTTTTCCTTCTCTGTATCTGATACATTCAGAGAGATCTAAGGCACTCCAAGAAACCAGCAGAGAACTCTTTAACAGGGTTGTGTACTTTGTGCTGTTTAGCTAAAGGTAATAAAAATCTAATTTTTCTTAGTACTTTATGATAGATACTACACCTGTTTCAAATAGTATTTAAAAGTCTAAGTGTAATACTTGCAAACAAAGCAAAAATTAAGAATCAGAAATATTATTCTGTATTTTGGTCATGACTTCTGCTTCTTGCTTTAGAGACTGCCACTATGAGCTGCTGATGAAGAGAATGAGCCCTCACTCAGCTTGTGTGGTTCAGTTGTAGGAGCCATTCTCACACCCCTGAGCTTCCAGGGCTCAGAGTGTCATGGATGTTGCTTTGCAGCATGCAAGAACTTAAGACACATAAGCTCATTTGCCCTTTTCATGTCTGTATCGTTTGTTGCAAGTCTCTTTCTTTGTCTGGTTTTAGGATCCTTTCCAGTTCCTTCTTTCTGAAGATCTCTTCCCAATTCTTTGCAAAGTAAGGCTACCTAAATGTTTAGTAATTTGGCTGGGTCTTTTACAGGCAAAAAAAAATATTTAGTGAAAGAAAATATTCCTGGAAAGGCATATGGGAGAAAAGACAGTCTTGATTGTCAGGGAGTTACACGTTCTAAACAAGGTTATTTCTGGTATTATCAGGCAAAGAGTGCTCTCTGTGCTGGCTTCTGAGGGCTGCTCAGATCCTCCTGTCATTGCTCACAATTTCCTTACCGTGTACCTTGTAGCATTTAGGGCTTGCAGGCCAGGGCTGAGAACTGAGGAGAAGGCAGGAAAGAGGGAGATGAGGCACTTGGAACAAGATTGCTGCCTTATTCCTTTTGTAGATTCTGCCTAGCTGCTCTCATCTTAGTCAGGAGGAGAAAATACCTTGTGACTTTGTGGCCCATCTAATGTATCCTGGGTAGCCAGCAAGTAACACAAAGATTGTATTTTAGTTCCTAATTTGGCCTTTTTATTCATGGAATTCTGCTGGATATTGTGTCTGGGTTAATATCTGCCCTTTTTTGGGGAGAGCTTTAAGGCTTCCATTGGCACCAAGGCAAACTGAGCTGGCTGTGGTAGCACTGACACGCTTCAGATAACCTGAGTAACAAATTCTGGATGCTCTCTCATTTCCTTCTAATAATTTCTGTGGCCCATGCCTGACTAATCTAGTGACATTTGAAAGATTTGGGAGTTTAGAATAATGGAAGAATGGAGAAGGAAAAGTGGAGAAACCTGGAATAGGCCAAGAGACTTGAGAATCATGTTCTGACTCCAGTACTTGCTCTCTGTGATCTGTACTCACAAGATTTAAAACCTTAATATAACCTAGATGTCATAAACATTTATGTTTGACTTGTAAGATGTTTTAAAATTTTGCCTTAGATAGAGGTAACAATTTTTTTTTTTTTTGGTCATAGGTAAAAGTCAATGGAGGAATTCTTTAAGTTTGCTCTGTAAATGTATTACGTGTTCTACCTCTAGCTCTTATGTTGGCTGTTTCATTGCAAAAGTTAGAAGTACTAAAGAATTAGTAGATGTTTTTTAACTCAAGTTGCATGCTAAAATGGAGAGTTCCATTTGAATGAAGTTTTAATTAAAAAGTGACTCGTTTCTACAGTGTTTCCATTTTTGCTGACACTGAAGAATTGAGTAACAGAAAAGAAATAAAAAAAATTTCAGCTGGAAGCTGAAATAGTCTGGTTGTGAAGTGTTCCAGTGTTGTCTGATATGAGGTTCAGAGGCTTTATTGCTTCAGTTCTTTTCTGTGTGCTGAGGTCTGTGACCTGCTTCTGGGGCAGATTGATAATGCTTCCATTGCCAGAGCGGAGTCCACAAAATGCCCCAAAACCAGAGGCAGGAAGCAGAGAGAGGAGTGTGAATTTCCAGCAGGGAGGCTGTTGGCAGGCAGGCTATTGATTAATCCACCAACAGATACACAAGTGTGTGGCATTTCCAAAGGCCTCTGCCAGATGAGCAACAAGTAGGCAGTTCAGCCTCCAGGTCCTTGCAATGACATTAGTCAAGTAGATGCCGGTGGGCAGTAAATATGCCATGATTTAGGATCCAGTCACCAGTGTGCCTAGTGAAGATAAATTGATACGAAAGCTTTGCAGGGTGAAATCTGTCCAAGGTGGGAGCAGGGCAGCTATCCACTGGCTTTCCGAGGAGATTTGGGAAGAAAGACATCTTTGCATTTCATGTTTATAAATATACAAAGAAAATGGTGTGAGAGCACAGAGTGTATCTGAACTGGGGCCACCTGTATTTCTAGCAGTTCAGTTCAGAGACTTATGGGGCATTTTCAGTGGAACCTGAAAGAGATTCAGTTTGTGAGATACAAAACAATACAGGGCACAAGAATAGTACTATCCTTGAGACACAGGGGAATGCTTTTATTACCAGCTTTTCTTGAGAAAATATGCTTCTCTTTAAGCATCCAGGTGGAGATTATAGCATAAGTGATTGCCTGCATAATATATTATTCAGCTGTTCCACCAAACCTATTCTGTTACAGGTGATAAGGGCTTGGGAATACCCTCTTATAATTAAGACAATTACAAACCCCATTTTTAGCATTCACTCTGGATTAAAATGGGGAGGGGGAAGCACAATATAGTCTTACATTTCTTTCATCAAGTTACAGTAAATGTTGTAAGAGCAGATCATAGGGAAAATGACTTCTGTATTAAAACTTGTAAATACTAAAATATTCATGTGATGATGAAGGTGCCATGTGCTAGTAAGTACTAATCCATGTGGTCTATATTAGAGCATAGTGGTGATGTTGGAATAAGAAATTAAGAGAATTTTGTCTTTTATAATCCTGTCAGCTTATAGAAGCTAAGTGAAATACAAGATGAGGTAGCTGAGACCCCCAAAGAACTTGTGACAAGAATAGTGTATTATGGAGCACAAGAACTGTTTTGAGCTTGGAACATTGGAATGCTGCAAGAGTAGCAAACTTCTGCAACAAGACATATGGAAGGTACCTTAGCCACTTGATAAGCAATGCTGTAGCCACTGATCACAATAATGTAAAGTTTCCTTTCCCACGTGGTTGACTGGGGAATTTGCTTTTCACTGAGAAAGGCAGAGCTGGGGATGACAGTGCTGCTTTGGGGTTGGTGTGCAGTGCCTAACACTGACTTTGAGGGTGTCTTCCAGCAGAGTTTTTATGTGCTTTATAAAGCCTCACCCTTAAACACTCTGGCTTCCCATCTGGCAAGTAGGGTTGCAATGCTTTTATAACTGACTGGTATTTGATGTTTAAAATTGTCAAGTAATCAAAAGTAATTAATGTGTATCCTGTTAACTCCAGTTAAATCTCTGTTCAAGTGATTCCGTGCACTGACAGGGCAAGTATGTCAGTAAAAAGGGATGATAGATGTTTGTCATTCCTTTGATGTTTTATAAACATCAGAAAATATTAATTCCTTTACACACGTTCATTTTGGCTGATGCTTGTAAACTAAAACATGCCAAATATATCTATCTCTTCATACACCTTGCCCCTCACTTCTGTAACAATTAGAGTTCCTGTGGAGCACTTTAAAATATAAGAATAATTGCTGCACAATATTTTAATAAAAGCATTCCCTGAAATTTTAACAGCTGGACTATGTCAAACTTGAATTTATTTTTTTTTAAATAGGTTTAAAGACAAAGTGATTCTTTGCTACCCAGCCCTCCTACTCACTGCTTGATCAGGTCTGATTCCCTATTACAGCAGCACACAAAAATTAGAATAGTTGTTTTTTGAAATGTGTTTTTTCAATCCTAGTAAAAAGCAAAAGTTTAAAACTTAAGAATTTTTTTGAAAACTGATTGAATGTCTTGAGCCAAACTTCTCAGGGATGGCACAAAAGTTAAACACACCAGCTTGTTAGACTTCCAAATAATGTATGCAAAAATTTAGGAAAGAGTGTTCTTGTACAATTTTCTTAAGTGAAATATTGTGTTACTATTTTGTTAATGGGGGGAAAACAGGTTGGTTAAAAGGGTAAATACGTTGAGACATGGATTTGAACAAGAGTTGCTTGGCTTCTGTTAAAAAGTGAAATCAGAACAAGAGACTTCTCTCCCTCTTCCCTCCATGAAGAATACTGACATGTCGATCAGAGCACCAGCCTCCCACATTCCAGGTAACCATATACTGAGGAAACTTTTCTTTCTTTGATTGTATCATGAAACCTTAAAAACTTAGTGGTTTTGTCCTAATGGATGCTGGAGAAAGTGAAAATGGTATTACTGGAACAGGAAATTAGATTCTTGTCATAGCTGTGAATCTAAGCTGGGTTTTAGATTCAACCTGCTCCTTTTACATTTCCCTATTAAGCCTTAGGAAAAAAATTGTCTGCTGAGTATATCAGTCTTTGTGTGATACTGTGGAATGGAGAACATGAGGCAATGCTGAATTCTCCTCAAGGTACCAGTATTCTAGAGAGGCTGGCGCTATATTTCTCCTGTGTGGGTGTTTGAGCATTAAAATTGGCCATCTGTAGGGACAGCAAACTGCTTAAACTTTGTTTTCTTCTTTGTGAGATATTTCTGTAACAGTCTGAGAATTAAAACAGGGTTCTGATCAGAGGAAATGGAGATGGCTAGCTATTTCTTTTTAGAAAAGATATAATGCTTATCTGGTCAATTTTCCTAAGAACTTTAGAAGCATAGTAAATAAAAGCAGTGAATAGTTTTAGGTTATATTTAAAAACATAACTCTTTATTTTGTGCATTTGGAAGTCTACACTGAGTTAGTTAAAAATCATAGCTCTGTAATAACAAGTAAATTCCTCCAAAGATTTTTCACGAAGTTTAAAAAAAGCCTTAAACTTATAAACCCCCCAAAATAGCTACGTGTGTTTTACTTGTTTCTGTCTTCACTATTGTCAGTGCTAAACCAGTGAGCACCATTTATTATACCTTCAATCTGACTCAGTGTGCTGAAATTCACTTTCTAAGGCATTTATTTCATATATGCTATAAGAAAACTGGCTTCTGCTCTGATTATACATACTTTTCCCCAGAGTTATTTCTAGTTCACAATGAAGCCCACAGCATTTCTCCTATTCTACAGCTATGTGTTAATTAATGAGCCATCATGATGTGTAAAAGCTCCATGGCTTGCCTGGCCACTGCTTAAGTCCAAAAGTTTTCATGAAAAACCCTCAATTACAGAGCTTTCTGCTTGTGACAGTTCCTTATCTATCTCAATTGTCTTTCTTTCCAAAGAGACAATGATTTAAGATTTGCTCTAAACATAATGTAAATGATCGATGGTACCTGACAGTTGCCATTGTTTATCCAAACACAATATTATGTGCAGGAAGGTCTGAACAATCACTCCAGGGTTCAATTCTATTTTGGGCTGAAGCTAGTTTCGTACACTGTGTGCATTTTTCCTCTTGACCACCTAGAAAGGTGTTTTTCAGTGGTATTCCTTTTCAGTAGGAAGCATTAGCACTGGCAGTTCTAAGAAAATTTGTGATACCAAATTGAACTACCTTGCAAAAACTCTGTTGCTCGAAACAAGCCTATGGAGGGGCTGATGCTGTTAATGAAACCTCATGATAAAATTACTTTAAAAACAAATTTCCCATGGTTTGGTATTAAGTTCCTCCACACAAGAACCTTGTATTCTATCTGTGTTCTATGCTAGACCACAATTCTTGGCGGTGGCTCATTCAAAGAAATCCAGAAACATTGAGAAAGAACTGAGTTGTCTTTTCTTCTGGTCATATTTATTTGAAATTTAAGTACTGTAGAGAGACAACTGCTGAGTAGTTATTTTTGTAAAGGTCCACATTTCAGTGAGAGTGGAAGCTGTCTTAGGGAGACATTGTTCTACATGGAACAATCTGTTTGTAGAAAATACCTTCCAGGCTGGATCCTGCATTAGCCCCAGGAGACAAGCTAGCAATCAGGTGCCATTTAGAGAGATTAAGGAAGTAAGTTCTGGTTTGTTTGCTTTATTTTTGTTGAATGATCATGTTTATTTCATGAAGTTCAATTAGCAGACTGTAGCAATTCGATCTTGGTTAATTTTCTATCAAATCTGTGAAAACAGGAGTGCGTAGTGACTGGGTTTGTAGGAACTTTTGAAAACCTATAAAGAATTTCCTTATTTCAAGAGAACTTTTATTACAGTGATGGCAGCTGAATTTTGTATAATAGGGACAGTGCCCTGATTTGGAGTTTTCATTACTTAAAAATAAGGTGAACTTTAGAACCGCTTTTGTTTATGAATAATTGCTCTGGTAATCGAGATACGCTGATACATTAAAAAAAAAAAGGCAATATCTTTCTATGAAGACAGCAAGTCCTACATGCACACCAAGCATATCAGAGCAGTGACACTGCCATAATAAAGCTAATACACTACTTAAATTTCACAAAAGGTTTCAGCATTAGCTAGTGATTAATCTGTTACAGAAAGAACCTTTGAATTTTCTGCTATATTGCGTCTGAATTTTTATTCATTTTGAGTAACTCCAAACTACTATATGGGAGACACTAAAATGCCAGGTTCCACATTTGTGGCATGTTGGGCTCCCACCCAGTATGTTTACAGCTGGATGTGAAAAATATTATTTGGTTTTGATGGGAGTAAAAAGGAGTGCTACAGCTTCAATGCAGCTTTCAGAATGATCTCATTAATTATGAAGGGATGTGTGGCCATATGCTCAAATGACTGACTAAGCTTGAACATCTCCCAGTCCTGCTGGAGCCCTTGAAGGTTGTTGAACTAAATGTAAATTTTTTTTCCACCATCCCATCCCCCCAGCATTTGAGCTACCATAAGCTGATCCACATCAAGCTCTGACACTGCACTTGCAGTTTGTTTTCACAGTAAAGAGGAAGAACCTAAGTGAAGCATGATGTTTGAGTTGGAATCTGATTGCATCATTATAGTTGAGGCCTTCCTGAATCTGAATCTCAGCATTCACAACTTTATTGTTACTAACAATTTGGTATGAGTTGGGTCAGAAGGTGCTTTGTACCTTATTTGGTTATAAAGAGTTACCTTTCGTTGGTCCTTACAGGCTGCTTTTGCTACACAATTCTGCTTTCTGCTCAGAGTTTTTGCCTCTCCTCTCATTCCAGCTGTCCACTTTGGACATGGCTTCATTCTGTGTTACAGTATCCAGTGGCTATTTTGGCAATTGTCAATACTAAAACACCACCAAGAACTTTGCATTACAGTTGGAGTTGATAGCAGATCCCTGGCAGTTCCCCCCTGTACCAGTCACTGCCATGTGAGTAAATACTGTGATTGCTTCAATAAGTAATCCTCCTGCTGCTGATGGAGCTGAGTGTTTGCCCACAGTGTTTGTTCTGTTGTGGCATCACCATTGTTTATGCAGCTATGCTTGTGAACAATGCAGCAAAGTGTTAAAAAAGTACTTCTTAACCTGGTTCAGTTTTCTTGTCCAAGGCACAGTATGGCCTTGCAGACTGTGGGACTGGCACAACCAAATGGGCAGCCTGGGGGCAGCAGGAAGCAGCCAGGTGGAATCCCTCCTGGGGCCAAGATGAATAGGAAGGTGCTGTCTACAAGCATATCCTAAGCAAGACAAAATGGTTTGCTCCGTGAACAAAGGTTCTCTCTGGTATGTGATGAGTTGTTTTCCTAATCAGCCATGATTAGGAATACAGGAACTGTATGTTCTCTTTGAGTGATGTCATGTATCAGAGAAATACCAGATTACCTCGTTTTCTCCTAGTGGAAACAGAGTGCAAGAGCCCTAAAATTAATTAAAGCAAGAAGCTGGAGAACAGAGCTAAAAAATATATCTGGAGGTTAAGGATCTAGCCAGTGAACTAAAAGTCTTTTAGTAGATACAGACACACCAGGGTAGCAAAACATAGTGATTCTACCCACAAAAAAACCCCAAAACCCTGCATTTTGCACTGTGAAAATTTGCAATATGCTATACCTTTTGTGGCAAAGAAATACAAATTTTGCCCCTGCAAATTGATTCATTCCTGTACAAGTTGAGACGAATATGCATTAATGTAAATAATAAGATAGGCAGAACTTGCCATGAATTGTTTGGGGTTTTTTTGCATAAGCTTGAAGTGTACCATAAATATAATATTCAATAGTGTTGACAATTCCAATAAGCTCAGATCCACCATAAGGTGAAGAAGAGCAGCAAGGCTGAGTGTCTCCTAACTGTTCTGTAAGGTAAGCTGAAAGATAATGTCACTGCTGCAGGGGTGGGGGAACATGAGGTGACTGTAGGATGAAGATTAATCAGCTGTGGCCATAGCACACCCAACTGCCTGTCCAGCACACCTTTTGTTGTAGGAAACTTGCCAAAGATGATTTATAGGAGTGCTTTGCATGCTCTGATGTGGGAACTGGCAAGGGATAGGTCTGATTTCTGAATAAAACAAAAGATACATTTGAAGTATAAATTAGGCTGGTAAGACAATCGGGTGAATAACTTGGAAACAGTATAATTTGTACCTGTGGTAATCTATTCCATAGCTCATATTCCAGCTGCTTGAGCAGCTATTTGTGTGTATGCAGAGTTAATGCAGGCAGTGAAGGTGTTATGCAGTGTCTGATCCCAGCGACTCCCAGCCTTGCTGACTTGTAGTGTGGTCATATCTGAACCATAATTCATGTCTGGCTTTCTACTGAAAAAGCAAGTCTGAGGTTTTTTTCATGTTCAGCAGCAAATCCAACTCAGTTGGCTCTACAGTTGCTGTCATCAGTCCTCTGGTCTGCTGTCCTCTCCTCCTTTTCTGCTTGCCAACATGCACACCAAAAAAGGCTGCTGAAGATGCAGTGCAGTCTTCTACTCTCTGTTTAAAAGCTATTTTATTGATAGCTATTTTATAGTAATATGTCAGATGCTAAGTATCTGTTAAGCTGACAAGGGCTGTTTTCAGCTGTCCTGATGATGCCTGTGGTATAGATGCTGGTGGCAAAGCAGGCAAAGTGACACAAGCTGTTCTCCATGTCCAGCAGGAAGATTTTGGTAAGTGCTATTTTACTGAATGAATCTTGATTTTGTTACTGTAGCTGACACAGGAACCTGTGGCAGAGCTGCTGTTTCAGACAGCCCATCTTATTCCACCCACAGTGTCAGTCATTACCCCACAGGAAAGGGAATGAATTTGTCCTGATGATTAGAGACAATTAGAAACAAGGAACAACCATCCCTTCCAAGCAGTTACTGAAGGGATTGACTAGTTTCATGGCCAGTACCCTGTAAATTAGGTGATGCAAGGCTTGCTGGAGAGGATAGTTATGAGGTTAACCTTGTAAAGATTACAAGGTGTTGGTGGTGTTAAAAATGTGAGACCAAGTAGATTTCTGAGCATGGAGCTGGTAATCTATCCTCTAACTGTGAATAAATCAAGCAACACAAAGATGAAACCTTAGCTAGCCACACAGTGGTTTAGCAGCTTGTCTGCATATGTGCATGCACTCTGTTACTGCTGACAGGAATTAAGTGAAAACATCAAGGAAGGCTGAAAAAAAGTTTTCCTGGTGTCTTAGTGCTCATTCCACAAGCTAATCTTTTGAACCTGGTTTGGAGCCTAAAGTTGATTCTCTTTTTCTGTATGTGCACAAAAGAAGGAGACTTGGCTCTAGAGAGGTCAGGGGAAGGAACAGATAGATGTGTCCTTTCATTTGTGCTCCTTGTAGCTTTAGAAAATGTTCCTTTTTCCAAAAAGAAACGGGACATGGAACACAAGGGGAAGCTGCTTTGTGCAGCTTTGAGGTGTCATGAGGCTTCTCCTTCTTCCTGTCCCCAGACAGAAGAGAAAACTGAAAAATGCAGAGTCTCTCTTTGTGTTACTGATGTGTAAGACAAATTTGCAATGTTGTCTGGCATTTATTTGATGATGTGTGTGAGCTACTTCCTGGAGCAAAGGAATCCAGTTCAGTAAGGACTGCATGCTCTATCAACAGGTATAAAAATATATGAATGAGAATTAACCTAGAAAGTAATTTTTTAGAAGTCCTGAAATATCACTATTTTCGGGGAAGGTCCCTAGGAGGAATTTTTTTTCCAATTTTATATATAAAAATATGTATAAAAATGCAGTTACTTATTTTATTATATTTTCAATAAAAATTCTTGCTTGATAATTTAGATAAAAATTCTCTAGGGTAGCAGTGGCACAAAGAGTTTCTACTGTAAAGTTCAACAGTAACTTGAAATGCATATTTGCAATGTAGGTCAAACATTTATGTGTATGTGGTCATGTGTATGTTGGTCACATTCATTAACTTGCAAGGTCTCTCAAATACTGTGATTCATAAAGGAATCTCTTTACAGGTAAACTACCTGTAGGATGTTTTATTGTGAAAAGATCTCAGACTCAACATAGATCTAAAAATCACTGTAATACATGAATCTTGTTACCATCTAGCAGTGTATTCCTTGGACTTCTGCTGTCTTTGTTAAACTGACAACTCTCTGTATAAATCTGTATTTATATTTTAAAAATGAATGAAAATATGATCAGAGATCAAAATTGAGGAAGCTTGAATCCTTACTTGACCAATTATTTTTATAATCCTAGCAACACAGTTTTTAAAGACATTGATTTGTCCTGGATTCAAACTGGATTAGTATCTTGAATGTCATTCTTTAATGTGAGGGACCAGTGGTGTAAAAATGGAGGAAAATGGAAAAAAAAATAGTATGTTATGTGGCTTCAGATTTTTAACTTGCATGCATCCTAACTTTCTAAGGAAGAGTTATCACTGGTCTCCAGAAAAAATTGTTAACAAGTGGAAATGTACAGGATATATGAAGAGTTTAAAAACCTTCATTTTCTTATCTCACCAATTGTTTCTTCTTGTAGATTGTCCAGAGGCCTTTTCTGTACTATGTGATGCAGTATATTAAATTGCATGGGAAAGAGAAAAACTTAGCCAAGCTTTATGCTTCATGATTGTGAATCTTGGGTAAAAATACTCTCGGTGACTTCAGTCACTCCTTTCTGATTGTTGCTTTACAGTTTTCTTCCATATACATTCCAAATTTTCAGATGCAATAAATTCAACATCTGCTATACTCTGTTTTTAAGAAAAGCTGAAAATTTGTATTAAATAATGCCCACAGCAAATGTATTTGCCTTTGGCTTAGCCTCTAGCTTGAAGATTGTCCAAAATTTGATGTTACTCAAGGAACATGATTTCCATGGTTTTGCCTTGTTAATGCTAAAACATTTATATACACTGTGTTTTGGGCTTTTTAACAAACTGCTTGTGTGTGACTATCCCAAATGGGGAATTTTCCTGGTAATGCTGAAATGGATTTCCCAGTCAGTAAGACTGCACACTTACTCTAATAGATGCAAGGCCAGACTGCTGTGTCATTTGCATAGTTATTTCTGACTTGGGATGTTTTCGCTCTCTATGTGCCAGCTGAGTGGCAATAGCTGATCTGAGGGAGAGTTTCCTGTCTGGAAAGATCTCTTAGGAGCTATTGTCCCATGGTGTTGGCCAAAAGAAGCCAAAACAAAATCTAACTCTACAAAAAACCCAGAACCAAGACTGCCTGGCCTGGACTGTGTTGGATTGGGCCATTTTGAGTCATCTGACATCTGCTTTTTAATCACAGTATCTGGGCTGTGTCTCACACTATTTTAGCAGTGGTTGCTAAGTGAGATACTGGGGCAACATTTCATCTTAGCTTTGGTATATTATGATTACATCATGAATCTGTCTGTCCCAGCTACTAAGATTTGGCTTATATTCACAAATGTGCATAATGATAGCCATTAGTACTGGCAAGACTCGGCAGCTGCAGGTTTCCGTAGAGAAAAGTCCCTGGCTATTTTTCCAGTAGATTGTGATCTTCATTAATGCAAGGTCATTCCCATTTCCTTCTTTCATTTCTCCCCATCCCAGCAGGTCAACTTGAATAAATAAACGAAATTAAATAAATTATCTTTCCTTTTCAGTTGCACTTGATGTGCCATGATGCTATGTGATTTTGAAAGTGCCTTTTCTAAGAGATGGCTGCAAACAACAAGGAACCTAAATGCAAGGTCATGTCTGTCCATATTTCTTTTAAAACCCCCTATCCTTGAGTCTGTTCTCTTCCAGCCCAACACCCTCAGGCTCCTTTGCAGGGGATCTGGAGAAGTGTTGCAGTGTGCCTGTTGCAGTGTGTTCTTCAGGCTGACAAATATGGTTTCCATTGAGCCAATATAAAGATATTTGGTGCCACCGAAATGAGCAGTTGTGTGCCATGGTAAAATACCCTTCCAGCTCTTTTTGAGGAATACAGAACCAGGCTCATTTTAGTAATGATAGTAATAGCATGCAAACATAAGCCCAGGTATGCCCAGGTGGCCAGGAAGGGCAATAGCACCTGGCCTGGACCAGCCATGGTGTCCAGCAGCACAAGGGCAGTGACCATCCCCCTGTGCTGGGCACTGGTGAGGCCACACTTTGAGTGCTGTGGTCAGTTCTGGACATCGACGTGCAGGAGCAAGTCCGGAGAAGGGCAGCAGAGCTGGGGAAGAGTTGGAGCACAAGTCTGATAAGGAGTGGGTGAGGGAGCTGGGAGTGTTTAGTCTGGAGAAAAGGAGGCTCAGGGAGACCTTCTCCTTCTCTACAACTACTGGAAGGAGGGTGCAGTGATGTGGGGGGGTCGGGCTTCTCCCGAGTAACAAGTGACAGAATGAGAGGAAATGGCCTCAAGTTGCAGCAGAGGAGGTTTAGATTGGATATTATGAACATTTTCTTCAGGAAAAGGGTTGTCGAGCATTGGAACAGGCTGCCCAGGTAAGTGCTGGAGTCACCGTCCTCGGGGTTATTTAAAAGACATGTAGATGTGGCACTTTGGGACATGGTTTAGTGGAGGGTTTAGCAGTGCTGAGTTAGAGTGAGCTCTATGGCCTTAGGGGGTTCTTCCAACCTAAACAATACTATCATTCTATGATTCTAGATGATTCTGTGATGCTGTATGCTCTTCACCTCTCTAGCTGGTTGGAGTATGAGAAAAGGTAATAGTGGGAGTTGTGGGTACCAGGGATGTCAGCAGGTTTTCAGCTCCTGATGCTTCAATACACTACTTAAGCAAGAGAGGGGACCCAAACAGACTTGCATGGCGTCCAGCCTGGGACAGGCTTTATTGCAGAAGACCAGTTGGCCAGGTTGTAATCCATCCAAGGTCTCTCTGCAGCTCTGAAGTCTCCCTTGTGTTTTTCCTGCAGTGCAGTACAGGTTTACCAGTCAAGTGGTCATGAACAGTGATCTCAGAAACAGCTTACAGGGCTACACAGATTTCTGGTGATGGAATGATACATTCTTTTTCTTCTCAAGACCGTAGCAAGTAGTGTGATTTGGGTGAAAGCAATAATTAATTCAGAGGTCTTTTTTAATCTCAAAACACAGCTTTTCTACTGCTTTCTAAAGTCTGAAACCGAGTGATAAAAGTTCAAGGAAATACCTGCACCAGGAATTCCAGCTATCTAAAGTTCTTCGTTGAAATCATTGAAAAAAAGTCCTAGTAAAAGTTAAAAGTTAGCATCAATATGAGAACATATCTTTCTTAGGAAGTGACAAAATAAATGTTAAATTTTTTATCTAAGCAGGAAATGGTAGTGTCGCTTCATGTAGTATATTTCTTCTGTGTTCACAGAGCATTTGGGTGAAATAGGAAACCTGGTTAAAAGGGACACAGTTTAGTTTTGACTTGAAGTTAAACTAGTTTAGCAACTTTTGCAGGAAACTCAGATAACTTTAATGCCCTGTTCAGGCGTTGTTTACTTGACAGGCTTGTAACAGCTACACTGCTTGAGCTCCTAGAAGACAAAATTTGTTTCATACCTTGAGGGTGCAAAGTCCCAGGGCAGCAGATGGCCCTATGATTATTATTTCCAACCTGTCTTACCTGACCATTCCTGCCCTGTATGAACAGCTGTTTCATTCACTTCAGTGCAGCCCAGCCTGAGCGGCTATTTTTCTTCTGCCCTTTTCTTTGCATACAACATAAATCTTTTCTTTCCTTTGACCTGGCCTGCAGTTTCATCCACCTGTGCATGCCTTCAGCAATGTCAAACTCTTGCCAGATCCACTTCCCTTTTTCTAGATAAATTCTTTTGAAACTAAACTTTTTTTTTTCAGCAGTGCTGAATAGATAAGAGTTTTCACTTCTTAGTGGGAGTGCTCAATGGGTGTGAACTCAGCCCACTTACTCTGTTTTAGTGGACTCAGCCCAATTATTGAGTGGCATCAGGCAGTGAGTGTTAACCAGTGAAATGGACCCACATTCTGAAATTTGAAAGATTTTAGGTGTGCATAGAACTTCATATAAACCAGTGCAGTTAATTTTGTCTCTAATATTGTGAAGGAAAATGTTCAAATTAGAACACGTCAAAATTAAGATGCTCCCAGACAACCTCAGCTTGGCCTCCTTATGAGAAAAGGCACTTATAAGGTGATTTTTAATTCTGTAATTACATACCTTTTCTGCAGGACCTAATTTCATTTACTATGCAGGGTACTCAGAACTCAACGAATGAGCAGTTTTTCAGTGTTTCATTTTATCCTTATTGCATAGGCTCATGTCCTATTTACTATGCACCACTCACACTGTATTGAATATGGAAATAATGATTTCCATGGGGAAGTACATCATTCAGAGTTAAGAATTTATTTTTGGAATGCCACTTTTAGACAAGATGGAGCTCAGGCAGATAAAAGTCTGGTACATACTTGACTGGATGATGATATTTTCAGAACCTCAGTTACCCATCTTCTGTTGTTTTTAACTGCAGGGACAACTCTTGTAGTGATTAACAGTGCTCAGATTCTGCAGATCACATTACTAAAGATGGACCCCCATAAAATGAAAAATAAACAGAAACCACAGTGTTTCTGCCTTGTGTAATTTGCACAGTATCACAGATTCCTGGGGACAGACCAACAGCAAAAAACAGAGTAGGAAATGTGACAGGAGGTTTGCTCTTTTGTGTATGATCTTTTTCTCCTCAATCTTTCCAGATTCTTTCAGAGAGGAAGACAGGGCAAGGGGATGCTACAGGCACCAGCTCTCTTCCTTTTTCTCTCCAAAATATTTCCTGGACACTATAATTTTATTCCCTGAATTATCATTTTGTTCCCTGCTCCCGTCACAAATTTCAGGACTTGCAGATAGTGCACACAGGTGAAGAAAACTTGCTGAAGTTGCACAGTGGATCTGAGCCTCTTTCAGTCTAGTTTTTTTTAAGCTTTCAGTTCCATGGAAATTTCCTTGTTATTACCTCCTTCAGTAGGTAAGAAGACTCATGGCATGGTGTAACAGAGTAACTCGTAGCATAGCAAATCTCTGTTGTGACTGCCTTTCTTTTATTATATGAATATTTCTTCCCCTCAATCAAATGTCTTGATTCACAACAAAGTGTCTGGCTTTATCCACTTTGAAACGCTGATAGCAGTTTCTTTTAGGTAACTTGAAATGCAAATAAGGATATATTTGAAACAAACTAATCCCTAAAAAGACTTGATGAAGTACTTGTAAGCTTATTTTTCTGAAAGCTGACTCAAGTCCCACTTAAACATCAAACTGTCTTCCTGCACACATTCTACACAAAATAATGAGTAAGTGATGTTCTGAAAAAGCATCACCAGACACACTGCTGATTATGTTCTGTGGGTTTTATTTTTAAAGTAGAAATAGTGTTTTACTAGATCTAATTCTCTGTGGTGAGGAAAAATATGTATTCCCAAAATAGGAATATTGCATGAAAATTTGAAGATCTAGAAGGTAGTAGCTTTAAAAAGGAGAAGTTGCTCCTGCAGAAGTGTGTAGACCAGCTACCTTAAGCTAAAATCTAGCTAGTTGTAGGTATGTTCTACCTGTGGATCTACTTCTCTTTGAATGCAGAAATATTTACCAGGAGTACTAAACAGCTGTAGAACTGAGGGGGTTTGTGCAAATTTGTGGTATAAATGCAGTTTTATTCATTTCTCTGGAGGAAAACCCCCACTTTTTGCAGAGAAAATTGGGGAAGAACAGATGAATTTGCCTTTAGTTCCTAAACAGAAATCTGGAAAACATTCAGTGTCTGTTCTTTAGAATCTCTGGAACACATATAGTGAAGAAGGTGATTAATTGCAGATATACATATGAAAGTTAGCAGGATCAAATTTGCTTATTTTTGATGAACATGGTAAATTGAAAAGTCAGAGATGATGCACAAAGATGATAAACCCATTTTTGTAATACAGTTGGGTGGCATGATGTGTTCCTTTCATCTTTCTGAAGATACAGGTAAGAGTTTATATTGGTAGAAATAAAAGGTTGTTTCCTGTGATGACCTGGATTTAATTTCCTGTATCTGGTATTGGTGGCTCCCAGAGGAAGAAAGTCTGCCCTTTTTGTTGGCAGAATCATGTACTACAGCTTCATTTCATAAACTGCATTGTTACTGGACAGCAGCTAGGAAAAAGAGAAATTCCTAATTAAGGCTTACACATGGGATGTTCTCTTGAGATGCTCTTGAACTGGCTGAGGTCTGCTGAAACTGAGCTCATTGGATGCCTCTTACCTTGATTTTCATGGAATTGTTGTCCTAGGATTTTGCTAATAGGTGTTAAAAGAATAATGAGCTATCTAGACTTAACACATAATCATACCAATGTATTTTACATGCCTGCCCTGACAAACACTGAGACAACTTTGTCTTTTCAAGGTACAGAAAACAGAGGACTGAGTTAATAGGAAAATTCCAAGTTAATGTTTGAATCTGAATGGATTTGTGGTTTAAAAGTGTGAATTTAAACCTCTCTTGTATCTGTACTGTATCAATATGTTAGCATAAGGTTGAGGTAAGAATTAAGAAAGAAAACTTTAACATTAGAAATAATAGGAAGTGTAAAAATACATCTGAACATAAATGCGAATTAGGGAAAGAATGATAAAACCAGGACACCAAACTTTTAAAATTAGTGTTGTGAACTACTAAAAATAATTGATGTTAATGGAATAAAGTGTGTTCTCAGTTTTTTGAGGGAAAAGTTCTCCTTCTGAATTGAAAGTCAGAGTGCTTGCCCTTTAAAATGCCAGCTCTGGTACTGCTGTACCTTTTCAAACTTTCATTAAGTGGTGAAAATTTATTTAGCAAGACTTCCAGTTCCATAATTTAGAACTTTTAAGTTTCACAGGAGTGAAATTTAAAAGTTTAAGGGGAAACATACTAGCAAAGCTACTTTTGAAACTTAAACTGTGTTGCCTTGAACAAGTCTGTTTTTAGGAGTAATTATTTATCCTACAATTGTAGTGTGGAGGTTCTAGAAAAGGGCAGGGAATGAAATACAAAAACTGTTTAAAAACTGTCATCTTAGCAATGCCAAAACAGTATTTGGTCTTATGTATGCTGTTAAATTCAGAGATAAACTTGTGTTCTGGAGAAACCTCTCTATGAGAGACCATATGTAAACTGCCTGCAATTTTTTTTTCCCAAAGAATACCTCAAATAACAAGACATAGGTTAATCCTCCCCTCAGCTTCCTTCTTAAATTATTTTTTCAATTTAAAATATTATACCAAAATTTGCTGGACCTGAATTCAACCAAAATGCAGCCTTGCATCTTGCAATGATAGCCTTGTCCTACTTGCAATAAAACATGTTTGTAGCTCTATCTTGACTGCATCTGCCAAAGGAGTTAATACTGCTCTGAGAAGCTGTGCTGCCTGGGTAGATAGCCCTGTCACCCTGTTATCCTGAGGTACTTCAATTTATACTGTTGACAATGGAGAAATGTGTGTTATAAAACACACAAAACATTTCCTACCATGTATTATTCTTGTAGATGCAGTTCTCTCCAATTAGCCTGTCTTCTTTCCTTGTCTGAAAATACAAAAGCACACAGAACATCAGAGGCTGATAAACTGTGATAACAATTGCATAATGACTTTCATAAAATAACTTTTGCCATAAAAATAGCTGTTTGTAATTGCTTTTGGGATATTTGAGTTTCTGATTCTTCTTGGATCATTCTAATTACTTGAGGTACTTTTTGGAGAGATTTTTAAATTTCCTTTGGGCATGATGATAAGTTTGATACTCAAATGTGCAGATAAAACACAATTGATTACACAGTATTTTGTTGTTCAGATGGATGCATATCACTCATGGCTGCTGGAAAGAGAGCTTTGAATCTCTTGGGAGTTACTGAACAAGATTAGTATTTTTATTCTAATATTTAAAAAAATTACAGTTCCAAAGCAATCCATGTAGCTGTAATAGCCATGAGCTGTGAGAGTTTAGAATGTCATCATGTTCCAGCCCTGTAAGAGGGGTGTGTTGTGAGACATCCTGACTGCAGGATAATTGGAATCAGGCAGGTGTCTGTCTTGTGTCTGCCTTGACTGTGGGAAGGGGTTTGCAGCACCTTATCTCTTCCAGTAAACCCAACCCCATCAAACAAAAAATATAGAATTATATAATGATTTTCTGTTATCAGTTGTTGACATGCTGATATCGATTAGAACTTGTGTAACCCAAACTGTTGAGGGTCTCAGATGTCTCTGTGTCTGCCCATAACAAGTCAGTTCTGGCAGTACATTCCTTTTGCTCTGTTTCTTCCCATGGGAAATGTACCATTTCCCTTTATGAAGGTTTATAATCCTGGCTTGGCTTTTTGTTATTACCTCTTGCATATTGCACCTCCAAGCAGAAGGGAGTTGCTGAGTTCATTTGATTTATATGAGGTATATGAGGATAAGGTTTTGGCTGGAGTCTGCTGTTCCTTTTTTTTTTTTTTCCCCAGCTCAGTTCTTACTTTAAATATACAGGAAGTCAGCTTATCTACTGGTAGCCATACAGCATCTTGTATTTGGGAGATTTTAACAGTTTCTGTGGGATGTACACAGAAGTATTGACAGCTTCTGGAAGTCTTCAGCATTGAACAATGCTGTTCTTTTACAGATTTTCTTTTTTTTTTTTTTCTTTTCCTGCTTCCTTTAACAGACTTGCTTCTGTGTATCAGCTTGATAGTACAGAAACTTTCATGTTGCCAGACATCATGAAAATTATTGCACTGCCAAAATCACAGAAGCACAGAATTTATAGAGTTGGAAAGGACTTCTGGAGATCACCCAATATAAAATACCTAATTCCAGGCACAAAGTATGAATACCTTTGTTTTGCTGGTCTCTTAAAATACTGTGTCATATCTACAGCAAAAAGTGCTTTTTGATTAATGAATTATTAAGCTTTCTAATTTTTTATGAGCAGCTACTGGGATTGTGCTAGTGGAGTAAGCAAGTAAGGTGTGTTCACTTATAGTTTGCACTGACAGCTGTTTTGGGAGCAATAGAAAAATTTATTTTGTGCTGAAAATAGGAAATAGGAACACTAAAGACTGGCTGATGCTACCAGGCTTCTTGGAAGTTTAAATAAAACTAGTAAGTGTATGTGCAAGGGTAATTTCCCTTCCTTGACAGCAAAGAAGTCTCCAGCATATTTCCAGAACCCCTTTTTCTAACAAAATGTACATACTTTTGAAATCTTGCAATAAATGCCAGTGCAATTGCCATCTGCTTTTATTCTGTCTCCCTTTTCCATCTGGATGCAGACATACCACTCTGGATAAGCATAACTCCTCTGCTAACTCCTTGATCCTCTAGCCCCCCCTCCTCTACGGTAGCACTTGCATGGTGATGTGACCTGTCAGGGGTTTGGTCAAGAGTGGGCTGTGTGTTGTAACACTACATGATTGACTCCAGTAGAAGGGCACTGAGTGGGAGTCCAGTGAAGATGTGTTCGTTGAGAAAGGATGCAGTGGATGGTTTGGCAGAATGAGTTTCCATAGCCAAAGCTGTTTGCAGTGCCTGCATTGGCCTATTGTCATAATCCTGAGCATCTGCTATGGGGAGCATAAATGTACAGAGGAGCTTGTCTTTATGCCATCATGTTCCTAATGCTAGCTAGTTATTAGATTGCTGAGAAATTATTAAGTATGAACTGTATTTTGAGCTTTGCAAGTTTGTTTTCTCTTATTTAAGGGAACTTAGTCTGAGCTCTTCAGTTTCATATATTAAATATTAAATTGATTTACTTTACTCTCTGCCACAGTAACTGGAAATAAGTGTTCATTTTAGAATGCAAATTGCACCAGGGTTATGAGTTCCTCTCCCATGGCAGAGGGTTCACAAACTGGTGCAAATCTGTGGCTTGACAGTGAGCCAATAATTTATGTGACCTAGGAACCTGGCTGCTCATTCCTTAATACTTCCAGCATTCATGTTTCACCTCTTGATGGTCTTGCCACACTGTAGGACAATGGAGCATCATTTGTATGACAAGTGTTACTAGTTTTCTAAGGAGAAGGTTGGGGAGGAGTACAGCAGTGTATGATGTACTCAGATCTGCTCTTACATTTGACCTACTGGTGTTTTCAGTAACAGATACATAATACTGTTTGTACCTCTGGATCTGAGGCTGGAAAGTCTGACCTTAGCCATGTCTCATTGGGATGGCAATTTCAAGGTGGTGCTTGGGCATCCATAGTGAACCAAAGCCTTAGCAGAGCACCTTGGGGACTTCTGAAATGGATCCTTGTGCCTTTGA
The DNA here is from genome assembly GCA_013397075.1 of Rhabdornis inornatus. Lineage (NCBI taxonomy): Eukaryota > Metazoa > Chordata > Aves > Passeriformes > Rhabdornithidae > Rhabdornis > Rhabdornis inornatus. The sequence goes on along the minus strand of VWZS01008407.1, from coordinate 3,349,374 downwards.
AATAGATACTTCTCCTTTTTCCAGCTCACTGGGACTACATCTCTCTGAAGCACTGAGGCTTTGTTGGTATCAAGCACATGAACAAAAACTATTGCAGGAGATGGGTAAACAGCTATTGTATCATCAGTGTCTTACTCGATGAATACCTACTCAAGTAAATCACTTTCTGACCAAATTTCACCTCTATCTTTTCCTTCTGATGTAATTTGTGGTGCAGTTTTCAAAAGCCTGGCACCATGCAGTTTAACGTGAGAGTAAGGGTATGGAATCTGCTGGTTCAAATTAATCACACCAGGTTACTTTTATGCATAAAATGCTATATAAATAATTTGTATGATGAGGTACCCCTCCTCCACCTCTACTCTTCCATTGATCCCCTTAGTTTCCTTCTATTTTTCTTTAAGGTAATGGTCCCAGTCTCTTCTTCCAGTTCAATCTGGTCAGTTTTGTCCTGTGATTGAATAAGAGATAGGCTAGCCAAAAGACTGGGCTAGTGCATCCAGAATCATTAATTCAGTCAGTCAAACAAATGTGAGGCAAGAGAACAAGAAGCAGTGACCAATTGGTCACATGGCAGGGGATTTGCCCTGGAGCATGGAACACACTGAGTTCAGCCCCTGAGCTGCATGGTCACAAATGCCATAATGATTTCTTAGCATGGCCCTGGCTGTGGTAGCTCATGCCAGCCTGCTGAGCAAGCTTGGCCAGGCTTCTTGAGATTCACAGATAAGATTTATTCCTGAAGCCTGACCTACATGAGTGTGTATCTAAATGTGTGAAAGCTGTGATTTGATGGCAAGCAATGAAAGGTCATAGAAAAAGCAGGCAATGCATTTAAATCAAAATGATGAAGCTGGGTAATTTCATAGCAACAGTTGTATTTACTGGAAGTCACAGATGGCGCAGTTTAGCTTATGGCCAATTTGTTAAGACCAAATAAGTATAAAGAAAGAAATATTCCAAGCGAGAGGTGGTTAAAAATTAAATAGGCACCAGATGGCTCAAGATTGTCCTTCATAGAAATTTGGTGAAAGAAGACATAAACAATCCAAAAGCATTTCTGAATGGGACACTTAGAGGCTGGCTGGTCCTTTATCAGAACTAGATTGAAAAGCAGAGCAATTAAACTTCCCTCATGTGTTAACATTTGACAGCAGCAAAATGTTCTACGTGAACTTTCAAATTATTTTCTGACTGATATATTCTTTAAGCTGAGAAACCAGATAAATGGAATAACCAAGAAAGGTTTTGGCCTTCAGCTACCTTTAAAATAACCTCAGCTTTTATTTAATATGAGGAGAAATTTCACTGTGCAGTGTTTATTTATACATCTAGATGCATGATGCCAATACATGAGCCTGTATGCTCAGAGAAATGGCAATATTTTAGTTCTTGCTTGCTTTGGACAAAAGTTGGCAATTGTTACAGTCCCCTGATGATAGGTTACAGCCTTAGAGTGTATTCCAGGGGATACAAGTTCCTTTTCTGGGCCACAGTGCAATTGTTTTTCTGGCCCTGGAAAAACTCACTTTCCACATTTATACACTTTATTTATTCACTAGCACATATAGTGAGTTTGGGAGTCAAAAGCCATTAATATTTTTTGCTTAGTGTCAAGAACTGCTAAAGCTGATTGTTAGCATTGATGCCTTTGAACTCTCTTGTAAAACAAATAACAATACTGATTCCCCACGTTTCTGGGTGGATAACATTATTTTCTTTTATAGAGTGCCTTGATTCTGCTATCCACTCATGGGCACATTTTGTCCATAATAAAGTACATCCCTCTGCAACACAAGTAAATCTAACAGTCAAAAAAAAAAAAGAAGAAGAGTAAAAACACTACAAATGATTCCAAGGAAAAGGAGTCAGCATGTGCTCTCTGGTTTTATATGGAGCACTAGGTATAGGTGATATCAGAGACACAGCAGAAATCTCTTTAAAGCAAGCTGCATATATGGAACTGGTTTTCCCAGGAGTGGGAGTGGGAAAAAAGGAAAAGCAAAGAAAAACAGCCTTGAATGAGAAAGGCAGCTGGAGACTGTGTTGACTAATTAATGAGCAACATACACTTAAGAGCTCTTACTCATCCTGCACTAGCTTTGCACATTTTCTACTGCATGATACAGTCTCTGGGTATGCAAACTCAGCAAGTGGTGCCTGCTTGCAGGGAAAAGGCTATACTCAAAAAAGATGGCTGTACTCACTGAGGGGAAATGAAAGCATTTACAAATGTCCTGGAAAAGCCTGGAACAGTCCAGATGGGGAACATGATTTGAAGAATTTCACAATTAAATGAACTTAAAAGAAAAATCAGAAATGATCCAGGAATAATTTTCCCATGTGCCAAGGTAACAGTAACGGACATGCACCAACCATGGCCTTGCCAGGGAAATACATTCTTCCAGAAGAAAAACTTTTGTTTGTTTGTTTTCAGTTTTTTATTTGGTTTTTTGTTTGTTGTTTTTGTTTGGGGTTTTTGTTGTTTTTATTTTGTTTGTTTTGGTTTGGGTTTTTTTGTTTGTTTTTTTTTTTGGTAGCTGTTTTTTGATTTTTGTTTCAACTGCCAGAGTTGCACCTATAAACAGGATGGTGATTTACAAGCATGGCTTTGTGTTGAGAAAGACCACCCATCTAAGGGTAATAATGATTTTTAAAAGTTATTCTTTAAAGACAAAAATACAAAAAAAATTTTGCTAACCTTGAGTAGATATAACACAGACTCTTTATTTTATTATCTGCAGGGCTTTCTATGTGGAAGGAGAAAGGGGGAAGGGTGGAAAGGCATGCTAGGAGGAAATCAGGATCTTTAAAGTGTGCACTCTGAAAACTTTGTATTCAGTTGCTGCCTTTGAGTTATTGCTGCTCTTTGCAAAATGCAAAATGGCTCAATCTCAGTACCCAGACAGTTAGTCTTTTGCTGAGTTTCTGAAAATCTGTCCCTTTCTACCTGAGTTAAGCCAGCTCTGATTGTACCCAGGAATGGTGAACCCCAGCTGTCCCTGCTCTGGTAAATTCTGACCCTGCCAGTTCTGCACCTGCCACCCCATCCAGCACAGCTTCCATCACCCTTACTGTTCCAGCAGGGGATCCTGCTTCTTAAACATGGTTCTCTTTGATGCTTATAGGCAAACCCAAATGTTCCTGACCTCACCATTGACTTAGTTTTGGGGCGGGAGACTAACCCTGGTTACAAAAACTGTGCTGTGTGTAATTTGTGGTTACCTATGTCTGAAGCTGATTCTGTTCCATTGTTAGGTAGCCCCTTGTTGCCAATATCCTTTTTCAGCAAAGTGTAGGGATGGTAGCACAACGGGTGGAAAAAGAAAAAAAAAAGACTTTTGGGTGAACAACAAGAAGAGTTGGAGCTTTGTAGGTAGTTGAACAAAGGCAGATGCTCTGAAATTTATGTCAATTCCTTGTTATATGTGGTAGAAACACTACAGCAGAGAAGCATAAAGCTGGCAAATTACATAGCAAGAAATTTGTAAATTGAATGAGTTTTCAACTCCACATCCAATTTCCTACCATAGCTGTTTCATGATTAAGCAGATCAAATGCTTGTGAGTTAAAAAAAAAGTTGGAGGTGAATTTAAACTAATTGAAAACTCTGATATGTTCTGCATATAAGTAGAGAACAATTGAGGCTTAGTTGTGAACAACTGGTAAATGCTGTTACCCACTATGTATGAAAGGGGTATTAGAGGTGGTGCCCCTGTCCTGGTGTTCATTTGTGGTTACTTTCTGGTTTTGAAATCCTCTATTATTTAGACCATGTGTGGGTTTGATAGCTCAAACATAACTCAGGACAAATCTTGATTCTTCTGTTTTCCTTACTGCATATTTGAGTATTCAACAAACTTGTTTAGCTGACTATTTTTATTGTGCTGTCTTGATAGATAAATATGGGTTTTTGTAGCAAGCCTAGGCCTTTAATTGCTTTTATTATGGAGGTTTTGTTTTCAAATGTCGGTCATCTGTGCCAAAATGGTAACAGGAGGTAGAACTCTTCTTATAAAGACCAATCTTCTTATAAAGACTAAAGGGAAAGATAATTTGAGAACTCTGTGTATTGTATCAACCAACTTCTTCACAGTTAAGATTTGCCTGCTAATGATAGTGTTTGGCTTGTGTAGTCAAAACTGAAGGAGAAAAATTCATCCCTGTGGTAGTTATTCAGACTGTCTTCTGGGTATTACTATAACAAGTCCCATTCTGTGCCAGCAGAATAAAACTATTTAAATCTGTTAAGTTGAAAGCACCTGAAAGGAATTATTGGTCGAATTCATCATTCCCAGAGGCTTACAAGCAGCATGCTGTGGCAGGAACTCTCTGTTTATAGCCAGAAGAAGGTCCAGGAGCCTGCCCGAGGAGCTCAATTTAGGTGAGTTATATGGAAGATTTTTTCTGATTACTTTGCTAGTGTGTGGGATATGCACATGTAGCAGAAAACAACAGGGGATTTCATATACATCTCATTTAGCTGGTGCTATGTGGATTCTTGTGGAAGGAAAGCCTCTGCTGGCTGACATTTAGTCCTGCAATAATAGTTCTCAAAACTCACTTTGAAGACTTCTTAACTCTGTGTTACTGACTCTATTAATACCTATTAGAGCCAAGATTGTAAATTTTTTCTTCTCAGGGCACAGATTTACAAAAAGGATTTTTTTCCTTTTTCTCAACAGATTAGTTATGATTCTGTCCTTTGTGGTCTACAAATATCAGCTTTGATCAATAGGAAATTCTATTTTTATAGGTTTGTGTATCTGCAGTCTGCTCAGTTTCACTGACCTGAAACCTGTAGCTTTGTTCTGCCACTGAAGCTCTACCTGTGTGCACATCAGCAAAGTGATCTCTAAAATTGAACAGTTATCATGAATGTCCATTGTGTTTGGAGTTTTGCATTAGTTGGCTAATATTCACTAGCTTTGTGTTCAGCCTGTGCTGATATATGTAAAACCAGTACTGGGTTTAGAGTCAGATGAGCATACAGGACCTGGAAACCATGGCATGAAAAGCTTGCAGTTCAACCTTTGCTCTCTCAGGGGCTGACTCAAGCTCAGTTATAGACCCCTCATTCCCCAAAAATTCATCCTAGAAACCAGTTCAGAACTGGCAACATTATCTAGGAACATAAATGCTTGAGATGGAAAACCTTGATAAAAGACAATTCACAATACATTTCGTAAATAGAAGTATATAACAACATAAGTTTTCCCAAGTCCATAGAATACAGTGTTTGAGAAATTATAGCAACTCTTGGATGGAGTTAGATTGAACCAGAAAAATAAAATTTGTAGCAATTGAAACCAGGTGGGAAATTATAGGCAGGCAGAATAAGAAAGCAGCTCATGTTCTTAGATTGTACTGGTACATTCTTACTCCTGCCCATATCTCGGGAAGTATGATGGGTTAAAGGAGAAGAGTCCATGAAGAAGCATCTGGATCCAAACTCTGGAGACACCTGCTTTGCTCCAGGGGTTTGTGAAGCCACTCAACTTGGAGCCCAGCACAAGCTGTAAAAAGGTTTACTTTCCCCCTCCTGCACAACAGAAGGGGATGTTTCTTTTTCTTCTCTGGAGGTGTGTGAGTTTCAATAGTGCACCATGATTTGATTTGCTTATTTTTCTTTTCTCCAGTTAATTATTTTTCAAGATGAGAAGATCAAATCCATAATGACAAACTATACAGAAGGAGTTGTGTGGAGATGTGTGAGCTGGTAGATACAACAGCAGCTATGAGCTGTCAGCCAGCCATAAAAACTGACATGTGATACTTAGTATTTTAAGAGCAATTTACATCTTCTAAGTACCATACTATATAAACACTAATTAATCTCTAATTAACTTATCTATATGTATTAGACAATTAATCTCTAATTAGTTTATTTGCAGATTCTTTCACACTGAGAACTAATTTAGGTGAGGCGTAAACCTCCTGGGACTAGTTCAGATCTGTCAAAGAGGTGTAAGTCAGGAGGATGTATAAATCCATTCTAATGCACTGATAGGGGTACAGCAGTGGAGAATTGCTCCAAGGAATGTATAAATAAGGCTCTTTGTGAGTTCAGAGAGAGATGCTATGCAGTGGTGAGAAGCAACATCAAAATGCTCCGAATTAATTAGCCAATGTTGATGGGGTTTGATTAGAGTTTGGTTATTTTTAAAATTTATTTCTTCACAGGGTGACATATTACTAGAGGATTAAAAGGAGTGTTCAAAAGTGACTACTAAGCTTGAGCTGGCAAACTTAGTGCTAGTGCACCTGTTATGTGTAGAACTCAGTGATGGGAGGAGAGTGGGGAAGGAAAAAACATCATGGCTGAAAATACCCTTCAGAGCAATACTTCCAATGCACCTTTGGCCTAATGATCCTAGGTCTCAGCTATATTTTAAAGTTATAGGAACAAAACCATGTCTGGTTTTCAGGGATGGCAAAGGCACCATGTGTCTTGCAGTTATCCTGTCTTTGGACTGCTGTGTGAATAAATGTGAGGGAAGCAGCTGATTTCTCCAGTATTTGAAGAGGTTGTAACTGTTCTGACTGGGTCCATGATGTCCATTTCTGGTTTTCTTTGCCATGTACAAAGTATAACTTTGTAAAGTATTCTGATAATGTAACTATTCAGAAGCCAACTCACCACAGTGATGGCACTGCAAGGGCAGCCCAGCTTTGCCCCTGGATGTGTGTCCCCTTTGGAGCAGGCAGGAGCACAATGTGCAAGCACAAGGGATGAAGGGTGCTCCAGCTCCTGGGGATTTCCAGAAGCATATTGCTTTGTGTCTTCAGATCACAAAATACAAATATAAAGTCTGAGCTTGGGCAAAACTGTTATGTGTCATTTTATTTGCTACGCCATTAGGAGAGAAAAATATGTTAATTCTCAGAGAGTTCAAAAGGTCCTCAGTTTAAAAGCTCCTCGTATCACTTCTATTGAATTAGTTCAATCAGCTGCAGCAGCTGGACTACCCCTTACCAAGACTGAGGGAAGTAGACTTCCAAATGCTGACACTGGTCATGAAACTGCTATTTTATTTAGATGTCCTTGCAGCACAGAGCTATCTGACATCGTGTTTATAGCCTGCATGCAATAGAAGTAGAAGAAATCTTATACATTTTTGGAGGTAGTGTTCAGATTCAGTTGTAATAATTCACTTTGTTGCTTCAGGGCTTCCATATTGCTTTGGGCATAAAGCTGTATTATAAATTACAGCACACAAAGCTGAGTTTGACCTACCAGTTGATGCATAATAAACTGACTTAATTCTTAATATTAACTACATATTGTGGCCTAGAGGTTTGTTCATCTCTAAGTGTAGTGCTGAATTATGTAAGAATCTTTTTCTCGTGGGTGAAACCTAAATATAAATACATTCTGTGTGGTATTAATACCACACAGAAAGGTGTCAATGACACCTTTTTATCCTAAATATTTATTATGGTAGCAGAAAATAATTTCTGAATATTGCCAAGTACAGGATGTAATTATTGAGACTTTTCAGTAAATAAGCACCAGGAAATGATGAATATCTGAAGGATGTTTTTAGTTGTCACTGGGCACAGGGAAATATTCTGGTTGCAGTGGTATATTTTTCCTTGGGGTGTCCAGACCAACCTTTCCAACATGTATTTTAATGGATCCTAGCTCAGGTCTAGAATTTTGCCTTAGGCTGAAGCTTATGATAAACAATTTCTGCCCTGGTGAAGATGTCTAAAATAGAAAAGATATAAAAAACCATCTGAGAATTTCAATTCTACTCACAGAATTTTTGCAATGGATCAATAATACATGATACTATAATCTGCAATATACTTGCCCACCAATACAGCTAGAGATATGTCTTAAGACCCTGAATCAAAATGCACTCATTTTATATGAAAACAATGCTGCAGAAAGCTACAGACTAGTTCTTCTCATTACTTCACAAGTATTTAACAAAACACAAATGATTGTGAAAAATCCTAGGCTCCTATATTTTTATTTAAATAATTTCTCACGTTATACTAGAGTGCAATGTGTGTAGGTAATATATAGGATTTTCTGTGAAGTTCTTAGGCATTCAAAGGATTTTTCCAAAAGAAGTACAGTAGCAATGAGGTAGCAGGTATTTTATATTCTTTATGAATTTGATCTCATACATAGCCAATTTTTGCTATTTTTTTACTTTCAACTATTCATCAATCTAATCAGACTTCTAAAAACTGTGGCTACAACAGTATGATTTCGGGTTTGGGTTTTGTTTGTTTTTCTCATTTCTCTGGTGTTGTTCAGCCCCAGAGTCGTGCTGTGCCTCTCTGCCAGCAGGAGGCACGAGCTGAGCTCTGAGCTGCATTGTCAGGGCTTATCTCTTTTTCCAGGACAGTCCTTAGGGAAGCTGTGACCTCTGCACAGATCTACCAGGTGGTGGATCCTCCCTGGGGATCTCCCTAAATCTGCCAACTATTCTAAAAAAAAATCACATTGGGGGACTGTAAAATTCTCCAAAATGCTGGATGGAAGATAAAAGAATTTGAGTGGATATTCTTCATTATGGCAGCCCAAAAGAAGACATGAGGAGACTACTTTTACCTCTGCTATCCTCCTGCCTTGAGGGAAAAGGAAATAGAGAAGAAAAATGTGGAGTTAGTCGGCTTGGGATCTCCTTCTGTCCTATCCTCCTTGCTGAGGAAGGAGGACTCAAAATATGAAAATACCAGATCCCCAAGCTCTGCCCTCTAGCAAGGTCCAAAGCTATGGGATCAGTCTGGGTGGGCAATAACCAGCTTTAGCAATTTGATCCGAGGCAACATGGCCATCATTTCTCTGCAGGTACCATAGTGGTTACTAATGCCACCCAGGTTTTTGGTTTTCCTTGCTTTAAACAGTTCAGGTGATGCAAATTCCTATTGAATGCTAAAAAGCATTTGCGAAGTTGTGATTCAAGAGTACATCAAATAGCAAGTCATCAGAAAAATGTTTTTGAGAAAAAAAAATTGGCTAATTTCAAATTATTCTAAAAATAGTCTTGAATTAGCTTTTAGATACTTGGATTTCATACACATACAGTATTTCTGTCTGTACAATTTCTTACAATATTTTATCCTTGAATTAAACCCAGTGATATCTCATTTTCAGTAGAGTCCTGGTGAGAAGCACACAACAAACAGCTGTATCCCTAAACATTTCCAGATACATACTTCATCCATCATAAATATTTAAAATTCAATCATCAATCAAAACAACTGCACACTTCCTTTGAGTGATCAGCCACTAATAGCTTCAGAACTCTGTTATTTTTTAAAAACCAAAATCAACAATTCAACAAGTGGTTTTTACAGACTTCCCTCTGATCAAGTCATTCTCTCTCTTTTGCAGAAGGCAGAGTCATAGGATAGCTCCATCTTCTAACAATCCTCCAAGCAGCAGCCAAGTTAGCTTGACAACTGGAACTTCTTTCTAGGTGTTGTTTCCAAAGGCAGCTATGTTTTGAAGGCAAGATCTGGGTTTTCAACTAGGTACTTGACTGTGAGAAATGATATGAATGATTGTATGATTTTTCTTGTCAAGGAACACAAATATTCTCACACACAGGAAGAATACTTTGTTATGTATATGTAACCATGAGAGCAGAAAAGCTGAAAAACAGATGTAGACAAAATTAAAAAAAAACCCCAAAGGAATTTCTTTTGGTTTTAGACTGAAAATGGAAAATCTGTTTTAAAAAAAATCCCAAACTCTGCCTATTTGAGTACTTCAAACTCAGTGCAGTTACTTTGCAGGAATGAAAGGTTCTTGGCTTTGCTTTCACTGTTACTTTAAACCTGAAACTTATGCCTGGCAAATTTTGAGTGAAGCTCATCAGTGGCAGCAGGATAAAATTGTAGTGATGAGTTCCTGTCTTGTCTTGGCTCCCTCTTGCCTGGCAGGGTAGAGTGTTGGTTTGTTCTTTTATTTATTACATGTTGGCAATTGCATTTATAAGAAAATAACAGCTGATATTTATGTGGTATCTGAATATATGTAGCTTGTTACAGTCAGATTTCATCTGTTTGTGCATTTATTTAAAATTGTACGTGTGAGGCATCTGATGGTGTGGCTGTATCTACTCTTGAGTGCACTCCAGGAGGATTGGGATTTCTTCATATCCTGGATGGTGAAGAGACAGAGAGACTCTCCTAGAGTATGAGGCCTTATCTTTTAGCCATAAGTCCTTATTTTTGCACTGCTTCAATCCAAAGCCCACATTGAGTCCCCAGATTCTGTAGTTTCCAGGCATATGATTGGGTTAGTGAGGCACAGAGTGAGCTCATGTTCTTATCTTCTGCCTTCTCTCTTGCCAGAGAAGAATTCCACAAGTTACTGACACTGAGCAAGTCTGTACAAATAAAAAGAACTTGATGTTTGCAGAGCAGTAAAGCCTCTTTCCTTGCAGTTGTCTTTTCCCCATGCCTTGGGCACTGTGGATCACCTGAGCCCCTCATGCAGGTCTGTGTGTGCCCCTTCACTGGCACAGTGTCTTACAAAAGTCACTGCATGCCAGGTCCTGTGCAAGATACACACAGTGTGGGTATTCTTTTGGGAGATAGTCCTGTTTGGAGAGAGTCATAAGTACTGAGACTTGCACATGTTTACAAATCATGCCCTAAAACCAGCAAATGTATATATACATATATATATATATGTATATAGAATGAAAGAATCAGAAGTTAATCCAAGTGAAATAGGATTAATGGCTTCCCAAAAAGTAGTAGTAGGCATTAGCTCTTCATTCTTTCATGAGGTTCTGAAGTTTTGGGAACTTCTCCTTTGTGAATTATCAAGAGCTGGGTCTGCATTTGTTAAATTAAGCTAATCTCTGTTTCCAGTTCCAGAGCATGCAGAACAAGTTCCTGTGAGATGTTCTGTGTACAGGTGGCCTTGAAGGCAGCCCTATTCTATGTGAGTTCTTTATATAATAGAATACTGCACGTGTGGAGAGGGAAGACACAGATCAAACCCTCTCAGCACACAGTGGGACTCTGGGAAATTTGCTTCAAATCCCAGGGAAATTCTCTGCCCACTGGTGGCACAGACCTACTCCTAAGAATCTGGCAGTTGTAAAAAGAAATGTGTTGGCTCTTCAGGTAAGGGTTTTCCTGTCTGTATTGGTGCAACAGCAAAGTGAAATTTGGATTAGATTTTATCCTAACTGACAGGTTGTGAGCCCCCAGGAGAACTGTTTGAATACTTTGGGACCAGGGTGGAGCCCACCAGTACTGGTGTAAAGTAGCCTTAACTTCTCCATTCCATATGAGCAGTAATGGCCTAATTGGGGAAATTACTTCCACTGGTGCTCTTTAAATGGAGCTGATGATGTAGAAAGTGTGAAAAAAAAAACATAAATAGAATAAAGGAGAACATGGCACTGGAAGAAAGTCAACTGAAGTTGACTCAGATATTTCTGAGGCTAAAATTGCTGAGGGGAGTAGCTAAGGTCAAAGAAATGTGGTCTGAAAGAGGAAAGATTCTTCCAGTTCCTTCCGGATCAACAAAATCCTTATCTTTCTTTAATTGCACAAGGATCTGTATGACACCTGTCCATGCTTGACCTAAGAAGATTTGCAAAATGCTGTGCAGTGCCCCCCGCTTTGACAGAAGGGGCTGCTGGAATAGAAACCAGGGTAACTGTTACAGCAGGATAACAAAACCAGTGGCATTCCTTTAAAAAAATTAACTTTTTTTTTCCTCATGAATTGAAGCAAAATCCTGTAGCAGTCAGTTGGTAAAATATTTGCTGCCTTGTGTTGCCTATAAAGTAAAATATTTATAACATTTATAATGTATTAGATGAAAATTGTGTGTCAAGTAACACTGCAGTTTCCACAACTGCTGACTCCAGTACTTGTCCAATAGGTCTGATTTGCACTCTGGTGGGCTGGTGCAGAAGACAAACAAATTCCTTGTGCAGTGTGGGATTTAATTTTAGACTCCATGCTGCTTTGTTCTATACCTTCATACTTTATTTTTGTCATCATGTAGATCTTTGTAAAATGGAAGCCACTGGTGAGGGAGGAGGCCGCACACATGTGTCCAAGTATCATCTACTACAATTCTAGGTAGCGCCATTTGCACATTTTTTGGAAGGACAACAGAGAATGGTTCAAGAGCTTTAGATGTTCCAGAATATGGATAACTGAGATTTCATATAATTACAAATTTCTTTAGCAGAGATTCAAAGGTAGCTAGTAAATTCTCCAGATACAAACCAGATATCCTAGTAATGATAATTTCCACCTATCCTCATTTTTCAAGATACATAATGCTCAAAATCAGCATTTGGTTTTGAAGTATCATCTCTTACCAGGAGCTGGAATTAACATGTCTCTGAACCTCTTCTTGTTTGTCTTGTGGTGCTGTGGCAGAAACACTCAGTGGTGAATATTGACTGTTCTGCCAGCTAGGGGCTGACACTGAACTTCACCAGGATAGAAAATATTGGGGTAGTGGAGATGCCCAAATGGTGAGAGTGCTCCTAATGTCCAGCCCCTGTTCAGTGTGATTGACAGCTGGATGTGACACAGAGCTTGCACTACCAGAATTGTTGGCTATTTCTCAGCATGCCATCAGCAGAGAGATTCCTGTGTATTTTTAATGATGTCTCAGCTGTTTTGCATGCAGCTGCTGGCACAATGCTTTGGAAAAGGCCATGAGTGCTAACAAGGAGAGATGTGCTCCACGGAAGTGACTGGGCTGGTGACAGAATCAGGGTCTAGAGCTAGATCATGGATATGTGTTGGAAGTCCTCAGGCATTGTCCTGTGAGGCACTCTGCTCTCTGTCAGGGCTGTCTTCTGCCATCCATAAGACAGGCAAAGCTTCACTTTGGTTCACCTCTCTAGGTAAGCCTTGGGAGAGTTATATCAAAATCAAAAATGCATATTAAGTTGAATTTGCTTTCTAAATACCATGTATAAGCAACTCAGTGAATGAGTTTACACTGTGATTAAACAGCGTTTGAAGAGGAAAAGATGCTGAAAGCAGCAAATATCCTGTTGAATCTGATCTACTAATGGTAAAATAGTGGTCTTATTAATTCCTCAAGACATTGAATGTAGGTTAAAAATCTTTCACTCTAAAGACTGTGAAATCAGAACTTGCCATATTTATTTTGCAAGAGTGTCTGTTTATTCAGAACAAGATTCTTATGTGGAATATTTGTGAATGTAAATGTTACCTTTAAAAGACACTTCATGATTTAGGTAGTCTGCCTGCACAGAGAAAAAATTATCTCATGAATGATCTCCACAGAGATGTAAATGGTAAACTGGTATTTCTGAACTTTAAGAAAACAGATTAGGTAAGGAATTCAAGGCTATGAAAGATATTAGATGCATTACACCTCTAATTTAGAAATAATACTGACAAAATTTGAAAGGAAAATTGGATCATAACAATGGAACATTCCTTGTAGGAGGGAAAGAAATACCTTTTCCTTTTAGTTGCACAACAGGATTTCAGACATGTAAGCCAGATTGCTGAAATACAAATTTAGAAAAACAGACATTGATAGAGATGACAGATTCTAACATCTGGAAAACTGGATTAACAACAATTCAGTTCATGTAGAAGGATGAAAATTATGTTTTCCCTTCTGATGCCTGGCATGAACTCTAGATCAGCAGATACAAAATTCAGCTTGTATGAGTCAACTGTTTAAAAAAAAAATAGAAAAATACTAGCTTGGAGAAAGTGTCTTTTGGTGAATTCTAAAAAAATTCTTATGACATGTTTAGATTTTTTTCCTGTGCTGCTTGCAATGTTGATCATCTCTGGTGGAGTAAGTGATAAACTACCATCTGACTGAATGCTAATGTTTTTGAGCTGTCAAGTAGTAGATTATCCAGTTTGTTGTACAGTATGCACGTGTGCACCTGCTAATTTGAAATGCTGATCCACCAGAGAGAATCTAGGCTGCCCGAGGAGTCAGCTCTGACCCGTTCCTTTGATATATGACTTGGTCTGTCTTTGATATTAGCAAAGAGGTTTTCTATCCACTTGTAGTTTGAGAGATAATAGCTTAAGGCTTGAACACTGTCTGTGACTTCCACTCTGTTGTGAGAGTCTGTGTACCACACAAACCCAAAATACAGGGAATGTATAAACTTCAAAGGAAAAAGAAGTAAGAAGATAGGAGAAGCATCTTTTCTCCAATCCTCTGAGGTTAGAACAAAAAGTGATATACTAAAGATGAGCTCACAAAAAATGTCAGACTTTGTATATTTAAAATAGAAAAATGTGACATTTTTCCCAGATTAAAACATGATAATGGGGAAAAATTGCAGCCATAATAAATATTGTATGAAAAGCTGCCAAGTAACAAAGCCTTGACAAACTCAGGAGGACAAGGAACTTCAGTTGATGCTGCCACTTCATTTCACATTATATTCTATCTACTCTTTCTGTGTATGCAGAACTCTTCAATGTCAGTAGGAGTTTGGCATAAAGAGCAGATTAATTTAGACATTGCATTGATACATGCCTGCTCGAACAGTGTGTGGCCCTGTGGTGCTGCTGCCATAAGATACTACAGTCTTTGTGGGCTCACGTAGAACCTATAGCCTATGTAATCCCTAAGCACATCTTAATAATTTTCAATTTTTTTTTTTTTTGTGACTGACCAAAAAGACTGGAAAAAACACCCTGGTACTAACTGCCAATAATGATGAATCTTTTAAGAAATAGTTTAAAAGACTGTATCAATTTTGAAATAAAAAGGCGTTAACATGTAGGAAATGAAGCAATATTATTGAGAGTCATTAAAAGAAGTCAGACTTTGCAGAAAGATTTAAAAACTGAACCCTTTGAATTGTATCAGTTAAACTCCGACTGTGTCTCATAAAAGCAGTAAATCAGGACTAATGCTTTGGATATTTAAAAGTGGATATGGGTGATCGACATGCTATATGTGCAATGTCTTATGGAGTTTCAAGCTGGTTCCCTTTCCATGGACAGGAGGATGCTATCGCTGGTGGGGTTCAGCTGGCTGAGCATGTGATCTGAAGAGGGACTTTCTAGTCTGCTCATGATTTGGGCATGTGCAGGTTAGTTAAATAACCTGGGGTGTGTGCAGAAAGCAGCCTCGTTAAAGGTTCAAACACAGATGTTTTGCAAGTATCCAGAATGCCACAGCTGCAGAACCTGGAGGGTCACTTACTGGTTTGTCCATTCTTGCTTGAATGCCTTTTTTCCCAGGTGATGACCCTCCGCCAGGGTGTGACTGTGTATGTCACAAGGTATCTCCCCCGACGATAAAGATCACTGCCCCCTTTGTTTTCAGCAGATGGTGATAGAATACATACTTTGGGTTACATCCTGCATTGCAACCCAAGACACAAATATAGGTGTGTCTTAGGAAGTTTTCTTTCTCTTCAGTAATTTGCCTTTTCTTTTCTGGTGTTGTGCTCTAACCATAAAGCAAGTGAAAATTTTGTATTTCTGAAGCAGTGAAGTACAAAATGCAGTAATCCACTGATTAGAAAATAATAAAGATATGGAGGTTGAGTTTGAAGGGATAAAGAAATGGTGAACAAACAATGAGTATAACAGGATAGTGCAGTAAAATACAGAAATTAAATTTCATTTATATAAAAGGTCAGATAATTTTTTTTTTCTAATGTAAGGTAAGGAGGTTCAAGGGCACAAAACAAGTTGTATAAATACTATTTATTCTTTCCTCCCAGTGTATGGAAATGCTGTATATATTTTACAAGAAATACTTAGTTTTCTCCCAATACTTGGTAAGAGATGATATCCACAGAGGTCTGAACTGTCCACTGTTTCCTTCTGCAGTGAACTTGGAATCCACATTTAAGTATTCACTGTCTTTCTGAATTATACATGTAATAGTCTGCTCAGTGAAACGTAAAGCCATCATAATAGTCTTAAAACCCAAATGATCCAGATTCACCCCAGAATGGCTGACTGAGCAATTGTAATAGCACTGCTTCTGTGTGTGAGGATTAGCTAAATTCTGCTCCTTTTATCCACAAAGCTGGATGAATGTGCAGTGTTGCTGTCCACCGCCTTACTAGAAAGAGATCTGTCTTGCTCTCTGATTCTTATTTCTCTGGTGTACTGACTCATACCCTTCTTAAAATACCTCCTCAAAAACCCAATGCAGTCCCCAGAGCTGAGTTTCAAAGTCTGTCTGTAAATACAGCCACGTTTACAACATGGAGAGTCAAATTTCTTTCTGTGTGTGACAGATCATTTGCATTATCTAAATAGTGAGTAATTCCTCTAAGCAGGGATTCAATATTGATACAGAAACAGTGTTCTCGTTCCACAGTCCAGTGCTAAGTGATCTCTGGTTTTCTTCTGCTGGTGAATAATGTAAAGTGGTGAAGAACAGACCATAATAAGAAGAATTTACAAAAGCATTGAAATTTTAAGTACAGACAACTCTCTCTTTTGTATCTCATTGTGCATAGTTCAAGTTGTTGCCCAACACAGAAACATTAAAAAACTGTTATGGCTACAAAGGTAAAATGAGGAGGAAAAGAGCAGAGAGAGAGAGAGAAATTATGCAGCACAGGCAGGGGAGCAAAGCCTTTTGATACTGTACTTTCAGACTCAAAACTTAGATTAATGAAGACAGAGCTTAGATTGCTTTGGAGTACTGCAGGCAAACTTCATCTGAAAGGAAAAGGACAATTTCAATGTAACCTTCACTCCGCAATTCTGAACAAGCTGCTTGCTAGTAGTGTAGAACATTTCAAATGTCTCTAAATATTAGAGAAACAAAGAAAGAATAACTTATTAACATGTTAGCACTATGTGAGTGACCTTCTTGATGTGACTTTTTTTTGCATAAGAAATACTTGCAGCAGATGTTTAGTAGTTAAACCTATTTGAGAAGACTTTTCTGCAGAAGTGTGAGCAAGATCATTTAAACAACCTACAAGAGGCTCTCTACCCACACAGGTAGCAGCAAATTTTTATGATAAGGACGGATAAGAAAAAGAAGGTGTTTCTTTCTGTCAGATGCAGAACACTTCTCTCCTGTCTCCCTTGCTGTCTGTGTGCTCTAGGGCAAATGTGTTTAATTTCTCCTACCTTTAATGTTGTGGGGTTCTTTGGGTTGTTTTGTTGTTTTTATTTCACATCATGTTGGTTTAAAAATTTATCCATTTTCTCTGAAATGTTCTGAGCATCCCAATGAAAAATAGGCCCAGTCTTATGTTTAAGGGCAAAAGCAGCCTGTCCTTGTCTGAAGTGTTTTTACCTGAAGTGTTATTTTGTGTGCTATGTCAGGGGTATGACACAGTATAACCTTTGTGTTGGCAGAGGGAAACCTGTGATAGGAGGTATTTGGAACTGTGTAGGAAATGGATTTAGCCAGGATGATTTCAGGTATGAAAGTATCCCTTGGTGTGTCTGCAGAGGGGAATAATCCTCCCAGTACTGTGCTTGGAGGGTGAGGAAAGATCCAAGCCTCGAGCCTCAGTGCCTGTGTGGGATCAGTCACTCCCACCCCACTGGCATTCTGCAGATGCCAGGCTGCTAGGGAGATGGAAGAATGCCTTTCTCTTTGACCTGAAAATCCACTGTGGACCTAAGAAACCCTTTCTGATTAGCATGTCTTTGAACTTGATACATTCATAGGAAAGCCCTCTGGGTTTTGACCAATCCATTGCATTTGTATTTCCTGATGAGGAAACTAGAACTGATCAGGAATCTTCTGAAAGTCTAGATGTCCTGTATTTTGTGGGAAGTAAGAGAGTGGATGCAACTTGAATCCCTTTAGATTGTTGTCCTGATCAGAACATACCTTTAATGAGCAGCTTGCTGTATTCTGCTGCCTCTCAGGTTTTGCCAGTGCCCTGGAGGCTATGCTGTTGCCTGACATATTTGCATATGAAAGAATTTCAGTATTCGATTAACACAGTAGATTTTTCCTCTCTGGCAGGAGAAAGAGCAGAACACAGTTCACAAAATTCCATGCACTGTAGCTATGGTGCTTCCTTTAACTGGGTTCCAAGTTCAAAGGCTGTGCTACCAGGGTGAGTACTGGTATAGTCTCATTTCTGCTGTAACTGGCTTGGGCTTTTCCAGAGCCATGGTATCATTTAACGTTTTGCAATGTATTTATAGGGAGATCTGCTTTGACATGCCTGATTTTCCTAGATTAATTTTATATTGTAGGCTCTAAAGAAGAGGGAGAAGCACTGCTTTCTCCAATGAATAAGTATTTTCAAGAGAAAATTTCAAGTGACATATCCCATTCTTCTTTTTTACATGGTGAGTGGTAAAATAGCTTCAGAATAAAGCAGAGTCTTTTTCTCCATGTAAAAAAGTGAAATGAAAACAAGCTGCAGCACCTGAATAACTCTGCTAAAGAACAAAAATTAATTTTAGCTAAAAAGCTTTAAGTAGTGTGGGGAGTATAGTATTATGCATATATAATATAGGGTTTGTCAATTTGAATGTTATCTATTCCCAGAGAGACAGACCTCTATTTAAGTAAGGTCACTTGGCAGTACAGAGCCAATATCAAGATCTCCTGCAAATCCCTGTTATTAACAGAGAGCTCTTGTCCTGTGAAACAGAAGACTGGGATGTGTCTATCTTGCACACCCTCTCCTCCCCAGTATAGCCCCTGTGTGGAAGGTTTGCTGCTTGACCTCTTGATTTCCATGGGTGCTCTTTGCTCCTTTTGCCCCTTTTGCTCTGCCTGTAGCTGAACAGTTGGCTCTTGAAATTGCTGGTGTCTGTTTGTGAGCCCAAACATCGCCCATGCCAAAACATCTGCTTGATGAGCACCATCAGAAATCTAAAAGGCTCTATCCAATCAGTAATATTTTCTGTTTGAAGATGAGGTGTTTTCTGCTTGAATCCCTCAGCCTGATAACTGGAAGAGAATTCCTTGAGTCTTACAAACTGAGTCCATTGGCCACACTGGCTTTAGGCTGGAGCTGCAATTACAGTTAAAGAAGTGACTGGGGAAGGAAGGGGGCAGGTGAATTGTTACATAAGAAATGTTGAAACAGAAAAACATAGACTGGGTCTATGACAAGCATTTTAAAGAACGTTACTCTCATTCCCATAGTATTCAAAGACTCATGCATAGACTATGTTGCTATGTAGCAACATAGACTCATGTAACATTCATTCTCGGTTCACCTCACAAGTGTCTTGATTGATCTGTTCTTGGCATGGAGAACTGCAACTGAATGAAGCCTCAGACTCCGAGATGCCTCCCAACACTTGTAGTCACATTGGTATCATGAAATGTTCTTAGTTTCCTGCATCGTGCACTTGTTCTTGCATGCTTTTAATTGAAAACTTTCCCAAAGCATGGCATGAGGCAAAGTGGCAGGCATTATTCTTACAGCTTTCCTCTTTAAAGTATTAAGATTATTTTTATTTTGCTAGAAGAAAAGCTTGAAGTGCAGGAGTAGGAGAGTGATGAAAGAAACCTGTGGCAGAGACAGAAACAGAGGTGGTAGCCTCTGAAATCACTGATGTTGAATGGGTAAAAACTGTCTGTAGCAGTGATGCTCTGGCTGCTTTAGCAGTGTGTGACTGCCCATTAGTGAAGCTGCTCTCTGCTCACCCCAGGCTGAAGGCTGTCTTAGGCCAGGTGAATATACTTCTGAATATACCATACTTCAGAATTTTTTCCCCAGCATTTTATCTCAGCTTGTTGCAATTTTGTGAAGTTCTTGGCCATCACCCTCTAGAAATAAGCTGTACAACCTAACTGTAAATCAAAAAGAAAATTATTTTCCTCGAACTCCTTTGGAGAAATATATTTCTAACCAGAAGTCTTCTCACCAGATTTCTGTTTACTGTGGTCAAAATAGTCATATCTCACTGCATTTAGGTTGTCTGAGGATTAAACCCCTGACTCAGCTTCATATATGGTGAGGATTTTTTCAATGCTTCTGATCATTCTTAGTATTTGCAACTCATAAAGCACTCCATCATGTTTTCCTAGTTCTTTTCAAAGTCAAAAAAGCCCAATCCAATAAAGGAGATTATATTTCTGAATTAGATATATGGAATCAGAATTACTTTCCTAATTTATTTTCTGTATAATGTATTTTGCATTTTTGAGTTTTTATTACTTTTCATTTGGGATTGTTTCTTCATTCAGTTATCTGCAAAGATGTACATGTCTGTCACCAGGTAATGCAGAGCCCGTAAGATGCTGCTGTGATTCAGATTATTCCTTCCAGTGCAGAGTATTTGGCATTTAATTGCATTTGGATCTCATATTTGACAATGTTCCTTGCTCACCAGGCTCCCCTCTTATAAGAGCTTCATACTCTTCCTGTCATGATTAACCTGAATAATTTCCTGTAATCTGCATATTTTGTAACTCCATTCACCTTTGACGTAGCAGAGGGAATCTGGGTTGGAGCAGAATACTTGAACATGTTGGAAACCACCTTAGGAACTGAGTTATCAAGTTAGTTCTGCTTAGCTGTATATGGAGGACAAGATTTTTTTCTGTAATGTGAAGTTAAAGCCAGGATATAAGATTTTGCTGTTTAAATGTCATTGCTGACATGCAACTCAAAGAAGATTTGGGGACTATTATGGCAGCTTTTCTGCTCTTCATATGATTTTTTTATGGAATAGATTTTTAAAGAAGTGATTCAAAGTGTCATGAACACTGACACTGTTGTGTAAGAATCCCAAGTTGATTTTCTCAGGTCATTAAGAGGGAGGCTGTGTTATTCTTGTTTGTAAATGATGATGCTGCATAGCTCATTTCCTGCTTTCCTGTTGTTCTTCTGAGACTCTCTTTCAGTTTGTCAGCAGTCTGTGGTGTACTTAAACTGATGCAAGTAAAGAAATTGGATTGGTGAGAATTATTTAAAACTGTCTAGCTTTCAGTTGAATTTCAGTACAAGAAGTGTTTAAGATGATATTATCAAAATGTCGAAGAATCAAAGGTAATTAAAAGCCATGATCTGGGTCCCAGGGAAATCAAGAAAAGCCTCATTGGCTGCAAGTCAGTGGTTATTTGTAAGGTAGAGAAATAACAAGTTTTTTATCTTTCAATAAAAGATCTGCAAACAAAAGAGATTAAATAATTTGCTGACATCTTGATTCAAAGTTTTCATACCTAAAAGCAGTGACCTGTCTTTGTTTGATTCCCTGTGTTGTTCCATATATTTTAGTTTTGTATATGAAGTAAACATTAGAATCAGGGCATCTAGACATGAAGATCCTGTTACACAGATGTACACTTAATTCTGCAGAAAACAAAGAGCAATGCTTCATTTTAATGCTCTTTGTATTATAAACTCCAAGGATGATGTTTGTGGCCCCACCCGGGGAAAAGAAATGGGAAAAAGGACAACAACTGTGTTCAGATTTTACTGAACTTGGAAGTGTAACTTCTTTCTGTGGATCATTACATATTTTGTGTATTTCATTTATTAGTATGTATCTAATAATTCCTGAATAGTGTCTTTAACAGCTGAAAAAGATAATTAGGAAGCATGAGAGGAAAGTGTTCTTATAGAAACATGAACCCTGTGTAATAGTCACATACATGAAACAGGGCTAATGCCTGGCTTTGTCTTTTTCCCTGAAATAGGTTGCCTTACAATTCCTCTTACAGTGGTTGCAAGGACTCCTGTATATCCTTCATGGCCACAGAACAAAATACTTGCTTTTAAAGCTTAAAAGTACAACCAAAACATGCTCATGAACATGTATCTTACCAGACATAAGGGAAAGAAGAAAGGAAAGATAGTGTGTCTGCATCTATTGAGATTCTCCTCACATTCAGATTATATGCTTATTGCACCCTTTAAAAATGCAGGGTTTACAGAAGGCCTATCTTTCATCAGATGAGCAAGCATAGCTGGAAAAGGGCTTTTGTGACAAAGCCTTTTAGCTTTCAAACTTTTCTAGATAGTCTGGTAGGAGATCCTACCTCTCCCTATGTTATTACTGTGTTTTGCTAAGGAAAAAATACCAATATGTTGCTGAACTTCAGGACTGTAGAGGAGCTTGTTTTGCTTGATGTCAGTGACCACAGACATCTGCTAGGAGCAAATGCAGGCAACATTGCCTCCATTCAGTAAACACAATGAATCAAATAATTCAGTCAGTCATTCACAGAAATATTCAAAATAGAAATATATGGAGAAGGATCCCATATGAACAACTGTGGTATATGTGGCGAGTTTATCACCTTGCACTCTGCTTTTTGCAAGCTGTTAAGAACTACATAAAGTCCTGGAGAAAGTCAACACCCAAATGGTGAAAGTATTGGTTTTGACAAAGTTATGGGAAGCTAAAGCAGTGTGAATCTTTGAGAGTGGCACAGATAATGTGTCTGTTGGTTAAAAGTATTGAAAGAGCAGGTAGTCCCTATATTCATGACATACAGTACCCCATTTCTTCCACCTGTCCTACACTCTTCACGGCCTTTGCCAAGCACCATTGTTTAGGTTTGCCTTTGCTGCTTTGGAGGTGCGGAGTGCCTGCCTTACATCTGTGTGACACCTGGCTCTAAAATCCTGAACTTGTCATTGTGTGTGCAGCCAGCAGGTCACCCAGCTGTGACAGTGTGAGTGTGGCTCAGACTCTCCTTCTGCACTTCCTCTCCTCCCTCTCTTCCCTCTTCCAGATCATCTCTCTCTGCACTTTCCCTCCCTGCCTGCCCTGCTTCCCCCCTCCCAGTTGCTTTCCTCAGGACGTTGAATGAAATACTTTGGTCTAAAAAGCTTGATTGAGTTGTGAAAAGCTTTTTATTACCTGCCAGAAGTTACTTGTCTTTGCAACTCTTGCAAGCTCTTCTGGTTATTTTTACTTGCAGTGTTTTTTTTTCCCCCATTCTTCAGCTGCTGGGCAAGATGGCGTTCATTTGGCTTCAGTTCTGACAAAAGATAAATGAGCTTTGGGCCCTCAGTGATTCACTTTGGCTGCCAGAGGATTCCAAAATAGCAAACTATTTTTCATAACTGCAATGTGATATGAAGTGAGTTGCAGCAGGTGCTCTAACATATACTACAGCCGTCTGTAGAGTGGGGAATTCATTAAAGTTTCCTCATTTGTCCAAAAAAGTCACCTTTCTGAGTGGCTAGCATTCTGTCTTTGCCAGCTGAAGGTACACTCTCCTGAAGCCAGAAGGAGAGAGGGAGTTTTAGTGTGTAGGAAGCACATATTGAAATGGAACTGGGAAGTTAATTTGTTCATCTTGTGAAGAATCATTCTCACTTAGTAGATTCATCATTTACTTTTCCATTCAGTGTAATTTGATTTGCTGTTTCTCTCAGGGATGCAGATCGCATGGATCCATGATTTTTTGGCTTTGATCTTATTTTTAATTGCATTTCAATGCCTTTCACTTTATAGATTTGCTGCAAGTAGAAATTTGAATTGTAGTTCTGGAAAATAATCAAGTATTTAGCAGCTGACAGTGTGCTCTTGGTAGAAAGCTTCCTTCCTTGAACTCACAGTGAAGAAATCAAGGATGCCAGCTAACCTGATAATTCAATGTGCTCATTCAATTTTTGTTTAAAGACCTATATTTTTTCTAGAAAATGAGAATAAATTCTCAGAGGTATCAAAGCATGTCAGAGCCCATGCAAATAAAGCCCACAGAAGAATTTAGAGGAATGGGCTGTCTTAAAGGTCAAGCACAGATCTTGCACATGTCCCTACCTGCAATCCCACTGACATAAATAGAATACCATGTAACCACTCAGGTCCTGCAGAATCAGCTCTTGAAGAATTTATGCCCATATAATTGCTCAGACATGGAAAATGTAATAAATATTAATGTTATTCTCAAGGAACAGTTTCCAAAGAAGAAATGCACAGATAAATTTAAAGTTATGCATATTTTAATCCATAAAATATAGATTCTTCTTAAAGTGCTGGAGTATTTAAGGTTTATATATAGCCAGTATCCAATATAAATGTTTTTGTACTGAGTAAGATTTATGTGGCCGTGTATTGTTCCTAGAGGTCCAGCACACAGCATCATGTTTACAAGCATATCCTGACCAAAACACATCTTTCTTCTCTTAAATATGTAACACCCAAATAAGTCAGTGTTGTCAGTGATGTAGAGGCCCCCACTTGCATTGCAAGTACTGGCATCACAGATTCTCTTATGGTTGGTGGTTCTGTTTCTGCTGCCTGGCAGGGAGTCAGTGATCCCAAGGACATTGCCAGAACTCACCTCATAAAACCTTAATAAAAAGTATCCCCTCTGATGCAGTAGGGTAGCTAATGGATGGCTACACCTTCCCCCATGGGCTAAGTTCCCAGAGTGTGGCTCATTCTTTCTGTAGGATTTGTAGTACGATTCTTCACTGCAAAATTTCATCTCAGTGGTTTTTTTACTGCTGAGGAGCAGTGGAGAAAAGAGGCTACAGACTAACTGGCAGGGAAACTGAATGTTGTAGGAACTGTTTTGAATATTTGTTGCCATCCTCAGCCTCTAATGGAACTAGAAAGAAATCTCTGTTAGAGATTCATCACTCCTGCCCTTCCAAGGAGGAGCTATAAAATCAACCTTCATAATTCTAGCCCCAAAAGCTAGAAGTAAAGCTAGGAGAAGAGCTTTGATTTCCCAATTATGATTAATATAAAACAAATTTTAAAAGTATACTGGAGAGGAGTGGTGGTCAACACTAATGTCTTCAGGCTTCTATCACATAAATCAAAAGAAAAAAAAAGGGTTAGAAAAGCAATAAGGCGAAGCAATTGTATTAATGAAGTGATCTGTGGTACAGTGTTCATTCAGCCTGTTAGGGTTTCTCACAACAGTATTGTTCATTACTCACTGGTTGTATTTGATTAATGTTGCCTTTGTACCCTCCTTTTCCTGGATAATGCTGTACTTCCCCTGACACTCACAAGGCAGAATTTGTCCTTTGGTAGATAAAAGAGAGAAAGGGAGAACAGTAAAAATAATCTTTGGTTTCATCTTTTCCAATTTAAACCTGTATCTGGATAGAAGCTGGATGTCTGGTGTGTGATCAAGACCAGCTTCCAAACAGTACAAGGATTTAGGTTTCTTGAGTAAGGAGGAAATCTTGGCTTTTGTGGAAATGCTGTTCTTAACCAATTTCATAAAGAACAGAATGGTGAGCTCATCTTTTGAGTCAGAATTCTCAAGCTAACTGCTCTTCAGGTCTACCCCAGCACACTTTTTGAATCTAATATGAAGTGTAGAAACACATATTTCACACGATATCCACAAGTGTTTTGACAGATGAGATCTGGCAAATTCTTTTTGCGCTGATTTGCAATGTTAATTAGAAAAGGAAAAAAAAACCAGTCCCAAAACTTTGGCTTCTGTGCTGAAGCAACAAGTGGGAATTGCAGGGGGGTGGTTGATGTTTGCAGCCTCACTGGAAGAAGAGGGCACTGCCTGAGTCCAGCTGAACTTCTCACAGCAGTGATGCCTTTTGAGCTCTGGGTCAGCTGTGTCAGTGGGGCAGGACTATGTGCCACTGGGGGATTATATTTTCAAATTAATTTCTGCCTGGCAGTTTTTTGTGCTTTACAAGTGGATAAATCAGAAATGCCTGGTAGCCTTTTGTACTCTACTGCATGCGGAAAGCAGGAATAAGAGAATATTCGAATATTAAGCTCCTAAACTATTTATTCATTTAAATATTAATGAATACTAGAATTAGAGATGCCCAGGTACTTGTTATTCAACCCAGATATATTTATCATGTGGTGTTTTACTTCCATGGTAATATTTTATAATATTACTTGCATATGTAAATTTCATGCAAGCTAAAAAAAAAAGCCAAACCAAAATTTGTGGATGTTTCCCTTTATTTCTGGTATTGACAGCTAAACTCAAAGTTGAAATGTCTGAATTAAATAGATCACATTCCTATTTGCAAGATCAGATGTAGGATATTGTGTCTGTTTGCAAACTATTTGCAAACAACCCATAGAACAAAAATTATTATAAAAAACACTGATTTCAGATTTTTGTTTTCTTCTCACGTAGCAGCTGAAACCTTTAAGAAAACCAACATAACCTTTAAAGAAATAATTTTTTCAGTATTATGCCATTTCACTTTTTTAACATTTCAATATTGTTTGATATTTTAAGATTGATACAGTGGCCAAACTGCTGTTGAGCAGACATTGTTGTGTTTGAGTGATTGCTGTAGCTGAATTCCCACCAATGAGTGTAAAGAGTGCAGATTTCTCTTCTAACCATGCAGTGTCTAAAACCTGCTCAGCTCCAAGCTTTCAGGTTTTCAGAACAAAAAGGACAAGAGCCACTACCATTGCTATAGTGGTGATTGCCTCAAAAAATTAATAGAAAATATATGTGGTAAGGTATGTTTCTGTGTTTGTTTTTAGTCAGATTGATTTATTTGAGAGGCAATGTTGATAAATGATGAGCTTGATAAGCCTCTAAAGCAGCCCCACTAAACTGGTACTGTAAGGTGGTGGTACAAATATGAGACACAAAGATTTGAACAGAAGGAATCAGGTTTTTTTGTCAGGAAATAAGGGGTTTCTTAGCTAACAAATTCATCCTAGGTTTAACAAGACAGTAATTTTCCAGCTGGTCAGCTCAGCTATTGTCATCCATGTATCCTTATCCAGACCTTGACAAACTGCTGCAGCCCCTAAAAGGGTGCCTGACACATGCACTGAGATTGTTTCTAGTATCCCTTATTTTGTTAGAGAAGGATCTAACAAAAGGATCTAAATCTTGGAGGATCTGATCCTCCTCCAAGCAAGGAAATGTCTGTATGTATGTATAAATCGTTTGTCTCTTCTCTTTTTTTTAAGTTAGGTTGGTACTTTCCATTCAAGAAATTAATCCTTCATGAGTGTGTAAAAGGAAAAGCTTTGGAAGGTGTGTGTCCATTTTGCTGGCTTGCTATCTCTGGTCCTGTTGTACTTTGGGGTGCCCATTTCTACAGAGAAATGTGGAAGAGACTAGAGACCACCTTCTTCTTCTGGTATAGGGGGTGTAGACATATGGATCCCTGGGAGAACTTCAAGGATCAAACATCTGAGTAACACATTTCTAATATTTAGCAAAATCCCAGGGCAGGTCTGATGAAATGCCATGTAGCCTGTCTTTGAAGGTCCTGGTAGAGAATGTAGATTTTGGGTTTGAAAGTCAGTTGTTCACCACTGCATCCCTGTTAGCAACACTTTCCTTTCCACCTGTTTCTCTGTCTACAGCCTTTCAGAGCAATATATATCATAGGCTCACTTATTATTTGAAAATAAGAGCCACATCATTTTCTGCACCCAGTTGTGTTCTTAGATTGGAAACAATGCCACCTGCAGCTCTAAATACCCTCCTTTCTCATTATAACAACATACTTAAACCCCAATCATTTTAGGTGCTATCAAAACACGTCATTCTAGAGATGCCTGCTGTAGTTAATGTTGCATCAGCATTTTTATTTTAAACACCTTTTTCTCAGGCCTATAAACAGGCCATAAAAACTTAGGTGAGGCAACCACTTTATATAGGAAAATTTTGAACTGTTAGTTAAATCTGATGTTAAAGGAACTCTGTCAAGCTTTGCTAAACTACCTATCAATAAAAACACCTCTTATTTATTGTTTTAAATAGAAGTGAATGTTGAGATTTGGACGATGTTAATGTTAAACAATTTCCTGCGCTGCTGGAAATCTAGCAACAGCAGAGTGGTGTTCAGGCTGTCTGAGCTGACTTTTGCCTGCCACAAAGAGAGATGCACTAAGACACAGGGTAAGAGAAACAAATCTTCGAGAGGGATAAAGCAGACCTGTGAGATGCAGTCTAGGCCTAATTTCTGTCAATCAAACTGGAAAAGGAGGCAATTCAAACCTAAACTGACTACTTTGATTCCCCTCTGTTTTTAATTGAACACTAAACAAATGAGTTGTTAATGACATTTAAACTCAGATGAGAAAGTGTTCGACAAGCAAGCAGAAAGGCCATTAAAATAGTATAAGTCCTTTCCAGAAACTTTGTAGGCAATTGTCCTTCAGTTGTGGCATTGGCAGACAAGCCTGACATCTGCAAGTGTGTATTTGCTGCATATACAGATTCCTAGGAGCTGCAGATGTGCTTCAGGTCACCTGTTTTTCAAAAGTAAGGCTCAACATCTCCTCTGTTCAGGATATTCTGGCACTCCTGGTTGTGAGATTTTGCTTACTAATATGTGTTATCTGACAAACTTAGTTTGAAGCACTTTCAGGTCTTCTTAAAATGTTGTTCTGAGAATTTGCATGGTAACTGATGGGTGACTCGCTGCTCACTGGATTAGTACATTTGAGAAGAAGACTGCTGCCAAACATGCACTCCTAAATCCTCAGTTTTGCCATGAATTCCATGACTATGTCCACATTTCTGTACTTGAAAGGGTAGTGTTCCATGGCACGTGCTGCGTTTCTGCTGGACAATTGGGAATATTCAACAAAGCAGCAAAACTTGTCTGTGATGCAGGACCCTCTTCAGCTATTGACATCTGTGTCTGGCTGGCACTGCAATGAATTCTTCTGGAGGGAATATCCTGAACCTGGAGTGAAAGTGTTGTGGAGCAGCAGGCCTCATCCTAGGAATTATTCTTGGAGCTCTTTTCTGTTGGCTATCCTGCGATTTTGAAGATTGCACCTTCAGTTAGAATCTGCTCTCACACTGCTTGCATTGAAGATACTTTTGTTCCACCAGAGCTATTTCTGTAGGGCAGCAAGGAGCTGTGCCTTCCCTGAGAAAGCCTTTTACTGTGAAAGACATCCTACACAGAGGCCTCTGATGTCCTGTCTCAGGAAGAAGGCTGTCTTTTCAGGCTTTTCTGCCTCATCAATCTGCATTGTCTAACCTGGTACACCCAGACCTGAGCTCCTAATGTTTTCCAAAAAGTGAATGAAAGGATGAGGCCATTGTTGGTCCTGTCAGCTCTACTTTGTAAAGGGCAATTAAATGACAAACCAATTAGTTTGGGAAATATATTGAATACATTTATAATGTAGTTATACATTGATAGGCACATCTCCATTGTATCTACTGCACCAATGCAGTGTCAGAGTTGCCCTCATTTTATGTTTTGAATACAATTTGGGTGTTACAAAAAGCTTTTATGCAATTCATATTGTTCACAGTAGAAATGTGGTTTCAACAGATGTAAAAAACCATCTTTGGCTAGCAGAATTATCCTATTCAAATGGAAGTGTTCCTCAAGAATAAATTGTGTGACAAAGCTAATACTACTTTTTGGCTTTATATTAAAGTCCTCTTCAGAGCATGAGCACATCCTAGTATGAATATGCATTCTGAACTTCCTTTCTCTGTACATTCTAGTAAGAAATGAGATATATGCATTGCAGAGTAATATAATGCCATCCTTCAGTCCTCAGCTACAGCAGCTATACTTAACCTCCAATGCAAAGCAAATTGCAGAGTCCAGTGAATTAGAGATCACAACAGGTCAAGGAGAAAATGCTTTAATATCATGATGGTTCTCTTTGTTCTCAACAGATGACACATTAAAATAAGAAATGGAAAGGCTGTTGTGAGCTGGTTTCCAGCCATGAAATATTCTTCCATGGAATCCCATCATTATGCCTGTTAGAAAACACTGTTTTTTTTCTCAGCTACAGTGACATAAGAAAAAGGCCTTGAAGAAGATTCCCAAGCATCTGGGTCCTGTTCCATTGTTTCACCAGTGACCTAATATGTGAAAATCCAGACCCCAGAGACATTTGTGCTCTCTACATCTCTGTGTCTATCTTCTCATTCTGTCTGGGTAGTGCCCTCGTCAAAACCCACCACGGTGTTTGTGCATTGTACTGGAAAAATCATACATGTTCCTGTAAAATTACTTTACATATTAAAAAGCTTTTTTTCTACCCATATTCAGTGAATGTTCAGTTGTTCTGTTGCCAGCTGCTGGAATAATGTGGTCACCAAGTCAGGAAAAATGAACTCAGGTGTGCAGCCTTTCTGAAGGCTCTTTGAGCTTCTTCAGCAGTTTTCTTTAGCTGGGCCTATCAATTCTCTTGTCAAGTCCTGTGTCTTGCACAGATTAACAGGGCCTGCCAGATTTTGATTACTGATCCTGGAAACTGTATCAGTAACAAATCACATTAATAATCCTCTGAATTAAGGCGGAAACAACCACTTGAGGATCCTGAAACTATGGGTACTGACTTGTGTCTTGTATTTGAAGCATTTTAAAGGAGCCTTGTCTTCAAAACCTGCTGAACCTGAAAAGATTGCTCCTTAGGTACAGACATGCATGCTCCAGCTGCATGGATACTGATACTTATCTGCTCTCTGGGGACTTCTAAAAGTTGAAATGCATAGGGCTGGCAAAATATGTAAAAGGTGCCATTCTCTTCCTGCTCACTTCCCAGCAAACAACAAAACAGAGGAAGCTGAGATTTGCTATATCTATTCTTGTGGGAGTTGTGGGGCTGAGAGTGGATCGGCCCTGGTTGACAACGAGGTAAACAGCAATCTAAGACCATGGGAAACAAGATGCTAAGAAGGGAAACATCTGGACAGATTATGGAGAGGATAATAGAATTGTGGAAATGGTTATGTTAATTTGGTAGCACCAAATGAGGTAATGTTCTTAGTTCTTGTTAATGATTGGTTAGCAACATTTTACATATAAGGTAACGTAATTGTTCATTGGTTCACTGCCCTCCAGCAGCTCTGGAACAAAATCTATAAACAGTTGTGCTTACCCCATTACAGGGTCTTCAGAGATTGTTCTACACAGTGTATGGCTTATCCTTCTGTTAGTGCTTCTTCAAGTTGTTTTTCAGGCAACCTCTGTCGCTCCCACTGTTTCCATTTACGACATCTTTCATTCCCATGTTGTTTTTACATTGCACTCACTTCCAAAGTCCAATCCAGCACTGTGTAGTAACTTGGTGGCTTTTGGAATATTGGTCCTAAAATACTCTCCCTTAAGCTTAAACCTAAAAAAACGCCAAATGATTTAAAGTGGCACATGTCAAACAAATATACAGTGTAGTTTATTTGCGTGCGCCTTTTTGTTTTTTCGGTCATATCCCGTCTTCTGTTGAGGCTTTATATTCCTGAGAAAATAATTTTTATTGTCCCTTTATACTGTAGGAAGCACAAAGACATTTTTCTGATTAGCTGTGCGTGGTGGAAATGAGTTAAGATCAGTAAGAAGTGTGCTAGAAAATACAGACTGATACATGTGTGTGTACTTATGCTGCTCTGGTTTCAGATGGTCTCTCACACTCTCTGTCCTTGTCTTTTTGCCTTCCTCTACTTTTCAGTGAGTGTTGGATTATGTGAGCAGACTTTAAATTCAAGTGAAAGTGCTATTACAAAGTATGCTGAGCAAGAGGACAAAAAGCAGAACACTTGGCTCTGTTGATGTTTTGATCTCTTATTTTATGTTATCTTTCTAAAGGAAAAAGTGCAAATATCTGTTTAATTAAAAACATGTTCTCTTCTGCGAAAAATAGTTCAAGAGTGCCTCTCCTGAGTTTATTTTCTAAGCCTGGTTTCAGATCAAATTGTGGTGACTGCAAAAACTGAGGCTGTGGGGTTTTGTCAGATAACCTGAAGGGTCTGAGAGCAGGTCTTCTCCAGGGATAAGGTCTGGCACAAACAGCTCAATGCAGCACAAGGGAGTGCTTTGTTTTCTGACTCTGTTCAAACCATGCCATGTAAGCTGCTTCCAGAAACAGGGAATGAAACTGGATGATTTGTACACTCCAACATAGCAAACCCTGCAACTCCATACAGAAATCTTAGATATGTTTGTTTTTTCCCCTTCTCTCTGAAAATACACACTGTGGTGATGCTGACTTACTTTGAACCGTTCCACTGCAAAGTAGTTTTGCAAAAAAAGCATCACTGAGGCTTACATTCTTGCCTATATAAGTTTTTGCATGTATTTTGCCACTTGAGTCCTTAAACTTGGTTAAAAATCTTTCTGTAAGACCCTGGGTTTTGCAGAAGAATTGACTTTCTGAAAGGAGCTGCTGCTTGGTTCACACATGAAATGTTTTTAGAGTGCAAATGCTGCTCTCATTTCTACCTGTGCCACCCTGTGACTTTCCCAGAGGTTGCACAGGTGTAAGTGGTGTCAGTTTGAAGCCCATGAGGCTGCTCAGCTGGTCCAAGGACCTGAACTTGGCAACGCTGTTGTGCCGTGTGGCCAATGTAAGCCTCTGATTGAAGAGACTCAGTCCCTGAGCAGTTCCTGAGATGCTCCAGCACAGAATTGTTCTCTAGTGACATGTGAACCTAAGGATATAGATAACTCCCTCAGAATCATATAGAATCTGTAGCACAATAATGATGAAAGGCAGATTAAATCCTAACATAAGCAGAGGTGAAACCGAAAATCCATGCAGAGATAATCTGTTGGGTAAGAAGGTACCATCTTCACAGTGTCACATCTCAAGGGTAGAACTGCATGTCAAATATCTTAAAAGCTACAGGAAAACACCACCTGGATATGTAACAAACTGACAGGTTTATTCTGGGATGACAGTATTTTGGATACAGAATCTTCCTGGGTCTTTGTGATGTTTTCTTTAATCATTCTTCCACAGCTTTCCTGGGAATCTGGGCAAATCTATAAGAAGGTCCTTATTTGGTTCTATTGGATTTTTTTCTCCCAAATGGAGGTAGTTCTACTATTTTTCAGTTGGCTTTTAAAGGTGTTTTTAATTTGCTTCTTTGGCAGTAAAAATTCATTTTTACAGCCATGGGCGAAGCAGAAGTTTCTGATATATTTCTGGCCAGTATTCTTCTCTGGTATTTTACTTTGAGGTGGCCTCATCATGCCCTGGTATGGAACTCATTAGCTGGGAGCTTTTCTGCTGTAAGATGGCAGAGGAGAGGGAATGTGTTAACTACTCCTAATGACTTGGCTGCCAGGGAAGGCTACTGTCCACAGTGATTGACAGGTAGAATCAAGTCTAGATAATTCATTCTCCCAAAGCAGAAATAAAATAAAAAGGGTTGAAGGCTTTCTTGGGGAAAAAAATATTCTAACCTAAAGATCTCTTGTTATTTTCTTTTTTCTTGTGTCTCCAAGTTTGTAGTCTCAGAACAGTGAGCAGCAGCAAATGAGTAGTTTCTTGTCTAGGGAGTTTTTCTCTTTATATTTGCTTAATTTTTTCATGTAATTTGTACTTTTTCCAAACATTTGCTTCTTGAGTTTATATAGTTAAATACAATGATTTTCTGTAAATGGAGGCATGCTGCTCTCCATCTTGTACTGGTGGAAAAAAGGAGAGACAGAAAAAACTCAGACCTACTTGTCATCCTCAGAGACGAAGACAAAAAGAAGCAGCCTTCTGTATTTGTAGCTCTTGCTGCAGCTCCAAGGCTGGGCTGTGCATTCAAACAGCAGGTGGAGATGGAAGAAGCAGGAGGGGTGGCCATCCACTGCTCATCTGGGGCTCACAGGCACATGTTGGATGTTGTGGCTCTGAGTATTTCCATCATTGCTCTGTTTCTAGAGAGATTTGACAAATTAATGTAAGGTATTGTCAACTAATTTTCAGGATATTCGCAGCTTTTCAGAACCAGGACCATCAAACTGGTAAGTGATGAGTAAGGGCCTTTCAGTGTATGCAGCAGTTCACGTGGAGTCAGCTGAAATCAGTGGGAACAGCCAGGCCCTCAGCAGTTTGGTAAATGAGGGCCATTACTTAAGGTAGGCTAGCAGTGTATTTAGAAGTGAGCCTGAGGGAAATCTGTTTCCCTTCCTTTTAATGATTCCTGTTCATCTACAGAGAAATGCAACCCTATTTCTACAGAGAAGTGGAGGCATAAATGGAAAAACTTTCCCAGCATAATTTATTTTTACTCCTACTTTTTCAGTTAAGGCTTTAAAGGGAGGTCTTCCTGCATTTTAAAAAGATGGAGGGTAGCATGACTGTAACTATCCACTGATAAGCAGTGTTAAAATAGTAGGATCTCTTGTACCTCCTGTTTTGTGGTAAGGGCTTGTTTCTTCCTGAAGGTTCCACCAGAAACCTGTGTTGTAAAGTGTCTTCAGAGTGTGTAGGGTCTTCTCCAAGAGGTACAGAATTACTGTGTGAATGTTCGTATTGACAGTTGAGAATCTCAGACAAATGAACACGAGCCTGAGGCTGTGCAGAGCATTAAGGGCAGACACTTCTGGCTGCTGCCTCTCCCTTTGGTAGCTGTATTGTTTCCAGACAACTGGAAAACAGTCCCGATGGCCTTGGGGTGAGGAGGCAAAAGGCAAGGCTTGGAACTGATCCCATCCAGGCTGTTCACCTGCGCAGCCACTGCCAATTTTCTGTGGTTTGAGACGAAGCACAGCTTCTGTAGCTTCTGTGTCCTCATATTATGAGGCCAAGCTTCTAATTGGATCTCTGGATATTGTGGTGCTGTATGCCTGGGAAGGATGTGGCAATTGCATATGGTATCCACTTACTGCTGCTCAAGTGAGCCCCCTTTGCCACAGAAGGAGCCTTTGCATCTACGGAAGAGGATTCAAGTGTATGAGTGGTCCCATCTCTATTAGCACAGTAATATCCACCAGCTTCATTTAAAATATTTCCTTAAATACTTTTCCTTAAATACTTTTCTGGCTTAGGACTGTATATCATTGAAGTTAAGGGGTTTTTGAAGAGGCTAACAGTTCTGTGTTTTGTGAAATCTTTGGAAAACTATTTTGTTAATAGATATTATAAGTATCTTTAAAAAATGTCACAGCACAAGAGCAGCTGTCTACAAACTTAGTGCTGGGAAGGAAATAAGATAGGATTGGATCAATACAGGCTAAGTTTGTTTCTTCCCACACCTGCTTTATCTAAGATTATCAAAGCCAACAGCAATGATACCTCTTCAGTTACTGCCACTAGGAAAGACTAGCGGATACCTTCCAGCTGTTTGGCCTCAGATTTCACCGTCTCTGCTGGAATACAGCAGTGATCTAAAACCCTGAGACCAGACAAAAGGACTTCTCAGCTGTCAGAGACAAGCTGGCACAAAACGAAATATCGTGGACCTCCTCATTGAGAACATAGTAGCCAAAACTACAGAGTGGCTGCTCCAAGATGGAGTGGGAGGGTAATGAAATGCAGCTGGAGGTAGCTGTAGCACAGCATATAAATTGACTTAAAATAGGGGGAAAGGACTGAAGGACTTTCCCAGAGTGAATGATTTCGTAGGTTATTGATTTGGGCAGCAGTTTATTTAAACATTAAAACTCTGAATGAAGCAAAATACCCTGAAGAAAAATGTGTCAGGTGTAGGACTTGTTACAGCTAACTGGTTAGCCTCCAAGGACTTCGTAAACTGTCCAGATATATTTATTATAGAAAATATTTTCTTGAGGAAAAAATAGACTGTTACATCCTCCAGAGTATGCTGTGGTATTTTCTGATGTGAATGCTTGAATTCCGTGGTCAGTTACCATTGCAGTTACTGTGTGACTGTGCTCAAGATTTTTTAACAACCTCTGTGTTCCCCAGGGAAGGAGAATAAAAAATAACTTAAGGAAAAGAAAAATTACTGCAACAGTTATATCATTACCTATCCAGGTGTATGATTACACTCAGTGCTCTGTCTGTGAAGTGCCCCACAGCAATATAGAGGCACTTAGAAGGAACCTGTCATTCAGCAATGGAAGGGGGCTTCAGGACAAGGAATGACAGTGCATATTCCTGCATTTCTCATGGCTCTCGGAAATCTGCAGATAATAAATCCCTCAGGCTTACAGGTTTACTACCAAACAAGATTGGTAAAATAAAAGTAAGATATTTACTAATGGGAGAGGTTGTGGAGAAAACTTATTTTATACTTACTAAGGACTAAATCTTCAGTCCCTTACAAAGTAAAAGGAAGGGATGTAGAAGAAACAAGAGAAACAGGCTCCCTCCGCCCTGATGTCTTGGCAAGGGTAAGGCTGGCTTGTCCACAGGCTACAGATGGCTCCAGAGTTTCTGTAGGTGCTCTGCTCATGGCTGGAGTGTTGATTTTAGCTCCTGCCTGTGTAGTCCCTGTTGTGACACCAGCAGAGCAAGCTGAGTGTGGGGAAAGGAAAGCGCAGGAGGGAATCTTTCCCAATGACTTGCAGCTGTACTGATCGCCAAGGGGTGGAAACACCTGTGCCTGGCCAATCGGTTTCGAGGATATCAAAGAGTGGGTGAGCTGCCCACCACTCACAGGCACTTGCAGATAGGGTTGGAGGCCGAGAGGCTGCTGGCTGTGCTCTCAGCAGGGAAGGGACAGATAAGGTAAGAAGATGCTTTCTCTACAGCTGGGTCCCCTCAAATGTGACACACCTTGAAGTTGTCTCCATGTGCGCATGTAAGAGAGAGGGGACTTAGCTAGGCTAGTATCAAAATTAAACTAGTAATATCTGCAATATTTCTGTTATTTTCTTGGCTATATGAGCTTTGTGGAGGCTAATGAGCTCATGCAGTCAGCTATAAACTGGCATTAAATGGTCTCCCAGGTTTTGCAGCTTAGGCTCAAATGATTCCTCATGTCCATCTTCTCAATTACCCTTCAATTCTTTTTCATTCATTGCAAAAGTCGTATATTCTGAGAGCTGCTGCTCAGACCTTCTGAGCACTGCTTGCAGACAGAACTGTGTCATACACCACTGCAACCCAAGACCAATTCAGCCAGTCTTGCAAAGTTTTTATAAGTAGCAGACTTTCACAGCAGCTGAATTCTTGTTTGCATTGTTTTTGAACATTTTACAAGTGTGTCTTTTCTCTTGCTTTTAACAGACTTACAGAATGTATAATGGTCAGTAATTTACTGCACAGAGAGAACAGGAACAGCAAATGGGTTATTAGCACCACAACACCTGCAGTTTGTATGAGCTGAGTGGACAAAATTAGTGTGATTAGTATATAGTGTAGAAGTGCCTGATACTAAAGCTGATCATTTTGGAGCTATAGTTTGTCTGGGTTAGTTTACTCCCACTAGTGGAGTGGCTGCTGTCCAGCTTGTGTGGTTCCTTTCCCCTAGTTAGCAGAAACACCCATGCACCCCCCACCCCCCCAAAAAAAGAAAAAATATTGCACTGTGCTGGATTTTAGAGGACTGCTTTTCTTTGTTGTGTTAGTGGTCCAGGTGTTTAATGCTGTTGGCATTGCAGCTGCATGACTACGAGTCTTGCTACCTTAAAGCAGATTTTAATATGTCCTTCGTTACTAAATATATATAATACAGTGAACACTAAATCAATAAATTCTGAGTGTCCTCAAAGCAATTATTGTAAAGCCAACAAACCAGACATTCAGGTTAATTTCAACAAGAGAAACTTAATCAGGAGAGCACATTACCATCCTCTCTGTGACCTGTACTGAGAGCTGTGTTGGCACAATAAAGGTATTGCAGGGTTCATGGTCCCTGTTCCATTTGAACAGTTTTGCTTGGCTGGGTTTGTAAGGTTGTCTTCATTGGTTTTTGTTCTGGTGGTGCTAGAAAGCATAAACTTTTGTGCTGCGATCCCTCTGTTTTATCATAATAGTATGTTTAAATTTATCAGGATTCATCTTCAGTCAGTAAATAATGCTGTTCTAGGAAGACCGGGGACACCAAAGAACAATTAAAACTTATCTGTCATATATTCCACCTTAAATTTCTGGTACTGTTCTACTGCAATTCTGCATCCCTGGAGGTTTGTTGTTTAAATATTTAAACAATAAAAATTACTAAAGCTCTAAGAATGATGTCTCATGATATTCAGTGACCTGAAGATAAGCTGTATCAGCCCTCAAGAAGGTAGAGAAAAGACTTGCATGTAGAAGGTGAAATATAGTCTCACTAAAGCTCTGTAAGTGAAATCACCCTCAAGATTCTCTTATGCTAGGATATGTTATCTGACAGGCCAGGTCTGGAAAATGCCTGTTGTCTTAACTAATTAAGATATATTTTTGACAGGGCAAATATCATATCATCTGGAGCAAGTTGTACACAAGCTAATAATTCTATTTTTCCAAGCAAAGCTAACTGTGCAGTGCGAAAAAGACCTGTCACAGGAAAATGTCAACAGAGCAGAGCAGCTGGAAATGGGTTGGAATACATTCTGAGGCCCCAAACTAGCTGCTTTGTCTAGCTGGCAGAGCCTCAGCCCGGGAGAATATAGTCTGTTTGTACATTTTTGCACATTGCAAAAGTAATTGATGCTGTCCTCTTCATGTGAGAAGAATGTAGAACGTGGTAAATTTTTAACCTACAAGCATTTGCTGTCGTACCCTCTTGCAGCTAGCCCTCCTTGCGTTTTCAGCTTTGATAAAGAGAAGGAAAGTTATATTAGAAAACATCCTCTGCTTTTTAAACATCCTGTGAATTGCAGAAGTGTACATTTTGGTTGCAGAGTGGTTCATCAGGACTTGATTGGACACATTAATTATAATGAATTATTATGAAAGAATATGTTGGCTTTAGTGCAGACAAAACTGTGACTTTTGTGAATCCTGGCACTCCTGGGTGATCTCTCCTGTACAGGGCCAGCCCAATGGCTGGACACATCCCCATGTACTTTTTTCAGGCCTGTCTCCTTTATAGTCTGAGCCCAGGACTTGCTGTCCTATAGCAAAGCAGCCTACATTTATTCCTAGGGTGTTTTAGAACCTGGAGACTGTAATCATGCTCAGAAAACATGATGTGAATGGAAGGAAACTGCAAGGAGAGGTGGCTGGGGACCTTCTAATTTCTATATGATGAAAATTTTATGCATCATCTTATAGAGAAATAACTGAGAAGTGCCACGGTGCACCCTGCCATCCCTGGGGAGGAGGAGCAGTGCATAAAGTGGTTGCAAAGTCAGTTTTCTCCACTTGGCACACTTTTGTTGTTGGATTAGCTCAGTGAGGCTCTGGTCTAAGAGTTGCTTCCTATGTGGTAGGGTGTGGGAGGGGTGTCTGTTTATTTCTTTAATTTTAAACAACAGGAACAACAATAACAGCCATGATAAAACACAACAAAACACTTCTGTCTTGGGTTCAACAGTGTAACAGCAATTAGGTTCTAAAGCAATTAGGATTGTGGGCACATACAGTAAGGCACACTGTGCATGGGAAACAGCCCGCCCCTGGTAGTGCTCTAGCAGCCCGTGCATTAAACCCTGCAGATAAGCTGCCAGAGGATATTTTATGCTTCTGCTGTTCTTGGGAAATTGCTATTTCAACTGTCCTGTTCTGAAGATTAAGGAAATGGATTTGCTCAATAAAATATTTTGCTGTTGAAAAATAATGGCAGATTGAATCATGTAATATCATAATGTAAGTTTGCCATAATAATTTCAAAATTATATGTTTTCAATCAACAGCTTGCTGTAAATTTCAAAAGTAATTACTCACCTGTTAAGCAGGAAAGTAAGGTCTTACAGTCCTTGGCAGGGGGGATGAGAAACAAAATGCATAGTTAAGAGGTTCTAGCATTCCTCTGTTTTAATGCTCAATGAACTTGAATCCTTGTGGCA
Organism: Rhabdornis inornatus; assembly: GCA_013397075.1. Classification (NCBI taxonomy): domain Eukaryota; kingdom Metazoa; phylum Chordata; class Aves; order Passeriformes; family Rhabdornithidae; genus Rhabdornis; species Rhabdornis inornatus. The sequence goes on along the minus strand of VWZS01008407.1, from coordinate 3,309,970 downwards.
ACCTAGATCAGAGCCTGGTCTTGGCTGTGTTGATAGTTGGAGTAGTGGGAGCCTTCTTGTGCAGGCAGCCCAGTTTCCCTGTGCCCCAGATAAGAGTTGCCCCAGCTCTGTTTGGTGAGATGCAATTCCACTTCAGGCCCATATGTAATGAGATGAGAGTCCCAGATGGCTTTGTGCAGCTAGGTATGTGCTTTTTTTCTTTTTTTTTTTTTGTGTGTGTCTTTTCATTGAAGCTGAAATTTCCTTTCCAGTTACACCTGGTTTTTAACCCTTCCATCATCAAAAAGGTAACCAGATGGTGATTTGCATTCCCCAGGAGACCAAAAGCAATGAAGGCTAACACTGGAGCTGCTTGCTTCTCCCTGAGCATTCCTCCTCTGACCATGCTGTGTGCATTTCTGGGAACTTAAACCAGCAGTGGACAGGCATTTCTTTGTTATGTGGTTTACTAACCCAGGTTTCAACCACTAGACTTTCTAGAGTACAACAACTGGTGATATCACTGTTCAGAGCTCGATCCCACATGAACCCATGCTACTTTGCGCAAAAAAACCCCATCATATGTTTAATTCTAAAAAGGGGTTGCCTAAAAGGGTGGTGTGAATCTCTTTGAAATAGATATGTATTAAATTTTTATGTGCAAAACTGGAAAAAACTTGACAATTTGTATTACTAATTTGTTACATTAAATATCCTTTGTGTGGTCCATGCCACATTTACAGCAAAATGCAGCTGTGCAAATAGACACATTACTTGGCTTTTGTCAGGTTACATCAGTCAAAACAAATGCTGCCTTCTGTTCCTCAGCTGCTTTGCCTGTGCCCTCCTGGTCTCTTTGCTCAGTGGAATCCCTTTTTTGCTTTCATTCTGTCTGCTACAAATGGTTAGGAGTGGGAGTCAGTAGAATCAGTTTGATTTTCATTCCAAGTGAGGACAGCAGCAGGCAGAGCATAGCAGCCAGGCTCTCCAGCCCTTCACTGGGGCATCACATGGATTTCAGTAAACTGGGAAAGCTGAACTGATCTTAGGAAGCACTTGGGTTTAGATTGTTTCTGTCCTGGAAACCTGTGCAGATCTGATTGGTAAACAAACAACAGGAGTTCAAGGCAGATTAGGCAGTAAGAGGACAGGATGCCTTTGGACAAGAGGGCTTGTTTCTTGGTCAGCAGCTACAGGACTGTACTGTGAGAGTGATAGAAAAGCATCCCTTTTCAGGAACCTTCCTGCCCTGCTCTTTGGCTGGTTTGGAGGGGTTCTCACCCACCTCATCAAATGACCTAAACCCTTTGTCTCTTAGTTCCATGATGTGTATCGAGAAGCCGTGTCAGACTGCAGTGTTTTGGTGTTTTCTCTCAAGTTGTCATTAAAAGCCACTTGGAAGCAAGGAAGCAATGTGAGCAGTAATCTACTAAACGTACACTTCCTTTGGACAGTATGTTTTCAGCTGCTGTCTCTCATTTCTGCTTGTACATCCAGGCACTGCAATTTGTCTGCCTGTTAATGGTGTAAATGTGAGAGTGAGTCTGTGAACAGGGTTTGGTTGTGGCTGGGTAAGCTCATGGAGACCTGCAGAGCACAGCATCCAGAATGCCTGGACCCTGTCTGTGTTAGAGCAGCTTTCAGCAGCTATGGTGGGAAACTTGGAGAGATGAAAAGAAGTTTTGAATGATCAGCAGCCTCTCTACTTCGAGCTACTGCACTTCTGTTTACTTGGCATGACCTCGGTCTTGCACCTTTGCGAGTGCAACAAACCCAATAGATTGTAGCAGACCAGTGCCAGAGAGGCAGTCACAAATCTTGTGGTCTGACCAGGGATTGAGTGGGTTCAGGCCTCCGATTTTGGCTTAACTATTTACTGGAGAGTAATACCTGCAGGGAAATGTGGCTGCTTCTGCTGGGTTTAGTCCAGGTATGCTGGGTTGCACTGTAATGGACGGTGTGATCTGATGGGAAATACTATGGGAATTACCTTAATGGCCCCTTTATTCTTTTATTATCTTAGCTGAAATTTCTCAGAACACTTTTCAATTCAACAAATAAGAAATTTATTTATGCTGGTATTTTTTTCCATTTTGGTTTTCTAGTCTCTAATTTTTGCACAGACTCCTTTATTTTTCTTACTTCTGTTTGAGATGCCCCAATGTTATGGGTGGCTACCTAAGCAAAACACTCATCTCCTTTGGGATTGCATAGCCTCTTGATTCCAAATTTATCTTTTGAAAACCATGTTTAAAATGGCTGTTAAAATATCTGAGATAATCAAGTGAAGCGATAAAACTGTTCCCTAAGAGAAAACACAATCAATTCATAAAATATTCCCTGCAGATGTCTTAGAAAATGTTCCCTCTCCTCCTGCAATTCCCAGTAGCAGTATGACATGCTTTGCATTGGAGATATTTTTCCTGAGTGTCAGGCATAAGGGCTCCTCACAAACACCATCCTGCCTCATTTGTATTGCATGGAGGTTAACCTAGGGGATGTTTCTGGGGGCATTCAAAGGCAGAGGTTAGGATAGATACAAAGTTTCCTGTGCTGTTAAACAGCTACATGGACTCTTGTTTTTCCTGAGCAACTACTTTGGATAAATTGGGTCAATCTCTGGCAGTTGGGTAGAAAGGTATTTACTTTGGCTTTTTAAAAATGGATACGAGATCTTGCCTCACCTGCACAAGTAAGGGTGTGTTCAGGGTGATCTTGCAGGGACATGGCTTTAGGTTTGGATGCACCAGAGTGTCTGACACTCTGGATATATTTGCTACAAGTGGTTTGAGAGCAGCACACAGGATACAGTGGTCTGAAGTTTAATGCTTCCTCATAGAAATTATCTATCTGAGCTTGACAGATTTCCAAACCTGAGGTATTTAGCAAGACAAAAGCAAAATGTGCTCTGACCACTCCAGAACCAGGAGCTTTGGACTTGGGTAATTCTGTGAAGATGCCTGTTTCACTAAGGAGATGCTCCTCAGCCAGTCTATGAGTTTTGCTCAAGGCCTAGTTTTAATGTTGGAGAGTCACCCTAGATTTGGGTCTGGATTGCCTTTATCACATAGAAGGCCTGTTCTGACAAGCAAGCTGTGCCACAAACTGTTTGAAGGCTACCAAAGCCTCTATATAGGGAAATGCTTGAAGAAAGAATTGTAGGACTAACTTGATTCCTAAAACCTGCCAAAATAATATTTTTGCTCTGAACCTTCTCATGTCAAAATGACATGACGTAGTGCAGAGAAGGCAGTGTTGATTGGATTAAGTTAATTCTTCATTTTGATATTTATTTAGTGTTTGTTTGAAATTTCATACCAGCTGTGCCATAATTACCTATTAGGTTGTAAATCAGATGTTTGTAAACCAGTGATGTTGCTTTTTCTGTCTCCTCCAGTATGACCTGACCCTGGTAGATGTTGAGGGTTTGGTTGTTTTGTTTTGTTTTTTTCCAAATGACTCGAGGGCCAATAGTCATGACTGCTGTCATGTAAAACACCATCTGTGATTCTGGCTTAGCTGTGCTATGTTCCAGATTGCACAATGCATGAGCAATAGTTCAGATTGTGGTAATGTGTTGCTCTTTCATGGTTCTGTATGTACAACACACATTTCCTCAAGGACTTTTCTGAAAGCAGTGTCTTGAATAAACAGAGCCAAAGCTATCAGTTTAACAAGATTTGAGGTAAATAGTTTGAATATGTTCATAATTACAGATCACAAGCTGGTGAAAAATCCCCATAATGCATGGGGATTGCAGTTGTATGGGTTATTAGCAAGCAACAATTGAGTCTGTAATTTCGACCAAATTAATATAGTTTACTGAGGGTAGTAGTTAAGACAGAGTGAATGAATAATGGGAAACATTTACATGTCTATCTAAAGTTGTTCAAAGCAATTCCTTTAAATCTAAGGGTTGGATTTGTGCAAATGTCAGGTTCCTGCAACTTCCACAGGCCCATCTGCCATAACTCTCAGTTAAGGGTTTGGAGGCTCCTGCTGGCCACAGTACAAGCTAGCATTTATTTCATCTCCTATGCAATAAAATTGATTAAAGATAGACTTAAGTATCATTCAAACCTGATGAGAACAAGAAGCATCTTGCAGAAAGAGGTCCTGTAGGAATATACAAAGAATGCTTTAAACAAAAGTTACTTAAAACCTCTTCTGAAATGGTGTAATCCTGATGTTGAGATCAGGGTCCGCTCTGCCCTCATGATGTTAGGGACAGACAGAAAATAACTGACACCAAAGCATCTCCCAGGAGCAGTACCCCATTAGTGAAAGACATTTTTTGTTAATATGTGAAGGCTAATGGGAAGGAATGAAGGAGGTACTAGAGGATCAGCTCAGGGGAAGGATACACTTGATCTTTCCCTCCCCATGATTCCCTTTAAAGCTATTGCCTGTTAGTGTCAATTGTCTAATGATGCTCATCTGTTATCTGAACTGTATCTGTGTGTCTTTATGCCTGTCTAGTCTCTGATTTATCTGTTAGCTCTCATCATCTATTACATGGTGATGCACATGGTGTGCCTAGGTGTACATTAGCCTGTGGTGATGTCCACTCCAGAGCTGTCTCGCAGTAGCTGAGGCTGAAGGTCTGTGTGGAGGATTTTTGCCTGTCTGGGACTACAATGGGAATTTGAGCTGTATTGATGGAGCAACTTGAAATGACATGAACAATCTGAGTAATGCTATTCATCAAGTGTATGTCATGCTGGAGTGCTGAATGTTACCTGCTGGAGATGAAGTAGGAAGTGCAGCTAATGCTAGCTAAGAGTCATGTCATGCCTTTTCTCTGCCTTTTTCACCATCCCCTGATGTGGCACCAAGCTGGACTTGGTGAAGCTGGACTGTTGCAGCCTCCTTTTTGCAAGCCTTCAGCCACACATCCCCCCTCCCTTCCTTGTGTGCACACCTTGGCCTTGCATGTTTCCTCAGTTTGGCTCAGTCAGTGCTCAGCAGAATCTTGTGCTGTAGTAATGTCTCACCCACCAGGACTGGCCAGAGTTATTCCTTCCTCTCATTCTGGGTGAAAGTCTGTTATGGCAGACGTTTAAGGAGAATTGTCTTTCACATCTGGGTTTGGTGAGAACCTTCTCTACTCTGGTCTCCTCCCTCCTTTCTTATTTCCACTTAGAAAGGAGCCGTAAGGAGGTGAGATCCTTGCAGGTGACCATAACCTGAAAGCCATAAGCTTTGTGCTAGAAATCTGGTGTCCTAGATATAGGACATGTATACTGATAGTATGTACACACTTGTGAAAACAGAGAGAGAGACTATTAGCATATCCGAGTCCAACTCAACTCCGTGAACAAGATACTAATTTTTATTTATAGCCTTGTATGCATGTAGGTGCATATATAATTCTAGCTCACCACAAATGAAATAGAAGTTTTTATTTATAGATACGTGTACAGCATGTTCATCTCTGTGGAATCTCTGTATTGTTCCTCAACAAGACTGGCAGCTGACACTTGACAAGGTGCTTTTGGATAGATTTCCCAATATTTAAAACTAACAGCCAAACTCTCCACTTTTAAAGAAAGATGAAAATGGCAGATAATCAGGATGTAAATAATTTACAAAAAAGAAAAACCAGTACTGTGTTAATTTGAACTTTCTTCTTTAGACTGATAGGCTCTGGATTACAAACTCCACAGCTTGAAACCTGCCTTGCCTATTTTAAAAACTAATTGGAACTGAATACAAAAAGCAGACAATCATCACTGAGGGCAAGAATAGAAGATTATTATTATGTTTCTGAACATAACATATTTATGAATATAACATATTTATGTTTATGAAAAGCTGTGGCTGAGGGCTGGCTGCTCTGGAGAACAAGAGCAAAACCTCTTAGCCCAGAGTGGGAACCCACCCTCCATGGGCAGTCAGGATCTTTAAGTGTCAGGTGGCAACAAAAGTTTTGAGGGTTGTGTTTATATTGACCAGTACATAGGACTAGTAACATTCTAATCTGTACAGCAATTGCCCTTGGGTTGTTGTGTGCATCTGAGGTTCTTTGGCCCTATACAACTTCAGGGGAGAAAATAATGTCCCTGCTCTGTAGAAATTGCAAGCAAATGAAGCTGGGAGTAGACAGGAAAACAAATAATTTATTCATTTTTTCTGCTTCCTGAACTAGCAGATTTGTAAACAGCTGGAGATCCCAATTTTATTTCAAGCTACACACATATTAAGATCAAAGCCATATTTCTGAAGTTTGGTTTATGAATTAACAATATTCTGAAAATAACAATAAGCTTTGTTTTTAGACTCAGCTATCTCAGGGTTTGTACCATTTCCTGCCCATGCCTGTCCTTAAATGTAAGTTTGGGGTTTGTTGCTCAAAGGCTGCTTGAATTTGATTTGCATCCATGTTGGGTAGCAAGTCAGTCCTGCCACTGAGTCAGCAAAACCTACTTCACACTTCCCTGCAGGACCAACAGCAGCCCTGGCAGAGGATAATTCAGGCAAATGCTATTGCTCTGTCACAAATTACTCTGGTCTAAAGCAGTTCACATAAGCAGCAGTACTGAAAAATCACATTGTATATGGAATCTGGGATTTGTTGCTTCAGAGACTATAGGGAACTCCGAACTCAAACCTCCACTTCTTCACCAAGCACAACTGGAAAAGTGAATGGGCCCAGGGATGCACAGGCAAATCTGTTGTGTAAGCACAGGAACAGGGTTCCATGGATGTGACAGCATGAAAAATGAACTTGCTGTGTCTGAACTCCTCAGATATGGTATAATGTTCAGTAAGCTGCTCTCTCCTCCATGTCTGTTGCTTGCAGACAAGGATTCCCTTCCTGGCTTCCAGCATGGGTCTGCTTGCCATCAGCAGAGAGAAAAAAGCACAGCTTGGGGAAAGGATCACTGCCAGTCAATGCTAACAAAACTCACTTTAAACCTTTCCTCTGTGCATTATTAAGGTGAGTGAGCCAGATTGTAAATAAGAGGCCTAATTTCCAACAGATCTTAGCTGTGCCATTTCCTTGAAAGTTGGCAGTGTCAGGTGAGACCTGGCAGATGTGACTGTGGCAGTGGAGGTTGTCTCTGCCAAATCTCCAGTGCAGCCTCTGTCAAAGGTGCTTCTCCTGTTATGACAGAGAAATGTTTGCCTGTGCCCCTGTCATCCCTGCTCACACCTGACTTCTTAGCAAGATCCCACCCTTTGGTTTAAATGAGAAGCAATGGCCCCCTTGCCTTAACCCAGATAGGTTTCTGTTACTCAGCTACACGCAGCTGTACTGACACAAATGAGAGTGGAGGTCTCTAGGGGTGGGAACAAGCAGGTAGGCAGAGGGATACACAAGGAACCCCTCATTGCTGTAAAGGAAACATTTGTGCAACTGGAACACTTAGACTGGCTGGAGTAAGCATGTGATCCTTCAGCTGCTTTTGCAGTAGGGCAGAGATCTAGGATGGAGAAAGGGGAGACTGGCACAGCAGGGGACATTAATGTCAGCTAAATCCACCATGCCTTGCATCTCGGAGCCCTTCCTTTGAGCCGTGCGTGCGCAGCATCGTTCCGTTTATCAGCCTTATTTCTCTGCTAGTGAGCACTTAGTGAGCAAATTATATCCCACAGCCATTTGCCAGGATAGTGATCAGCTCTTTGAAAACAAAGGGTCAGATCTGGGAGCAGCACCTAAGAAAGGGTTTGTTCAGTGCAGTTGTAAAGTATCCTCATGTTCTAATTGGAAAAAAAAAAAGGCAAGGCAAGGTGGGGAATCAAGAGCAGAAAGCAGAGAGCAACAGGCAGTTGTTCAGGGGAGTGGGTGGGTCGCCTTGAGACAATTGTTTGTTCCGTTTTTTCACCTGTAACTGTTGTGTGGAGTGAATCTTTGTAGAGGAAGGGGCTGCTACAGCCAATTGTTTTGGTAATGCTGTGTCATCGACACACTGGTTTGTATTCACAGTCTTGCTATCTACTGAAAACCAGAAACAATAGGAAAAATGCATTCTTTATAGCAGTGCTAGTGTATGTATCTCTTGGCAAACAACTACAATAAGCCTAGCTGGGATTTTAAAGTACAACTATTAATTATATGCCTTGTGCTTAACATTGATGAATTTCTTTGTGGTAGAAAATATGTGCACATTTCTTCTAGGCATTAAAGCCTTTTCTCTTTGGTGGTGATAATTAAAAAACAAGGACAATATGACTGGCAGAATGCAGTGCTTTTTTTCTTTTTCTAAGAAGACATAATTTATAAATTAAAAGCACTATGTCTCAGCCAAGAACAAGCTGGTCTTCTGAACTATGGCATGAATGTCATCAATGAAAATGAAAGAGAAAAGATGAAAAGCATCTTCTTTCCAGTTAGAACGAGCATTTTGCTAGTGTATTCAAATTGCTCAGAGAGGAGTTCATAACCCACCCTCCCTCACTGGGACAAGTGGCCAGGGCAATCCTGACTCCTTGAGAGCAGGAACAGATCCAGACCATTGACATTCCAAAGATGAACAGAGGGAACAACCCAGGAGTGCCTGTGCTCATCTGGGCACCTCTTGTCTCTGTAGACAGACAGACAGGAGGGTGGGTGAAGGACCTGCTAACAAATACAGACAAGTAAATAAGTTCTTAGAAGTACACTTTGACTTTACAAGTTAGTAACCATCTAAAGGAGCAAATGAGGGATGCTTTCCACTGTTGCTGTGGCTTGCACCCCACATAACATTTCCTACAATAAACACCTATCCAAAAGTGAGGTGCCATTGGTTTAAGGATCTCATTTCTTTTGCCACTAAAATGAATATTTCAGCTCTCCTGTCTTCCTCTTTCACCTCTCTTCCTTATCCTAATATTGGTGAGAGGCTGAACTGAGTGAAATTTAAGCCATGAAGTAAAAGAAAAGATTTCAAACAGTTCAGGTCCCACTGAGCAACCTTTTCAAGGGAGTAACTGAGAAAACGCAGGGAGTGGAAGGAGTGCAGATCCACATTTTTCAGTGGTAATCTGATCTTAGATCGATTTAAATAAATCATGGATTAATCCATTCTTAAACAGAGCCCGGTGTCTGAGAGTTGGATTCAGTTAATTACTTTCCATGTTAGCAAGGTGCATATTCTAAACTGATCAAGTTTAATGGTACTAGAAGGGTTGGGTTGATTGGATTTTTTTAAATGAATATAATTAAAAAAAAAAATTTGTTAGTTTGTGAATTGACTTGTCAGTGTTGCAATCTCAGTTGCTCCAAAACTAATTTTAGTGTTGGAAGCTTGAAACCCTGATTCTGCATCTACAGCTTTGCCTTTTGTTCTCAGTCCCTACAAAAGGAGGCTGCAGTTCTCATCTCTTGAGTTGATGGTTTAGGTGTTCCTGCTCTATTGTGGCCATGGAGGATGGAGCTGTACAGTTAATTCTTTCCTATAGTGATTTTATTTGTTTTGATGACACTATGTTATTCTACCTTCTGCTTGTCAGTAATTTAACAATCTCTTTATCTGGAAACTAATTAAGAGTGGGGCTGGCTGGGTTCTTTTCGATTAAAAGCAAAGCAAGCATGATACTGTTTTCAAAACTATGCCCCTAAACTTTAAAAATCTCGGTGAAAAACTGGGTTTTCTAAGACCTCTCCCCATTTTTGTTCTCTGTCCCTTGTTTCAAAATTCAGTGTATTTTTGCCAGGGACAAAACTGGAGGGCGGGGGGAGAGAAGGGTAAGGAGAGGGAAGTACAGAGAGCTGGGAAATAAAACATCTTTTTCAACTCTCCCCATACAAGTACCTCTCTTTCCATCAGTGCAGGTTAGAACTAGCTGCAAACACATTTCTGCGGCCCCAGTATGCCTGCACCGTGTGAGCACCTCTGCCCTCTTCTTGATATTTTTAGCCCTGCTTTTCTTTGGTGTATCTCTGCTCTTCCTCTGCACTAGAGGACAGCGTACCTTCCTGTGTGGTTCACCTGTTTTCACTGCCCTTTCCTGACCCCTGGCATTTTTCCTAGAGGCAGTAGGATGAATTTGACTGGTATTCAAGCTCCAGGCATGACAGTGCCATGAGTCTCTGATGACACTGGGTATCACAGGAACTGCTGAGAACGCTGCTCGTGCTTTTGAGAGGTCTGATTATGCAGTAGGTGTCTTGCTTTGTGCCCATATGCTGTGTACTAAGGGGGAGCTGAGCCAGAGAGGAGTTAATCTCAGCTCTTGGGCCATCAGAACAGCCAGAGCCTGGATGGCAGCATGTAATGCCTGGGGCCATCCTCCCACTTGGCATCTCCAGCCTGGTGAGGCCTCTGCTAATCCCCTTTGGGTCGAGGGTGAGTTACCCCAGTACAGAGGGAAGGAAGCAGCATCTGCCTTTGTCTGCACTGCTGTTAGGAGCTGCTTGCTGATGGCAGCAAGGCCAGCAGAGCTGTGTTCCACTTTCCCTGGGACAGCACAGGCTGGGAACTCAGCCCAGCGCTGGCAACTCGTGGTGGGTGACAGACAAAAGCCAGCAGCGAGTGACTGTGATCTGTCTTCTTCCAGAGGAACTGCTGACGGCAGGGTGTGCCTGATTCCCCGGGGAGGAAGAAGATGGGGTGCTAGGGAGTAAGCCAACCTCGCTGCTTGTTTTTGGGTTTTTTTTAACCTTCTTGAAGTATTGCTGATTTCTGAAACCTCCAGAGATGTCTTGATTAAACACAGAAATAGTCTCAGATGTCCTACGGCTGCCAGAAGAAAAATGAGATTATGAGGAAAGTCATGGTTCTGTTAGTAAAATACCTCTCCAAAGTGATGACTTTTGTGTAATTGTTTAGGTGGTTGGAGTGTGCGTAAATTTAGGGTACTGAGAGCACAAAGCCATCAGACCTGTCAGGAATTTCCAACAGAGCTGCAGCTCTGCCTTTTTCCAGGACAAGAGGCTACAAATGCTTCTGGAAGCACTGTTCTGTTTGGGTATTTCATTTGTTTGTTTTTAAATCTGACAGTGAATTCAAAATATGTACTTAGAGCAGGAAGTGTTCTCTCCAGGACTAAGAACACAGTTGCAAAGAAAATAAATAGGAAACATAATATGCAAGTTTTCATTCACTGTTCCTACAGAGAGGTCCTAGCATCTTTTGGGTGTCTTTTTTTTCCAGAAAATAATGGTCGAATTTTACTGTGAAGAACAAGAAGGCAGCTCTTCCACAGCAGCTGGATTTAGACTGCTTCTTTTAATTTCTGCTGTTGCATGAGCTGTTTTTTTAGGGTGCTTTAATGCAGTTTGTGCCAGAAAGAGTGACCTTGTTATGAGAATACCTAGTAGACGTTCAATATGCTGGCAGGACTAGCCTAGTAAAGTTAATGGCTTGAAAATTCAATTTGAAATGGTACTTTGATTTAAAAGAATTTATCTTTGCAGTAAATTGACATTTGAATAATGTGGTTAATTCTACCAGCAGAAATATTAGAAAACAGTGGTGTTTATATATCATTCTCTTGTGGCTTCTAAGGTAGTTGTCTGGCACAATGCAAAAGAAAAAAAGAAAACAGAAGATAAAAGGAGAAATTGGGCATTGGAAACTCAGCCGCAGGATTTCGAGACTTCTCTTTCTTTTTTTCCTGGATTTAACTAGATAACTTCCACTGCAGATTTTTTATATTTATCTGATAAACCATCAATTGACTTCACTTTGACTGTTAGTGACCAGTCCTGAAGTGTGGTTTGAATCTTTCAGGGATATGTGAGGAAATGTATAAGGATAATCAAAGATTCAGCTGGATTTGACCCATTTAAAGAACATATAGACAATAGAAAACTGGGAAAATGCAATAGAGTATCTGAATGCATTTAGAGTTTTGAGATGCTGCTATGAGACTTCTCTGCTGTTGAAGCAATGTTTCTTAGCACCAGTTTGTTACCTACAGAGGAGGTCTTTTTCTGTGTTTTTCCCTACTTAATGACTTATTTGAAAAAAAAAATTAAAAAAATAAGAATCTGTATTTGAAAGACCCAGCAGGCTCCACCTGCCACACTGGCACAAGCTGCTGGAACAGCAGCATTTCAGACTAAGTAATGCTTTCATAGGCAGTACTCAGCAAACTGCCTTTCCAAGCCAGCCTGCGACTCTGCGTGTGGGGCAGCAGACAAGAGGTTATGTGAACTTGCCTATGTTGAGCACAAACATGTCATAGCCACTTCTAATCCTTAAGCCTGCTTTTGTTTTGAGGGTTCTTGTTTGCTGCAGGTATCTAAATTTAGCCATGTTTTTATCAGCTAGAACTTATGTTACAGAAAAGAATGCTAGCAAATCTTAGCAATGTCACACTTCATTAGTCATGCAAGCACTTAAAAGCAAGGTTAGAAACACAAAATTCTGGAGATTTGTGGAGGCAGTTGTTTAAAAATGCCACACTGAGCTTTTTAGGATTTACCTTCTGAAAATGGACCAAGTTAGAACATTAAATTTCATGAACAATGCAGCTTTCTTAAGTTTGGACAAGTGGTATTTAAATCCTGAAGAAAAGCTTCACTGGATGTGTATGCTCCTCTTTCTTTGCAACATTCACAAGTCCCTCACATTCTCTTCCAGGTTCAAAGGCAGAAAATAGTATTTGCTGACAACCTGCTTTTCTGCTATGGCTGCTTGGGTCCTGCAGATAAGCTCGGGGTTCTCCCAGCATCCCATTCTGAACATCCTTTCCCCTTTGTGCTGCTGCAGTGGGGCTGGCTCTGCTGCTGCCCTGCCCGGGTGGCAGGGGGACAGCACGAGTCACAGCACGCTGAGAGGCAGCAGGTCCCACACACGACACCTCTAACAGAGCCAGGGCCATTGTTTCTGTTGGTCAGACCTGTTGTTCAAGCGGCTGTATGTAAAAATGTAACTTGCATCTATTGATGTGCACTTCCTGCAGTGTGCTCTTGAAAAGAGAGAAGCTCCTCTCACAATTATATATATTTTTTTTTTTAAATATAGCTGTGTGGAATTAACATCAGGTATTAAAACCAGAGTCTTTATTCCTTGGACTTTTTCTAATACCTTTTTTTCTACTTTTGACCTTTGGCTACTTGAAAATTTAGTAAGAGAATGCCTTTAAAAAATTATTTCTTGGTATAAACATGCACAGAAAATTCCAGTTACATGCCAAAAAAGCTCAGCTATTTTAACATAATATGGGGATCTCATCCTTCTTGTGATAGTGTCACTCTGCAACAAGACTCTTGAGCATCCTGCAGTTTGGTCCAGTTTCCAGGCAACCTCTGTGTCCTGGGATGCTTAGTTTGGGAAAAGAGCCATCACAAGCACCAAAGGGGCAGTCTGCTGGCATGAGGTTTGTGACAGGGATGCTCAGAACATTGCAACCCTCCTCCTTTCACATGCACAGTGACCTGCCAACTGCTGTCCTGGGGAGCACCTTCTGCAAAGGGAGTGGCTGAGCACTCAGCTGAGCAGCTCCTCAGGAGGCAGCTGAGCAGAGGGATGCTCTGTGGAGCTGGGCTTGAGCAGCAGGGTGAAAGCACTCCCTGACAGTGGTGCACAGGGCATGGCCAGACAACAGTGAGCCTGGCTGCTGGAAGGGCAGAGCCAGCACAGGATCCAGAGATGGCAGGGTGGCCCCACATCACTGACTGAGCAGGGAGCAAACATGCAGCCAAGGGAAAAATTTGGTGTTGTCACAGTCCAGTTTGCTGTGACTCTGAGCCCAGTCCAGCCAGAGGGAGCGTGGCAAAAATAGAGGGATGGGAATGATGGAGTTGCCTGAAGAATAAAGAACTTCAGTGGATAAAATAACAACGGTAGAAACCACATGATCTGAGGGGCAAGATCCAAAGACGAGGGGGTGTGGTGAACACAACAATATGCAGGGGTATCTGAGGGCAGGGGTCCAATCACAAATGTGAACAATTAACATGACCTTGTATGTGACAGCTCTGAACCAACTGAGAACAAGAACCAGAAACATGACTATTCTAGAATAACTCCATTAACATACCAACTCCCATGGATACACTCTTCTCACAGTAACCTGACCAGGTATCTCCCTCTCAATATCCTGCTTCCCATGGTCTCAGGTTGATGCCTTCTGCATAAGCTGTTGAGGCTAAACCACTATTTATCCCAGCCAGTTCCATTCCCACAATGTGTAGGAAGGTTATGGTAGGAACTTGTTAGCTGTTGTACTCTTAAAGCTGCATTTAACCAAAGGTCTGAGTGGAAAACTTCTGGATAAATCCCCATTCATCCACACTAGAATTGTTACAGAAATAATTCAGAGGAAACTAATTACATAACCAAGTATCCTGACTTTGTTTCTCAGCTGTGAATTCCACCCAAGCAGTCTGCCCTCACAGCAGGACAATCAAGTGGTTTTACATCTACTGTGAAGTTCAACAGTTCTCAAAGAAAAATTCAATTATTGTTACTACTGTTGTCTTCATTAGACTGGCAGTTGCGAAGTTATGTGGAAAGAGATTCACACATTATTCTAAACCAGGACCTATTAGAAACATTTTTAGGCGTGGTTCTTGTCAGGAAGAATATTTGGTTTGGGATCTCATTGCGGGGGTTTGGGGATTGTTTTTTCCTTAAAACTTGAATAGCATCTCTATTTCTGTAGACTCAAAAATGTGTATTCTTTCATAAGAGAGCTATTTTCATAGTACCTAGAGAAGTTTGTACAAATTGTCCTGTCTCCAAATTCAATTATACGTTACTAATATTATTGAGGAATAGTCTGCTTTTCTCTGGGCAGGAAGGACACTTTGTAGCTCTAACTTGTACAAATAGCTATCTCTGTCAGTGCAGTGCTTTGTCCACAGAATCACCTTTCTAATTGCAACAATCTATTTTGGATCATTGTTGAATAATAGGTGGCAAATTATCCACCTATTTTCACCAGAATTGTGTATTCTCAGTGGTGATATATTTATTTGGTTTTACAAAATACCCAATTCTGAACTCATAAAGTGTCTAGCAATATAGAGGACACTCAGGATTTCAAAAGATATAAGGTTTTAGAAGCAGGGGTCTCTAGAGTTCTGTCTACAGACTGTACACAGAGTATAAAATAAAACTATCAAGGGTGTAAAAACAGAATGATCACCTGGAAATAAAGGACATTTTGAAAGTAGTGTTGTTGAATTGGATTTGTGCCAAAGTCAGAAGTATAAATAGAGGGATGGGAATGATGGAGTTTCAAGTGGTTTTTTTCCCTTTCCACAGCCTTCCCCCTTTTCTACAGCTGCTAATTTTACAAGCTATTCTGCTTCCAGGAACAGTAAATGTGAACCATAAACATCAATGAGTTGCACTTAACATGGTTCCCAGAACAGATTTCTGAAGGCACCACAATATGAAGTTGTGGGTAATTGAAGCCTCCAGGCATTCTTGTCCCTTGATCTTTACCTGGTTACAGAACCTCCTCTTCTGATGCCAAATCCCATTAGGATACCCCAAAATGACAGATGGCTCTGCCTAACTGCCAGTTGGCACAGATGTGATCCTTGGTTTTGGATAGACAATAGGATTCTTTTTCACATGTAGTAACCTAAATTTTCCTGGCCAGAGTATAGCTGCTCTGTGACAACAATGCAGGTTGTTCTGTATAAATTCAGAGCAATGTGTATGAGTGTATGTAGAAACATTTCTGTAGAATTTCTGTGAAGCAGAATTACAGATCTGGGCCCTGGAAAGCTGTACTAACATAAGACAAGGTGTGAGTTTTAAACCACTCACTTTTCTAATGTAACTCCTCCTGCAGAGCATCCTGACCACTGAGTTCTGCTGTAGTTAAGCTGGAGAGTGTGTCTGTGTGAGAGAGAATGGCATGACAGTAGTGACTGAAACACATCAGCATAACACAGGATACATTGCTTTACAGACTGGGCCACGGGTTCATCTAAAAATGAGTATATATTATTCAGATAGCTATTGGCAAATGTTTTATTAAACATTTTAAGTGTAAATGCATCCTCACAAAACGACTCAAGTAGACCATTTAACCTTCCTATTATACAGTTGGTAAACAATGAATATTAATATAAAGCAATAATTTCCATATCCAAGAATGTGGTACCTTCCTGTTAAACCTATTCTGCATGACTTTTAGTATTGCCAGTAGTGACTTCTCTAGTTGAGAAGTAGCAAAACTGTGAAGTCTAGAGAAAGCACAGTAGAGAGGAAAGGGCATCTTTAGAAGGCAAAAGAGTTCTACATGTATGGGTACAGGAATGGTTCATGGTGTTTATGTACTTTACTCCTGGTATTCATGTAGGATTTGATGGTTTCTCTGGATCAGTGTTTATATCTGAGGCTGTTTGCTCATTGGAAGCACAATTCACCACATCTGTGTGCCCACATCCATATGCATTCCCAAAATCTCCAGTGAACCTGGTATTCTCATTCTCAGTTCTGAGCCTGAGACAGGTCTGTTTGACTTTCAGAAATGTGAAGCCACCTTAACCCCTCACTCCAGCTTCTCTGTTTGTCTCCACCTGAGCAATGAGAAATCAAAGAACTCAGACTTTGCTGCTTGCTTTGAAAATTTAGACACCGTGGTGCCGATTCCCAGGAGCATTTCGCAGTCTGCAGTCACAGCACCTCTAGTGTTTCTGGAAATCTACTTGAATATTATTTTAACAATAACCATTAATCCTTTCAGCCTGCTTCCCCTGGGCTGCAAACAGCAGAATTGCTCTTCACAAACTGCCATGTGACATGCTGCTTGTGCTGCTTGGGGACATTTGCTCTGAGCAGCAGAACTTGTTCCAGATTGGTGTGGAAAGCTTAGCTGTAAGGGCAGTGACAAAAAGGCCATAGACCTAGTCAGGATGCTGTGGAAGCTGAGGAAAAACTGCAGTCTGGGAGAATTCTGTGAAGTATTTGGTAATTCCTGGAGCCATTATTCAATATGTAATTTTAAGGTTTCTACCAGTGCAGTGCACAATGATTAATTCACAAAAGGTTTCTAATCCCACTTTAGCATAATTTGCAACACTTGTGCTGGCATTCAGGTGAGATAGATGCACTTTTCATTTACTAAGAAAATCAAGTGTGGATTTCCCTCAAGTTTGAAAGGGAGGAAAGTAGGACAGCATTAGTAGCTGATGGACAGCCAAAATTGTATTGGTCAGCTCTGCTGAGGAATTGTTTGGACTGAATCCTGCTCCCATGGGAGGAAGAGAGAAAATTTGAACATAACAAATCTTTGTCTCTGAAAAAATGAAATTATCATATTATAAAAAACTAGAAAGCCTGTTCCAAAAACCATTAAAACTTTAGTGTGCTGCTGGTGGTGTTTCCATCATTGATGCAGTGAATTCTGGATATCCCCTTTCTGTCTTTGTTAGATATCACAAATATGCTGATTTCATGCACAAGGTGAATGAAATATCCTCTAGAGAGGGTCAGTGAGTCCAGCTAAGTGTTGTACTTGAGGTTATCCAGTGCCTGGGCCAGGAGACATCCACACATCCCAGCTCCAGCACAGGATGCTCCTTGCATTAGGGCCTTGGCATCCCCATTGTGTGTCTCTGACTATAAATTCTATTGTGTTTTCTTCTTCAAATGCTTCCTGGGTCATCTTGACAAGTTGTTCTATTTGTTAGAGCAGCTAAAAATATTTGTATCTGAGAATGGAAACTGTGCCTGTTCCCAGCATGATGTGAGTCACTCCTTTGTGGAGCACTTGGGCGCCAGGCTCAGCGTGCAGAGCTGTGCACACGTAGAGTACTCGCCCCATGGGGATGAGGTTGTGTCCACTCAGCACAGGAAGGACCAGCAGAGTTTGGCCATCCAAAGCTCTTACATGTATGTACAGAGGGATTAAGAAAATGAATTATAATACCCATTGCAGTTAACACTGGGTTCTGAGACAAGGAATTCCTTAATGCTTTTGTGCCTGGTTTTACTGGGCTCAGCCCCCTTGGTTTGCTATAGGCTTGGCCTCAATGAAGATAACAGAGGGAAAGCGCTCACAATTTGACCATGGACCTGGCTGCTGTCTAGGGGCTGGGAAAAATGGAGCTGGGTGGGGAAGCCTTTGGAAAACACAAGTTCTGCAGGGCAAGTGTGTCCCACCAGTCCCTGAAGGGCACCCAGTGTAGCAGTCAGGCAACCAGAGATGCCCTGTGGGAAGGGGACATTAACTCCAGCACAAACCCCAGCTTTTGCTGCAGTAGAAACAACACACAGAATGCCCTTCCTCCTTTTCAGTTTATATCTCTATCATGAGAAATACCCACTTACTGGAATGGTTGTTATTTACTTATTTCCTAATTTTTTAGCAACTTCTTGCTTTGACATATTCAGCTAAATGAACAGGGAGAAACTTGCATTTGTTTACTTGTTCTTTTAGAGATAAAACACCTCTGTGCCTCAGTCTTTGAAATACTGTGAGTGATGGGTTTTGAAAGTGAATTTAGAAAATATTCTGAATTAAATATTTATGTTTAAGCTTTTACAAGGCAATCTGAATAAGCCTTTGGGTTTTTTTCCACAGCAGACTTAATTGTGCCTAGCCATATACATGAGTTTGATTCCCTAGCTACAAAAGCCTTCTGTTGTTTTTTGTGGAAAATTTAAACCCTCTGTAATCTCTGTGCTAAGGTGTTGAGCTAGGATAAAATTAAGAGGGTTTTGCCCATGAATAACACTTCTAGAGTGTTACACTGTAGATGAGTCCAGAGAGTGCAAGTCTACCTGGCTGTAATCCCTGGTAGTTCAGAATAGGTTAAATGCACAATATTCTCACTAAGAATCTTTTGCAGGTTGCGGTATTGACTGTTCCAGGCTACTTGGTGCTGGGAGAGTGAGTGGAGAGGATGTAACACAGGTCAGGAGACTGACACAAGGGCTGAAGATGCCGTGCTCTGCAGAGGGAGTGCAGCGGGCCAGAGAGGAACTGCACGTCCCTGCTGACAAAGCAAGAAAGAAATCTGTACCGTTTTGCACTTCCCTGCCTGTGCTCAGAGAACAGAAGCATGTGCTGGTGTTCAGGAGCAGGGAGGAGAAGTCAGGGAGCAGAGGCTAAAACTGTGCATTCTGCTGGGAGCAAGCAAGACTCCACTAGATGT
Organism: Rhabdornis inornatus; assembly: GCA_013397075.1. Taxonomy (NCBI): domain Eukaryota; kingdom Metazoa; phylum Chordata; class Aves; order Passeriformes; family Rhabdornithidae; genus Rhabdornis; species Rhabdornis inornatus. Next base: position 3,290,994 of record VWZS01008407.1, on the reverse strand, counting down.
CCTTCATGTTCACATAAATGGCACTGACAGATTTCACTGACAGGGCTGAAAGGTGTTTGCAAGAGGTGAGGGCAGGCACAGCAATGCATGGATCTATGAGCACCTCGAGGTTCCTTTCTGCACAAAGTGAATTCATCTATGGTAGTGAGTGGCTTGCTCAAAAAATGTGACCTATGTCCCTGGAAAATTGTTTTACTTGGTTAAAACTACTCTTTAGATTGCTGAAACCAAAAAATAACCCTTTTGAGGGGCTGGCTATGTATTACAGTCATATTAACATGTTTTAAATGGCAGATGGGCTTTTTTAACATCATTCAGTTTATAATATATTATTGCTTATGTTGACTAAAGTCACTAGGAAATTAGTGTGGGTGCCAGGAGTCTCCCAGACACAATCTGATGGAAAGTTAATGTTCACTAAGTTTCTGGTGAAAGAAGTAGTAGTCCAGGTTCACAGTTCAGATGAGGAAGATGGCATCAATGTCACTGAAGTAGATGATCTTTAGAATTATTAATACTCATATTATTAGTAGTTATTAATAACCTCTTCTTTGGGACATAATGACATGGGCAAATTGTTCAGGCAGCTTGAAGTTTCTGGCTGTGCTCACAGGCCAGGGAAAGTGTTTGTGACCGAACGCAAAGCTGTAGGTGAAGAATAGTCAGAGGGAATTGGTGACATTTATGTACTGAAAAACAAAATATTAGTCCTTTCTTATTGGTTCTCTAGACAGGCTGTGGAGAAGCTGATGGTAAATATGGCATCCATTGATGCCCTGGATAGTGCTAGTGAGGGGGCTGTTGATGCTTAGTTTCTGGATGTTGGGATGCATTAATGCTCGGAACATCAGTTATGGAAGTGAGCAGCTGGAAGCAGCAGTGCTCAGTGGAGAACAGACATCTCTAGGAAGACAGAAAACATTGCTCCTGATCTGTTCTGTGCTGGACTGGTGCTTACATCTCCTCCTTCCCACCCAGTTGCATTCTAGGCCTAACAGGAAAACTGAACTTGGACAGGGAAGAGAAGGGCAGAAATGGGAAGGATGGAGAAGTCAGAGGAGAGAAAGTGGGAATTACTGAGGAGTTGATTCTTGGGCCTGCTCAGTGTACTAGTAATTCTGTCAGATGTTTAGTTTCAGAGGTTTACCAGGCCTTTTAGTGCCATTTCTAACTACTGTGTGATCTTAGCAGAAATATAGGCAGATGCTTTTTTTACAGTTTCTCCCTTGGCTATTTTTTGTCTTTTTTGGATGGGGAGGGATGAAGAATTTTAGCAGCCTACACATCTTAGCAATGAGCACAGACCAAGGCATGTGAGGTGATCTGCTGTTGAAGTGCAAGAGCAAAATTAATATCAGTTGTATCATGGCAAAGGTGTGTGATGAATTATACTTTCTAAGAAAGCATTTTATACGCACTGGATTTCGAGTACTTTTGTACTTTATGCCTGTTGGTATTTAAAAATGATTGATTAATTTGACATCATGTGAAAAAGCTGTTTCTGTACTGTTCCTCTGTTATGTCACAGGAACAATATCTCAACCTATTGGGATGTATGGCAAGTGGCAGAGCTGCTGTGGCCATATTCAACAGAAGAAAGTTGAGAAATAGACATGAGCTTCTGGTTGGTATAAAAAAGGCTTGGGGAAGAGAAAGACCTTAGAGTAAAGACAAGCTGAAGAAGATTGAGGGATGGATATGGTAAAACAGGAATTCAAACAGATGTGGCAATTTGTTTTACAACATAACCATAAAATGCCACTTAAAATGCCTCATTTGTATTCTGTGTCAATGTAATAGATGTAAATCTTTCAGGGAGTTACTAAATATACATTTCTGTTGGCAAGTATAAAAATCATATGATCAATTGGAGAAAGTAGCAGGGATTTTGTGTTGTCAGGATAGCATGACTGAACTTCCTGGGACTGGATCACTCAAATGAGCCCTCCATTTTAGGCCATTCATTCTGCCTCCCTTTTTGACATTTTATCATTTACAGCATTTAAACATCTCTTTTCATCTTGTAAGTCATAGTAACTGGTTAGTGACACATCTGCTTTTGACACTCATTTGCTCACTACAGAGAGGTCCCATCCATCTCACACAGAGATGCTGAGGCTCTAAATAAGGCCTTCTGCTCACTGCTCTGCATTAGCAAGTGTCTCCCTCCCTATGAATGTGGGTATTGCTGCAAATGAAACCACTATTTGTCAGGATTAAGAGAAGCAAACAGCAAGATAAATTTCAGCTTTAAAAGGATTTGTCTGAAAGGACACAAGAGATATCAACAGTTACTAAGATTTCAGATTTTCTGAGCAATAACCCTGTAAAAACGTGTGACACCACTAGTGAGTCTCACAGTGGCTTGTCAAATCCACTTGTGGTTCTGCTTGAAATTAAACTTCCAAATGAATTCCAGACATTTCATGAAAAAGTGCTGTTGGTGAGGATTGCAGTCTTTCCAAAGAATTATTTTCAACCTCCAGTTCTGTAGGGGAGCTTCCTCAATCTAGTTGTAACAGGTTTCTCATTTAGTTCTCTCCCCGAGGAAGATTATGTTCTCTTAATTTTTGGCCCTTTCCCCCTGGAGCATCATATGAGAAGTGGCACAGTTTCACAGTGAAGTGAGACTTACCTGTGCATTAGAAACCAGAGCCTTAGCATGCCTGCTACTGGGGCCTGCCCTCTGCAGTCAAGGCAGGAAACTGGTCCAGCATTCGATTCCAAATAGAAATCCTAACTAACTTCTGAGTTGTAAGATTCCCAAATCCTGCTTTTTCTAGGAATAGTCTAGTGTTGCTAAAACATTAGCATCTGGAGAAGTATTAGCACAGATGACTTTTTTCTAGGTTCTCCTTGAGTTTTAATTATTACAGTATTTAGCCATACTCCCTTATCCAGAAATAAGCATTGGTCTTCCTTGTATTTGGACATACATTTCACTGTGTTGTGCTAATCTGCAACATTCTTAATTAATTGAACAATCTTTACAACAGATTTAATACTTTATTTGCTATTGTGGAGAAAGGTTAATTTTCTCCTTTGAAGTTGTCTGCCTAGTAGGGAGGAAGAGGCTCCCTTCATTTGCCATCTGTATGAAGATTTACTTCAGTGGTCATTTGCTTAGAAGACCAGGGTAAAAAGGGTCTGTTCATCCCTTAAGACCTGTAGACTTCCTGTTTGCTCCTGTTTCCTGTTACACTCCAACCATTGACTTTTGAAGTCTCACTTAAGATTGTCACTCCGAGATCAAAACTTAGACCTGTTGTTAGAAAGTTGGTGTTTCTTTTTCCTATCCTCTCCCTGCTTCCTGTTTTACCATGACTTATTGTGAAAGCTTCACATTCATCTCCCAGAGTTCTCAGTTTAAAAGTGCTGCTGTGAGGTACTCCATCTCTAAGCACCGCCATGTGTATTTGTTTTCTTTCTGTTTCTGGAGGAGTGTGTATTTCTTGGATGTGCTTTCTGTATCTGGAGGAGTGTGTATGTGTAAACTGCTTTGCTTTGCAGTGGTTGCCCACAAATAGTGCTCAGGCATGTTCTCCAGCTGCTCTGCCTGGCTGGTAATGAAATACAGCAATGAAATAATGAACTGGTCATTTGCCTAGAAATCTAGGGGTGCAGGTATCTATTTCAGCAGAGTTTAAACCCATATGTACTTCATCTGCCTGTAATCTCCTCTGATCTGCCTCTTGTTTTCTTGCTCCTTAGTCATTCCTTCCACTGATTCAATACTCTCAAAAAGATAACTCCCTTGCTTTCACATCTTCTCCTTTCTACATTGACTTTTTTTCAAGAGACTGGTGTTTCCACCATTGCTCACAGGATATTTGGTCCTTGGGGCAGTTTGTGTAATGTCTTCCAGTGAACTCTTTCATCTTGTTGAATTACACTATCAAGATTTTTTTCTGATGCCAACTAATTCTCTAAATACTTAAGCTAGGTTATCTGCCAAGAGTGGTGTTAGCTGAAGAAGAATACTGCAAAACCTGGAAAATAAGTCAAAATAGAGTTATCTTCTGAAAACCAGCACTAAATAAAACTTCATCGAGCTCCTTGTTTATTGCTTCTCATGACTTAGGAACTTATTGATGTTAAGGGTGAAATAGTCATTCTCCAGATATTTGTTGTGGTTGGGTTTCATTTTTTTTGCGTCTATATAACACAGCTAAAGGAGTTAATTCTTCAGTGATAATGTAAAGTGGAGTTGTTGTGACTGCAGGCTTCGGATTTGTTTTTACTGAGGTGTCCATAGGTGGCTGTATCTACAGTATTTGAGAATTGCTCTGAAGAATTACAAAGTTGTATATTTTAAGAACAACTTTCTTAGAATTTCAGTCTGAGTGTGACATATCCTGTTTTACTTGTATGCCTTTTCCAGACACCTTGCTAAAAATCTTCAGACAGAGTTCCACTGTCTGAAGTGGGTATGAATCTGTTTTGCAATTTCAATAACAAAGAGGAAGAGAGGAAGAACATAGAAACAACAGATGAATATTTGTGGCAACACAGCTAGGCTCTGGAGTTACAAACACCCTTCCTGGGGTTTTCTGGATGGTGTCAGGCAGGCTGATGTTCTCTGTGTGAACCTGCTCACGCAGTTTAGAAAATCTTTGGCAAATAACCATTATTTTTGCTGCACATATATGCAACTTCAAGCACCATGTGCTGCTTGATATGCAAAAATTATGCATAGACCTTGGATTCTACATGTTAAGTAGGAACTAGGGGTTTATCCAGCATTGCAGACACTGATCAAATTGTACAAGTTTTATGAACTGTACTTTCAACTACAAACAACCTGTGTTTCCTCTGGTTTCCAATTTTGCCTCCTGTCTGAAAAAGCCTCTGTCAAGAATTAGGTCACTATTAGGTGAAGGACTTGACTACAAAAATTTCAGAGAATGAATCAATGAAACTTCCCAACCTTACATACACCCCACACACCTCCCAGACTCTCCTTGTATTTCCATCTCTCATCCAGCATGCAAGGCACACTGTAGATGGCTTCATCCTGGTCAGTACTTTAGATACCTTAGAATGACCATGAAGCTCATATAATAACACTTGGCTCCTCCTTCCTTTCCTGATCTGCTCCCCAGGCCTTGGTCCTGGTATTACAAGAGAACATCTATGGGCAAGGGTGTCAGAATTCACTCAGAATTTAGTGGACAAGATTGCAGCCCAGCACCATCAGTCAGGTGCAGCATTATCTGTGCTCTGACAAGAAGTGTGTCAGATGCACGGAGGTCAGCAGAAATAATAAATAATGGTGGCCTTCTGTGGGATCTTTGTGGCCTCAGAATTATTAAAGGATTTGAGACCACCAGAGCCAAGCCCTGTGCTAGAAGCCTTTCCAGACTTTAGCAGAAGAGGAATGCAGGGGAACAGGGCACTTCCAGTGCCAATGGATGAGGAAACTCCAGCCTTTTAGCTAAAGCTGCCTCAGTTCTTTATGGGATCAGCTTCTCTTAGCAGCCCACATTGTTACCCACAGTAATACATTTGAGTTGGTATTAGTATGTAATATGTTTGAGCTGGAATTTCTGGGTTGAGGTAGTATTTGTGTTATATTTGAGTTGGTATTTATGTGTTAGTGCAGGGCCCATTGGGGGCTGCAAAGACATGAGAGAACCCAATAAGCAAGAAAAATCAAGCAGATTGGATGAAATAAGTATAAAGTAAACAGTATATTTTACTTTTGTCTCGTATGTAAATCTCTGGGAAATAAATGCATTCGTCTCCTCTGTCCTTGTGTCTTACACTGATGAGAATTAGCCCAAAGCAAACTTAGCAGAGAAATCACATGTTGTTAGTATTTTCATGTTTTTACTACTCCTGGAAAGACTGAAGGCTTGGGCAACATGAAGGAAGGAACAATGATGCATTCTGCTTTCCCCCTGGCTAGATATTCCTCAGCAAGCTTAAATATATTGACCAGGCAATTATAGAGCAGAGACTACTCCAAGCAGATGCCTTACTTTAACATTCCAGCAATTATTCTAATTCTGATTCAAGTGACATTTAAATATACTTAATCCTGAATTTTTATGCATTATTTTGCATACTACAAAAAGATGCAAGCAAATATCCTGAAAACTGCAGATTTTATGTCTTTAACTTTTGGGCCATGTAGTAAATTGTTTTGCTTTCACCACAAAGCATCATTGGTTTGGTATCACTTTTTCACTAGTTGGTTTTAAGGCATATTCTTAATCTCAAGATGCATTTGCTATAAAAACAAAATTGCTCCTGAGAAGCAGTATTAAACTGTGCTTGTTGGTGTTATGTGCTTTTCATCGTCAAGAAACACACTGTTAATCTCAGGGAAATGTTAATCTTTGGATGTACACAAAGAGCAAATCTTTTTTCTAATTTCATACTTAAAGATAATAGGCTGATTCATATTGGGAGCAGTGAAGCCTGAAAGTGAAATAGGTTTAAATTTACAGTTAAGCAGAGTATTTTATGTTTTGTCTTGCTTTAAAGAAAGATTCATGGCTATTTACAAGTAATTGTGCTCACAGAGTAAGTAATTGACGTAGTTATATATCTTTTTCCCTGATTAGAGCTTTAGGGTTTTTTTCCAAATCTTAAACCAAAAACAAGGTTTAAAAAAATTAGAATCAGAAGGCTAAATGCAGAGACTGTATCAAAATGAACTGTCAGGAATCTAGGAATAGTTTTTTGCAGAAATAAGTTATCCAGGAGTTCTCTCAACGATGTTTGGTATTTTTGGAGCAAGAGTGTTGGTCTTTTATTAAAGAACAGCTCCATGGAAAGGGAGGGCTTGTGGACCCTCAGTCTAGAATGTTCTTGAAATGAATATAAGAAATTTCAATGGTGTACTAATGCTACTGTGGCAATATCCAAAAACCCATTATTTGAAAAAATGTTTTTGGAGCACACATCAACCAAAAAGCTGTAAATAATCTACAGGAATGCTGAACTGTCACAAAATTATTTATGATGAAAGTGAAGGTTATAAAATATTAATCTTTTTTTTTTATTCATGTAAGAGGGTAAAATTAAACAAGGGGAGCAGCATACCTACTTTCTATGTCTCCTGCTTACCCTCTTACTGCCTAATAATCCTGGGAAGAGGTGGACTGGGAGCATTCCAGTTACAGCTCTGAGCAGAATCTTATATCATTATGTCTCAGAATCTCTCAAATTTGTACTCAACCTGATAATTTGACCTACAAAGCAGGTGCTCACCCTCAGCCACACAGACTATTAAAGAGAGAATTAGAGGTTCATCTTTATGAAGAAAGAGCCATGTTCTGGAGCAGGAGCTCATGTCTGGATGTGCAGTCCTGGCTGACCTCACCTTCCAGAACTTTGGGTCCAGTTAATAGGATGGCACAAAAAACATGGAATATAAGGTCAGACTCCCAGGTGATACATAAGGCAGACCTCTTCAGGTACTGAAATATAGTGCAGCTGTGGGGTTTTTTTTGGTCACAGACTGAATTCTTAAAAGTTTACTCAACAGCTAAGCAGCAGCTACTGTTACCATTTCAAGAGTGATGCCTTGTGCTTTAACTACCATTCTGCTTCAGCAAAGCACTCCCTGCTCTAAGAGCTCACCACAGCTCTGTGTGAGCTCAGAAGCACCACAAGACATCCCCAGGGTTTAGGGGCAGCAGTTCTCTCAGGAAGATGGGTTTGCAGGCATATAAACTGAGACTGGTACTTCTTATTTGTGACCCTTGAAAACGTGTCACCAAAGAGCATGTGTATGTGCTGTAAATTATTTTCAGACTGGCCTAACTGTGGGCATCAGGGCAGAAAGCAAGAGTGAAAAGACACCCAAAGGTGGAGGTTTGGATAAAGTCCACAGCTGGATGCTGAACAGTTTCTCTCTTCAAATAGCTCCAACATGGGGAAAAAACCTCTACACAAACAAAAGGAAGGCTCACTTGGGTGGCTTCCTGTTTGTCTCTCATTCCTTTTCTGTGCCATTTTGCCCAGAACCTTGAATGTCTTAAAGGAGGCGAAATGGGAAGAGAGAAAAGAGCATGGAAAAGGGGTAGAAAGGGGAAGAGCACTATCCAGTCCCTGTGATCTCGTGTACTTGCCAAAAAAAAAGGGAATACCATCCACTGTCAGGATGAGGATCAGGCTGCTTGCAATCATTTATTCAACTGCCAGTGCTGTATTCAATTCTCTGGATGCCATCCTGAAATCAGCTCCCAGACCCCAGCTGTAAACATAGTTACTAAATGCATACCTCATAAAAGCACTTCTAAATGCAAATGGCCCCATTTTCTTTTGTGTGCACAAAGCCATTTGGTTGTGCATGTGGGTGTGCATCATATTCAATTTGCCTATGATTGATAGACTGTCTTCCAGACCAGAGGGGTAAAAAGAAAAGTGGAAGTCAAAGCCTCTGATTTTTATTTCAGCAGTAGCCAGGCACATACATCTGTGTGCAGAATTTGGCACTCAGCAAATCTAACTTTTGCCAAACCAACAAGAGTAGCTGGTGTAACAAGGCTCTTGTGAAATGAAAACACACATGAACTAAGAGTTTCACATCTCTATATGGGAAGTTATTTTTAGGGTTAATTTGGGTTATGCAGTTACATTGTGGATGATTAATACAGGGTCTTTACCATGCAAATGGTGCTTGTAAGGAGCAGAAGGCAGCTGATTCCCTTGGGAAGTCTTAGTGGCCTGGCCACCACAAACATGTGTGATGGCATTTTCCTGCAGCAGACCCCTTGGAATACAATCCCAAGCACAAATCACTCTTGTGATAGGTTGCAGACACGGAGAGGAGTTTCAGTGATACACAGATGCTGACTAGATACTGTGGATTTTTTCCTGACTGTCGTGTCCGCATTGTATGTTGTTCTGTCACCAAGGGATGTGCTTAATAGACATTACATGGAGGAAGACATATTGATTGGAGCTGGTTATGTAGTACGGGGATGAAATTGCTTTTTCTAAAATGCTTCTTGGAAACTAGCACGGGTGTTTAAGTCCAGGCTGTGCATTCCTAGTGACAGACCTTGCAATTACAAAATGACTATTTCTGGAGCAGCATTAACTAACTTGTTGTTATTCTTTGAAACATCACGATTTTTAAATGCTGCAGATTATTTTCATTTGTTTCCTGGTATTTGTGTCTGTAGATTGCACTCCCGTTCTTTTCTCTATGGACAAAATGACTAGAATTTACACAGGAAAGAGAACTAAGTGCCCTATGAATCAAAATATTTCAAATACTCTGTGCCTTATGCTAAAATCAGAATTGGATACCCTCTTTCTTGTCTTTGATTGAAATAGCACTGCAGCATGTAGAGTACTTATGAAAATTTTATGGGGAAGGCATAATACTACCAACTCTTCATTCCCTTTAAGACAAAGCTTGGTGAAAAGGGGGAACAGAATTTAACCCTCTCACAAATATAAAAAAACCTATTTTTGTGCTATAGATCATTAGTGAATGAGGTTTATGACTTCCTGAAAGTATTGCTGAAAAATAAAAACTGGGTGGTTTTCACACAAAGCTCTTAAGGAAGGAGGGAAACCCTCTGTTTTCTCTTCCTAAGATGAATAAGGACATTCAGTACCCACACTGCCAACAACTCCACAAGACATGGCAGAAATCTCTGAAACGGGGATTCAAGTAATGCATTTTTCTGTGATTCATGTGAAAACTGACAGCTGTATAGATGAAACTGGTCCTGCTTTGAAACATAATTTTCTAGCAAAGAGAGAGGATACCTTAGATGAAAATCAAATTGGTTCCTAAAGACTGTTTCAACAGGTTTACCAAAAGTCTTTCAAAGATGAATTCAGACTAAGAAATACTACTAGCCACATACTCTGCTCTTCCGTGAGCTTGCTTCCTCCTTGGCACTGGTTTGGCTTGGAACCTCCTTCTAAAACTGAACTAATGGCAAAATGTTTAAGAAGAAAGAATGAAAGACAAGGGAAAATAGAAAACAGAAGAGGAAAGATAATGTCATCCTTGATTTGAAGGTGTCTACTTTTGTGAGCTTTACAGCTCATGCTTTTAATTTCAAATTGTTTCATTACAATGAGCATCTGAGCTCTGGGAGGCTCACGTCACCTTGGCCCCGTCCCACTAAGCTTTGTGTGTCAGTGAGGGAAGGTGCGTCACTGCACGGGCCACACACACTTTGATGTCTTTACAGATACCTTTAGAGAAGCATAACAAGCACTTTCCTGAAACGACTTAAAAATAATTTCTGAACCAAAATTAAAGACCACCTCTTGAGTTGATAAGAACACCCAGCTGCTTTGTCTAGCATAAAGCAGCAAAGGGTGCATTACACTGAGGGTACAGGTGCTTTTATATAATGATATTGGCTCTGAGAACCGAACTGCAGTCTTGGTCTGGTCACCCCCTGAAAGAGCAAATTATTTCTTCCTCTACAGTATCAGATGTGGTCCTTGTCTTATTATTTTTTTAATAGTCCCTGACCCATGTTATCTTTCTGCATCAATATCCCCTAGATAATGGCCATCTGTGCTTTAAAGGCTTTGTAGGTAAACTACAGCTATTTAATATCTTATTTTATAGTCTGTCAGTCTTTTTGTGAAGGAGACCATAGTGATCGAGTGATACAGCCTAGCACTGCTTTGTCTGTTACATGATTGTAATGTTTCCATTTATATCACAGTGTCCTCTGTACTATTCAGATTCAGAAAAAGAAAAAAAAAACCTACTGTAGAGTTAGATTTTCTGTTTGTAGAAATGCATTTGATAGCAGGGGGAGGGTTTCATAAAGTTCAATTTTGTAATAAAACCCAATTTCCTTTTCACATCAGAGCCACACTATGACAAAGGAATTGCAACAGGTGTCTTTCACAGAGGGAACATAATTGTGAAGCTTGCTGGCATCCTGCTCACTCAGTCTCTCCAGCACTGGCAGCTGGGTGCGGGGCTGCTCTTAGAGGAAAGGCTTTAGCCCAGCTGTGGCTGGATGTGTCCATAGCAAAGGAAGCAGCAACAAAGTGTGCAGGACTCCGGTCTGGGGTCCCTGTTCCATGACTGTCACTGTGTGCTGTCCCCTATTCTACTGAGGGAGGTGCTGCTGATGAATTCCCACTGCCCCAGAGGGCAGCAGATTCTTCAGGTACTGGTTTTGGTTTGGCTATCACTCCGTCATTGGCACAGGTTGCCTGAGCAGGTGGTGGAGTCCCCAACCTGGAGGTATTAAAAAGATGTATCAATGTGACACTTAGGGATATGGTTTAGTGGTGGGTTAATGGCTGGATTCGATGATCTCAAAGGTCTTTTCCAACCAAAACGGTTCTCTGATTCTATCCCCATATAAAAGGCTCTAGGGTCACGCTCCCTACGCTCCAGTGTAATTGTGTTACAAAACAAACTTCCCTGAGGACAGGGAGGGGATGTCCCTGCCTCTGTGCTGAAGCAGGAGAGGGAAGAAAGGGCACTGCAGGACCACAGGGCTGACCACAGCCAAGCCTCTGCATTTTCTGTGTGGGAGGGATGCTTCAGACAGCCTCTGGTTTGTAACAGGACCCTGCACTTCCTCCTACCACCCGGAGTCCTCAGTTCTGGGCTCGTAAGAGGGACAGAAGAGTGAAACAAAAGGTTGATTCTCTCTCTTCCTCTAACTTTTGCCTCCCAAAGCACTCCTTATCACATTCCTCTTAAGAGGGCACGGCCTGACACCACAGCGAGATGGGCTGCTGTGATACTGCAGACTTAGAGCATGTGAAGATCTGGATGACTTTCATCTTTGTAGCCAATGTGCAATTTCAAGAAAAGGGTACCCTGCCATGGATATTGTACATTTGTCACTAGCACTTAAAACCTGTGTTGAAGCAGAGAAAGCACAGAAGTTGAAATAAAAAAATCCTCAGTGCAATAGCCTGCTGGATATCTGCTTGATTTTACCTGTATTCTGCATCTGAATAAGCAGCAATTTCAATAATTCCCTTTCCAAAATGCCCTACTTGTTCTAGTGAAAAGCTTTCAGGTACTCACACTAGGGAGCTGATTTGTAACAGTGACCTCAAGACAGGGCTGTCCCAGCTAGACAGGGAATGCTCATTTCTCCAGCCATTTCTGCACTTGTCAGTACAAGTCCCAAATCTGAATTACTTAATTTCATGTTTTTATTTCTGGCTCATAATGTGAAATGTTGAGGCTGCTCTGCCCAGTGCCATGTCTGTAGCTGTCCTTTTGCTGATAAAGTCTACTAGCCCAGAAAGAAGGAATTACCACCAGTGTTTTGAAATAACCTCAAGACAAGGCATCCTGCTGAGCACTGCATAATAGCAGAGAACAGCTCCTGGATGCTGTCTGATACCGTTTTTCCCTGTTTAATAACCTCTGATTATTGCCGTCATTTCTACAAGGCTTATAAAACCTGGTTTCTGTCTTCAAGTACATGTGCATATCTCTTGTTATTGTCTGTATGCTTAGGTAATTGCTCATGTTGACAGAGAATTTCCCTTGTTCTTCGAGGTCAGAGACACTCTAGTAATTTCATTAATATGAACAGTTTAAGAATGGCCAACAGCAAAACCATTTGCTTTCTTCAAATAAACAGCTGATCTTCCTGCAACTTCAATAATCTCTGCTTACCTCTCTCATATGTTATGCCATCAATTTTAGTTGTCTGTGAGCTTTAAACTCCTGCATGCTTCATAATTCCTCGGATTGCATCCTTGGCAACAATTCTGACTTGCAGCCTCCCATTAGTTGTGTTGTCCAAGTATCTGAGATTAGGTGTAGTGTGTTGAGAAGTTGATGGAGCTGACAGTTCTAAACCCGCTACTGCCATAGATGCCTTTCAGTAAGTCAGTAGGAAAAACTCTCCTTTTTAAAAAATGGTCTTCAATTAGTCTTCAATAATATGAATGTTGATAGATTTTAGTAAGGTCTCAATTTATGCAGGTTGTTTCTAGCCCAGCACTACACTGGAAGCATTAGTGAATCATATGGGAAGTTTTCTTCTGTTATGTTCTTCTAATTCAAGGCTTTTTATCCTTTTTTTTGTTATTATTTAATCGGACCTTTGTATAAATGACACCTCACAGAAACAATTTGTCCTAAACCCTTACTTCAGGTTAACACCTTGACTTTTCCATGTCAAGTGTCCCAGTTTCAAAAAGCTGTTAACTCCTAAAAGCAATTTAGCACCATCGGACCAGTGACAGATTTAACTCTGGACAAATCCATGCTGAATTTGTTAATCTGTCAGATGGACTTTTCAATATACAGCCTGCTCATTTTTTGCAAATAAACACAGTGGTGCAGCAGTATTTGCTCCCAGTTTTATGCATCAGGCTCAACCTTCTTATTTGTGCGTCCATACCCTTAATCTTCTGAAAATACTTTCTGAATGAATTTTTCTTTGTTTAATTTGTGGCTATTCTTCACATGCAACCAGAAATTTCCCGCAATATTCCAGCTCCTAGGAGATTCCTGGCTCTAGATCAGGGATCCAGAGCTAAAAGGGGCTATAAAACCCAGGAGAGATGAGCAATCTCTGGTCTCAGTTACAAATCACACGAAGAGTGCTCACATTTAAAGATACAGATTTAGGTTCAGAGGTGCATCAGGGAGGTTCATTGACCATAAGGCATCAGTGTGTTCATTACACCTTTGAAGTTGATTAGTGACCTAAAAATTTACAGAAAATGTGCTTTTTTCAGCCAGCACAGGAACATGCTGGGACATTTGAGATCTGATTAACCATTTTCTTTCCCATCATCTACATTCAGAAAAGATGGGTTTTTTAAGCAGAGAGAGGCTCATTGGGCTGTTGCAGTAGTGGGCTACTTTGGACTCCAACCACTGATTTAAATGCATGCTACCTGCCAACAACCTCAAGGGGAGCTAATGGTTGTTTGTAGTGTAAGACAAACTCTGCCAAATAAATCCACTATTAACAGTTTGTCTCCTCCCACCAATTACTTCAAAGCAATTGGATGTTTTGAGACAAGTATTGAATTGTTATAAAAATGTCTCAATCTCTTAGTTCAGACTTTGACACATTCCATAGTGAGTTTAGTTCTTCAGCCAGAAATATGGCATTGAGGATTCCACTCAGTACGTTCCCACTCAAGTTATAGATTTTCTGTCAGAAAAAATAAAATCATGCTTGCATACAGCTACATTTAAAACATATGGCTCTGCTTTGGCATCTGTTCTTTTTTCTATTTAAAGACTTGGAAGTGTATAATAAAAAAGACTATATTCTGTGACTATAGTTTTTGTTAGGGATTTTACACTGATATCACTATAGCCATTCTTTAAGAGCTGTAAAAATAATTCTTCACTCTTCGGTCTCTGGATCATAGCTTCTTCACAGGAGCTATATCACCTGAATTAAGCTGATAAAAGACTAGACCTGGAAAAGGTATTACAGTTTGTTGTAGAAATGCAGCATAATTAGGCTGAAGGTTTGCATAGCCACACACACAACTGGAGGCTCCTTTTGCACTTCTGAGCTTTCTAATTTGAAGATAAGTAGTGTTACAGTTGTAGTAGAGTAAAACACATATAGTGTCTTCAATACCTATCTAGAGTAAATTCGGAGAGCAAAAAGGGTGTCTGAAATTTGCATGTAATTTTTCTTTCTGAGCCGTACACTTTGCTTCTCTGTAAAGTGTATCTGTTTTAAAATAAATTTGTTTTCCATTTTGATGCCATTTTTACTTTTCATGTTCCAGCTTCTGAGTTCTCAGATTGAGTGTTATAGTGTTATGGACACAAACATGGGAACAATCTTGATTGTTTGGCAGTATCTTCACACTCACTCATCAAACACCAAGTGCCATCTGATTACTTTGACAAATCACAGCAAAGGATACAGTTTACAGTCAGATTATCAGGATCCACAGAGCAAACTATGTGCTAACATATTCACTGCCTTCAAACATGAATACATTTGAGGAAATAATGATCTTCACATTGATAATCTTTGAACCAAAGTAGGCTGAATTTAGGGAGTAAGTTACTCATGAATTATTTGTTCAGCTCTGAAAACAATGATGAATCTTTTAAAAGTAGCAGTGAATTTTTTGATTAATAGAGAGCCTTGAGAGCATCTGTTTAGAAGCTATCTGTATATTCATATTGATGGACTCTTTTTGCACTAGCAGGCTAATGAGAGAAATAAAACTTCTACTGCCAAGAGAAAAATCCTCCCATTGAAGCTGTTGGGAATCTGACCACTGATAAATAAAAACAATCCCCTACAGGTATGTGAGAAATGACACTCACTTTTTAAAATTTCAAACGTTTATTAAACCTTACCAAAATACAACAGAAGACTGAATAAGGAAAAATTACAGCACTGAGAGTCTTTGTGACCAGCAACCATGTGCTCAACCACAATGTGGCTGCTCCCCTTTTATACCCCTGGCGTTGTATCAGGCAACCCTGGCTCCTCCCAAAGTCTGTCAACGCTTTTGCTCAGTCCAGTGGTGGAGATTACTTTTTTACAACTTGATTGGAGGTCAGGTGTCACCATGCCACACTTCTTAGTAACAAGTCTCCCCTCCTCCCAAATGCCCTGACTTCTGAAGCCTTTCAGAGGCAACAATACAAGGGGGAGGGGAAAGAGGGCTATGGGGAGAACAAATCACAATAACATAACTACACATCAATAAAACTTCTCTTAACATACACAAAATATTCATCCCTTAATTGTGAGAGCCAACCATTGTATTACCCATCTATAACAGGTTCCTGCATGATCTTAACAGTCTGAGTAGAGTGCTGGCTAATGGTTGAGACCCAATAACTGCAGTCATCTTCTTTTTTTAAATTTTTCTTTTACTCGGCCTTAATAATATTCTTTTCCTTTCTTGCAGCCTTCTGTTCCATACACATTCTCAAATTCCTTGTGTATTTCTCCAGGTGTTTATTACAGCTGATTCAAGGAAAGTTTACATTAAGTGACAATATATATATCTGTCTATCTCAATTTCACATTTGAAGATAGTAAATAAGGGTAGGTTTTTTTTAATGACAGCACAGCCTCAGGTTCTTAAAACAGCCATGTCACTTTATGGATTTTAATTTATGTTTTGGGTGTTTCAACCCAACGTATTCTGAGCATGAGATATACATAAATGCTACACAAAATATTCATCCCTAATTTCTGTGACTTAGAGAAAAAAATAATATAATAAATTCTTGGTAACCTGTCTTTCCTAGGGCACCTACAGTTTTTACTGTCTGCTCATTTTGACTTCTGCCTTTTGGCCAACTGAAGTAGTCAGTTCCTTGAAACAGCAGAGATTTTCATTATATTAATGATTAAAGATTTTGAGATGGGTGGAGACTTGGGAAACAAACATATCAAAAGTGTTTTCAAGTGCTCTTTCATTTTTAGCTGTTGTTTCTACAAAACCTTCTCCACTTACTGTCCTTTATGGATGCACTGCCTTAAAGAAGCTCCCTCACTTACTACGCCTCAGGGAAAATATATTTTTCTCTATCTTTGAAAGCTACTCAAGATGCTACTTTTTGCCTTTTGCCAAACAACTTCTTTAAGAGAAGTTAGAGGAGCATTTAGTGGGATGCAGATTAAGACCTTCATCACTCTCACTACTTCTTTTTACCTTGTAGGACAAAAGATCATAGTACAGCTGAAGAAGAAGGATGGAGAAGGATGGAAAATGAGGATTGTGGTGGGAATTGCTCCATGTTACTGTCCAGGGAAAAGTCACACGTGTATGGAAGCTATCTAATGACAGTGCCAGGGAAAGAGTAAAACAGAAAAGTTTCAAAAGTCCAGGAAAGACTCCCAGTTTGAGGCCCAGAGAAGAGGATACTGTTCATATACTAAGAGTGAGACCTAAGCAGGAAGGTGGAAGGAACACAGAAAGCCCAGACAAAGAGCTGGAAGTGAGTTTTCTTTAGTCTGCTTTTTAGTTTAGCCTTGCAAGGGTAGGATTTGGCTTTGCATAGGAGACTGCAATTACAGGAGCTTGTCTGAGACAGTGGAGGAAAAGTAGAGTAAGGTAGAAAGAGACAAGAAATTGGTTTTTTTTTAACAGGTCAATTTTGGGCATGTAGAAACCTCGATAGAATAGTTAAATGTTGAGTGTGAAAATTTGTTGATAAGATCTCTCCATGCCCAGTCCAACTCTGTCATGCTGACTGTGGCCCTAGCCAGTGTTTTATATAATATATCACCCTTGTTTTTAGTCAGAATGTCACTTAGTAATTTAGTTAAAATGGAAACTTCTGAGCATTTTACTCCACAGACCAGAGAACTCTTCCTTATGATTTTGTCAACAGTTCAAGAATAATGGGTTGAGTTATGTTTGAATAAACATAAAGCCGTTATTCCCTCAAATGACTTTATTCACAGTGAATATAATAAATCTGGTTTGCCCTTTTTATGTATTGTAGATCCCAATTCAGATATTGAAATTACCATTCTCTCACAGCTCATCTTTATGTGTGCATGCTGGGGAGCCAGTTTTACTAGGAAGAATATTTACAGAAAGAGAATTTTAGATTCATATCGATGTACATGTGGGAGCCAACTGTTGTATTTCCATGAGGAGTTGCACCAAAAGCACTAGGCAGCTATTGTGGCATGAAAGCAAAACCTGTGATTTACCTGAGAGCTGTGAATCACCATAAATTTATCAAGCAGGGAAATTCTCTTATTTATGCTTCCTAATTAGTTTTCTAGCTTTTTATTCCATAAAAATAGTACCAAATTGTTTTTAAAATAAAGAGACTGGGGCCAATTCACAGGGGGGAATTTAATCACATTATTTTCTTAGTTCCAATTTTTTTGTTTAGACAGCTACCACATAGACTTGTTTCACAGGGAAAGAGATTTCTCAAGCAAAAAGGCTATGATTACAAAAGGGCATTTCTTTTGTCTCTTTTTTTTTCTGAAGAGGGAAACTGTTCTCACTTGAATCAAATCTTCCAATCTGGTCTCAAGTTAGTGTTCTTTTCTCTCAGTGATTTTCCTCTGCGAGCCTCTGTGTGCTTGTCAAAGCCAGGCTGCCTGTGCCAACACCTGACTCGAGAGCCTGCGTGTCCCTTGCTGGAGCTGTGCCTGGGCTGGTGGGGTCTGTCCCTGAGTGGCACTTCCCCTGTGTCACACAGCTTCCCGCTGCTTCTGGTCCCAAGTAGACAGAATCACAAACAGTTTTGCTATTTCTCATTTTTATAACTTTGATTGCATCTTGACAAAAAGAAAGGCATTCCCCTCGCTTGCTCAGACTTCTGTATTATGTGGCTTGCATCAAATTTCCTGAGGAGCTCTTTGCTTTACTTCAGGGTTTAACACTAGATGTTCTAATAGCAACTTTTTTCTCTGAGCTCAAGTCCTCTCTAAACATTTCCTTTGTTGATGTGAGAGAAATGCAAGACGTTTGTCATTCTAAAACTTGATATGTCTGTCTTTTTCTTCTAAAGCTTCAGTTAGGTGTTAGCTAAGGGAATGTTGGAGGGAGGTTTCTGCTTCTTAAAGGAGAAACACTGACAGTGGAGCTAAAGGCTTTTGTTGGAATTCAGAGTGTGTGCCCCTTCCCTGACCAAAGCCAGAGCTGGGAGTGAGGCCTTCCTTCACTGGGGCCGCAGTCCTTACAAAAGTCCTTTGCAAAAGCAAAATCTCTCACAAAGCAGGGGAAGCTGAAGTGACACTGTTTCTCTGACATTACCGGCAACCCCTTCAGATTATACCAGGTCTGTGTCTTATTTTAGTTACCCTTGTGCTCTGAAGTGTTTTGAGGAGTATTTTTGGACCTTTTTGGAAATGGTGGGGAGTTTGGCACAAAGGCACTGTGTTTTATCATGTTCAAACACCCAGTGAAAGAAGGCCTCCAAAGCAATTTTGGAAAATGTGAGTGAAGAGCTGATACATTGACCCATAGGTTACGGTGGGGAGGAATGGCTGCTGTAATACACTTTGAAAAAACCTTTCTGCCTGCATGACTAGTACTTTTTGCAAAACTAATGTAGACTTTAATAACCTGTAGGCTTTTGTGTGTCACATTGCAAGCCTTAATAGCCTATTAAAAAGCCCTAAAGTCCTTAATTCATTAAGGTGCAGCATCCGTTCTGTATAGGTACATTGAATACTAAGCTGTATGTTGAATATACAAAGGAAGTTATGGTGGGCAAAGGAAAGTTCTTTTTCCCAGGCAGATTCTTGCACTAGAACCTGCAGAGCACTGACCTGCTGAAGGTTCACTCTTTGGATTTATCTGCAGAAGGAATAGTTGCCCATTAGGGGGAACTGCTGTGCAGACAGGCAGTGGGCTACAAGGGGCATCAAGGCATCTCTCTATTGAGCAGAGGGAAAAAAAAGGCTCTGACATGCTTTACAGATTATTTTTCCTAATCTTTTTTACAATGAAGTAGTAAAGAAATTGTCCATGTTAAAAGAATATATGGAAAAGATTTGAATATGGTGGTATCTTAAAAAGGAGAAAGGGAACCTTTCAAGTAGTTTTCATGATGAAAACAAATTTCTGGGGCACCCAAACCTGGTTATTAAATGGCATGATAGAACCAACGTGGCACTTGTTTTGGTTCTATCTGTGGAACAATCAAATATGTCAGTATATTTGTTGTATAACTCCCTTAGCAGCAGATAAATCAGGTTGACACTGACTTACTTAGTAAAACATCAGCAGGGAAACAACAGGCAGGAAAGTGAGGCCCTGAGATGCCGTGGGTTGCCCTGCAGCCTCTCATGCATGGATCACTGCCTGCCTTCCACAAACGTAGATACTTAAACATGGGAGCCTCCTCTAATTAAATCTGTTCCTCCTCACCTACACACAGGAAATCTGCAACTGCCAACGGGGCTACGGAAACAGGAGTTGTCAATTACTCAGAGCAGTAGATTTGCATAACTTGGGTTTTTCATTCCTGTTCAAAATCCGAGTTCCATTATCTGAACTGACTTGGGGTCAAATGCCTGAAGCATTTCATGCACCCTAGAGCAACATAAGGGCCACAGTTGTGATCCTTAGGGAAATAAAAATAACATACTCTCTGCAGAAGGATCACAAGTTTCTCTGCAGACCAAGGAGATGTTTGTGACCTGCCACAGTACAAAGGGGAGAAGTATGGGATAAAAATCTGATGAACTCAGGGTTGTGATTCATTTTTGCATTTCCCAGTGGCTGAAGCAGCCCATGAACCAACTGAAACAGAGTTCCTGCTGCAGAGCAGGGAGGAGTCAAGGGACTTTCTGATTCTCTTCAGTGTTGCAAGTGAGGTTTCTGCCCCTCTAACTCTGCTTTCTTGGTTGTCCTAGGGAATTCTCGTAGATAGGTATTTCCTTGTATCAACCAGAGGGAGAAAAAGCAAGCCGTCTCTAAAGGAAAATACATAAGAAAAATATTACAAGCATCACAACAGCTTTGCAAACAGAATGGCATAAAGCCTACCAAGCTGTCATATCAGTACCTCCCCAGAGGAAATAATGGGAAAAAATTCAACATGGAACATTTTTACATCAGAAAAGGGAATGTAGGGTAGAAATCAGAACCATTTTTTTAAAGCAAGTGTCTTCCAGTAAACTTGCAATATAAGTTCCAATAAAGCTCAAATGAAGCCCCAGTGAAATGGATTCCCTGTTTTACTTAACAAAATGTGGGAAGTGAACCTTGAGCTAAGGCAGCAGTTAAGTGATGCAGCATAGCTGTGGATCAGGCAGCCCAGAGGGATGTTGTGCAGCTCTGAGGGGAGGGGAAGGTTGCTGAAGAAATGGTTAGAGATTTTTTTTTTTGGACATGCTGCATGGATGTGCCTTTGTAAAGAAAGGAAACAGATACAGAGAAGATGGCTCCTTGGGCTGGGTACACACAGAAGGATTGGTTTCTGGTGCCCTGAGTGCACTGTGACACGGGACTGGGAGGCTGGCAAATGAGTACGGGGCACTTAGAGTAGCGTACTTCCCCCACAACGTTACATCATGTTCCTTAAATTTATTACTCATTCAGACCTATCTGAAATTTCCCAAATGAGGCATCTTTTGCAGGGAAAAGGAGATAATTTTCAGGGTCTCCCAATGCAGGAAAAACCTCATGGTGTCCCTGCAATGTAGGAATGTGTAGGCAGATTTGGAAGGGGCAGAAAAGGTTCTGTTCCCTGTGAGATGCCTCTGCCCAGCCCTGCAGCACCTCTGCAACTCTCAGGTGCACAGCCCAGAAGCCACTTAACTGTGTTGAGAATTTCCAGGACGGGAGAAGCTGCAGCACAGCACAGGCTGTGCCCCTGCTTTGTCACCTGGTTTGAGAAGAAACAATATTCCTCTGCCCCCATCTCATGGTAACAAAGCAACTTCATCTGTGCAATTCTATAAGGAAACATGTAACAAACATATCCTCAGAAAGTTACACAAATGAGCTAAATGAACAAAAGAACTAGATCATATATTATACTGGCCCAATTAATTTTACTGAAGATTCAGGGACATGAACCCCTATGAGGTTACATTAGCAGCATGCGTTTGTGAGTAGATAATAAATTTGTGCAGGCTAGCAACTGGGGACAAAATTGCTTCTTAATATTTCTGCTGCAAAATAGGCTTTCTTAAGTTGTGTCATGTTGTTCTTATGCTCGTCCCTATCTCTAAGAAAAATTACTGTAACATCTTTGTTCAAAACCTTCAAGAGTTCATGTGCTTACAGTGCTGGAGAGAAACTAAATGATGCCTAAAATGTTCTCTCAGTAAAGGGTAAGAGCAACACACACGCCTAAATGTTAAAACCTTGTTTAAAAATTAGTTTAAAGAAACCTCTGGTAAGGAAAACTAGCATTAGAAGGGCTGTGTCCAAACTGATCCAGTTTCTGTGGGAATGGTGATGTTTTCTGCTACAGTCTAAGAGATTCTTGAGGAAGGGGGTACTTGATGATTTCTCACATTAGGAAAAACAATCATGATCTGGATTTCCAGATGCTGACTTCCATAGTAGTAGTGTGAAAGAGTAGTAGTGAAAGATGGTCCTTTTTTCATTTGGGCACACTATAGGGAATCTCATTCTGTGCTTTTATGGATGTGTGGGAATTGGAGTGGAGGCTGTCAGGGATGTCCTCTTCTGTGCAAACTTCCAAGACACAAAAGCTGTTTTCATATTCCTAAGTACATAATTTCAGATTTGGACAAAAATTTACAGCAGTAAACATGAATTTCAAACTCCAGTGGTAGTGGTAGCATTGTTCTTTATCTACAGTATTTTCTTAATTTGTTATAATAACTCTATCTAACGGTGGTAAACTAAGGTGTCCAAACTTAGAACTCAAGGCAGTTATAGTTTCCCTCAGCTAAAGACTGTTAGATATGAACATAAATATGTGACTAGTGACTTTTATCTATAATACAATATAGATCTCAATTTTCTTGATTTTTATTTTAGTTTTGTAATTAAGAAGAAATAGTCTATTTAAAGAAACGAATTTATGCTCTGTGTTGAATAGTGAATTATTCCACTACTGTTTTGGTTTTTTATTGCAGAACAACTCAAAGGCCCTACATTATTTTACCTAGGAAATAACCAAAAGAAAAAAAAAAAGGGGGGGGGGCGCATTTTTCACAGGAAAGACAATCAGTATTTAGCTCCTTCCATTTTTGTTGGCTTAGTAATATTTGTCTGGATCAGTTCTTCTGGGAGGATGTGTGAGAGCAGGGTAGGAGGCTAGTGAGAGATGTGGAAATGCAGAAGCTTAGGCAAGCATGGCAGTGAGAGCATGCAAAGCTCTAGGTCAATGGCTGGCAGATGGCTTATGAGCTGAGGAGGCTGCTGGCAGATGGTATTGACAGTGTGGACAAGACAAAGATTTTGGCTACAGAAAGGGAGCTTTGGAAAGATGCTAGAAGTTTATCTTTCCTGATAAGAATACTGTCCAATTTGAATGCACATCACATTTTTCTTGGGTTTTTCTTGGTTTGTTTTTTTTTTTTTTTTTTTTTTTTCCACAAAAAAGGGAAAGGGGGTTTTTTTTTTTTTTTTACCACAGAAAAGGTAGAGAGGCTTTGCTGCTTTAGGAAAGAAAGAGTGACTGAAACAGAGATTGTGAGGTCTGTTATTTGGTCTAGTTCCCAAATTCTGACCATTCAATAACAACAAAACCCCCTTACTATGTGTAATTGGCACGTAATTATTTGTGATTACTAGTCTGATTCCTCTGCTGCTCTCACTGTTACTGAACTAATTACGCCTCTTATGCAACATTAGCAAATTAAATCATTCCAATTATCCACATTTATATCCTTGTGCTTTCTCTACTGCCACAGTTCCTTCTCATCACCCTGTGTGACGGTGCCAGTCACACTTTCATTCGCAACCTACTTTCTTCGTAGGCAATTAGTGGATGCTGGGGCTGGGCGGGCTGTGGGCCCCTTCCCAGTCAAGCAAGTGCCTAAAGCTGCTGCTTATGTTCCTGTGGCTGGGGAGGGTGAGGAACGGGGGTGGGTGGGGCACACAACTCTGTGTGTACCCCTAAATTCAGATGTCTTAAAGGCAGAAAGCTTATAACTCCCAGAGGGATTTAGAGAAAAGAGAATCCCTTCCCATGAAGTAAGAAATGGCTTAAAATGTCACTTTAGACACACAAAAAAAGACAGCTGCTACTCAGTTTGGAGTTTGTTCCATTTAGGATGCCAAAATACAATGGGCAGTGAACTCTTAAAGAAGCTGAAAATATGGTGGGAAAGCACATGGTCTGCTATAGATGTGTTAGCAACGAACCTCTGAGCTGGCTTGGTAGCAGTGAGAACAAGGGGTTTCAGAAACAGGTCATACCTTCTTTCTGGGCGTGAGAGGGCACCAACACAGCTGATGCTTTTTCAGGTGAGTGGTGGTTCTCCATTAGGGGCATGACAGCCTTGGATTGTCCTGATGCGCCTCACCTGGGGCCTCCCCACCTTGTGCCCTTGGCCATGAGGAGCCATTGCAGCTCAGCCTGGGCTCTTCTGAGCTGTGCCTTTGTGCAGCTCGGCCTGGGCTCTTTACTCCTTCCTGGAGGTCTCCCAGAGCTGTGCCTTTGTGCAGCTTGGCCTGGGCTCTTCACTCCATCCTGGAGCTCTCCCGGAGCTGTGCCTTTCTGCAGCTCAGCCTGGGCTCTTCACTCCATCCTGGAGCTCTCCTGGAGCTGTGCCTTTGTGCAGCTCGGCCATAGCTTCTCTGTCTGAGCATGGGTACTGCTGCTCTGCACCCTTCAGGGAGCAGCTGGCCCTTGCCCTGCTCTGACATGTGCAACAACGTGGCTTGAAGCCTCAAGCTGTGATCTGGATGCCAGCCTCTGTGGAGCTGAGTTGACTTTGTGGGAGTGAGGGCTCGGAGTTGGAATGGCTGTGTGCAGCCCTCAGTGCCGGGAGCTGGCACCCTCAGGGGAGGGCCAGGCCTGCAGCCCCTTCCGAGGCTCTGCAAGAGGGAACTGGAGCTGCTGCTCCTGCTGGTGTGCTAACGGCTAAGGCAGCTGGCAGAGGGCTTTGCTTATTGCTCCAGAATAACCTCTGTGCTTTTCCATTCTCCCTCATCAGTGAGGTATTGCTGGAGCTGTGATGTAGATGTACTACTTCATGAGTTGTAAAATATCGGCATTACTGTTTTCATGGGATTTGGGCTGCATTGCATACTTAGAATATTCACCTTCATAGTGTTGTGTGGAAAATCACACTGCGAAAAACCAGGGTCCACAAAGGAGCCAGAAGTTCTGCCATTTGATTTGAATAAAGGGAGAGAGCCCCCTGGGCCACACCCCTGCGGGTCTCAAGTTTTTGAGGCCGCAGATTCCATTTGTAGTGAACTCCCTGCCGCTTATTGCCTTCCTCGTTTCCCTGTTGGTGAGGTGCCAGGACGGTGCAGCCTTCCCGAATCGCCTAGCACATATTCCCCCCTGAACGCGTGTGGTCATCTTCCCCTTTCAGAAGTTCACGCTGTCTGGGTTCTGCAGCGAACTTGCACGACGGGATGTTCGTGCAGACCCCCACAGCGTCCCTCAGTACCCAGAGGTTTTTCAGACCGAGTCGTTAGAGAGCACATTAACACCCATTTCTCACACCAGTCTTATGGAACGTTACCATTCAAACCAGAATCTACAAAGCAGAGATGCATCCCTGCTCTGCTGCCCAACAAACAACTGTCGGATCTGTTCTGTTCCTCCGTGGGGACAGCGACCCGCAGCTGCCAGCCCTGGCTTCGCTCACCTGGGCAAGGCTGTGCAGTGCGGCTTGGGGGTTGAGGATGGAAAGAAAAGGTATTTATGGTATCCCTGGGTGTAACTTTTGTCTTTCACTTCAATATTTAATATGCTGTATCAAAAATACTGTCTGCTTACCAAATATTTGACTGCAGAACAGCTCTTCTCTGTTGCAGAGGATTTACTGTTACCTGGTTAGGCCTCTGAGTCATAAGGTAAACATATGCTTTGAATATCTTGTTGTATTTTTATTTCTTGCTGTAACAAAATCTCCCTTTGTTACTGTAATATCTATTTCTGCTGATTTTCAGATGCAGCAACTTTCAACTACAAGCCAACAAAATATGTATTTTTAGCATTTATCCTTAGGAAAGGAGCATGATATACTCTCAATAGGAAGGCCTAAGTAGAAACATGAGGAGACAGAAACATAAAATAACTTTTCAGCAAGAATCCAGTGAGGCCTAGGAAAGAAGTTGGTTTCCTTTGCCTAGGCCTTTTAGAACTTAGAAGAGACTAGAGAGCAAGTGTCTGTCCAGGTTTGAGCTCAGACTGAAGTAGGAAGATGGCAAGCACAGAGCACCTCTGCACCTTTCAGACTTTTCTGAATTACTTTTTTCCGTGTGCAGAGCTGAGGTGAGAAGGGTTGGTAACTAGTCAGACAGAGGAGTTGTTCCCTTTCTTAATAGGTAAGAATCTTGCTTTGTAGGAGGGCCAGAAGCAGATATTTAACTTGTTTTGTTTGTCTTTATGGTATTTCCTCAACCAACAATGCTAATGCTGTGTGCTAATGACCTAATCTGGACTTCTTAGGACAGTGCTTGACAGAACATCCAGCATTGCTGAGCTGTCATGGCAGGACTATATTGTAGAAAACCCCTAAACTCAGCAAAAGTGTCTTTAGGAAAACCGGGCCACGTACTGTATTAGCACACACTGCAAGTCCATGGTGTTTGTCACTGCAGTGGAGATGGTGCTGTATTCCAGAGCAACAAATTTACATGAGGAGAGGCTCAAACCACACCTGCCTGCATGGCAGTAGCAGTGAAGAGCTCTGTATGTTTGTCATGATGGGTGAAATTTAGGATGGATGACCAATCTTGCAAGGATCTCTTCCAGATTCTCACATAAGTTCATGTATGAATCTTCTGGTTAATGAACAAGTGAGGAGTTTTCATTAGCCAAGTTAATTAGCTCTGCTAGCAGCCTAAGGAACTTCCTGGTTCCCTTGGCTTCCTCCTTGAAGAATGTAAATGACTGAGAAGGAATTGCTTCTATGTCTTTATTTTTAAACTTGCTGCTTTCTGGCCTTTTGAATGTGGGCAGCAGCTGCAAGATTTAGAAATTAGACTGGTGAGGAATACTCAGAGGATTTCTGTTGAATGGTGTAGACTGTTTTAATGCCCTCTTTGTGGGGACTGCTTTCGATCTCTGACAACTAGAAAGTCTGAACACAAGCTTTTCATTAATTAAATGCAAGCTGGTTGAGTTTATGTGGTAATAATCTGCATCAACAGGTGAATTTCAGTCAGTACTTACTAATGGTGCTGTACAAGGTGAGTGATGTTTTCTTAATACTAGCAGCTAACCTTGTATTG
The DNA here is from genome assembly GCA_013397075.1 of Rhabdornis inornatus. Taxonomy (NCBI): domain Eukaryota; kingdom Metazoa; phylum Chordata; class Aves; order Passeriformes; family Rhabdornithidae; genus Rhabdornis; species Rhabdornis inornatus. Next base: position 3,264,243 of record VWZS01008407.1, on the reverse strand, counting down.
AGCATACCAGTGTTAGTAACAGCTGTTAGTTCTACTCTTCAATTTTCATCTCTTTAATGAAAGTTTCTGGCAGTTATAAAATGTTTTTTCCAGTGGTTCTGTGATGATTCGGTATTCTGCTTTTGAAAAAGTAAAGTTTTGAAGTTGCATACTTATTAAATTTACTGGTATCTTCTTGACAAAATATTCTTGGTGTTAACTGCACTTCTCAGGTACTGCAGTTCTGGAAGCAGGATTACAATGTTTAGTGTGATTCTGCCATCCATTATCACCAACACCACCTACTTCTGCAGAGCTGTAGCAGTGGGTGTGATGCTGTCTGGTGCACATTATTGGCCTGCAATTCTGTACACAGGAAGAAAATAAACATCCGACTTGCAATAATGTGGTTACACATTTTAATTTAATTTTGGGATTAATATTCAGATTGATAATTCAGGAATGTTTTTTTAAAATGGGAAATTGCTCTCACATGGAGAAGTGCAGCTTTTTCCTCTCATGGCATGTATGGCTGAGGCAAGGTGGCAGCATTTGGTCAGCAGGGCATGCTGTTCACAGTGTGCCAAAACCTCCTTACTTGGTCAAGATAGCATAGAATTTGGTGTAGACATCTGTTTGTGTCTCAGCCAGCTTAATTGCTGTGACCCTAATGAATCCTCTTTTCCAGTTCAAGGCAAGCTGAACCAAATAAAATACGTGTGTCTTTCAGAATGACATGAGGGAGGAGAGCAGATGCTATCCTAGTGCAAGGGCTTATTTCATACTCTGAATGGGATATGATCAAAAAATTGCTGGTAGGTTTTCTCAGGCATAAAGCAATATTCATCAGTCCAGTCATGTTACCATATAATGTTACTGTACACACCAGAGATGATGGCAAATGCTCTGTAACTGATGCTAAAAGATGCAAATATTTGCTGTATTTTGTACACAGTGATGAAAAGTTGTGACAGGGACCAAAGACTCCTTTTATGATAGCAGCCATCTGGTAAAATAGAAAGGCACAATATTTGTGCAGGATGGCTTACAACTTTAAGGTAGGCTAAAATGCTGCCAGACTTGCTCTTGTTGCTCCTTTCTGATTAAGCAGAGTCCTGCACTGCTTTTTCTACACATGAGGATGACTGATAAGCCTCGGGTCACATTTGAGCTGATATTCATTGGCCAATATCTATTCTTAGTTAAATAATGAGCAGACTTTGTTGAAGTAGTGTAAGGTTCTAGAATGTCTGCACTGAAGGGTTTCATCTTGCTCAGGGATGAATATATAGGTACTTGGTTCCTTCACTGCCTCATGACCTTTGTTGTTTTAGAAAGGATGAGGGGGGGAAGCCCTTGTCTCTCAGATACTTCTCATTCCTGAATTCCTCAGAGCTCATCCAGCTTTCATTATTCTCCCTCTGGAATGCCTGTGTGAGCCTCTCAGCCCCTCTGTCTCGTTCACTTGGCAGCCTTCCTGTCCCATAGCCAGTGCAGGTTCCTGTGGTGGCACAGGTCCTTTGCTTGGCCCAAGGCAGGAGGCTGCTGCATGTGTGCTGTCCTGTCTGGACTAAGTTTTCCCTAATGAGGCCAGTTATTCTGTGACAGGTGCACATATAATAGTTATTGGAGAGAAGAATTTAAATTACAAAACAACTTAATTCCCTTACAGCTAACCTCAAAGGAGCACAAGCTTAAATAACCCTGGCTAGATTTTGAGCTGCATAATGTATAAATAACCTGCACTGCAATACATAAACGCATGAAGCATATATTCAAGTTCAAATAGCCTTATTTCTTGCACTGTGACTGAGAAGCAGCAAAACGACTAGGATCTCTTAATCAGACAATTAGTTCCTCTGAGGGGAAGGGACTGTTTCTCCATGCAGGGATTAATGTCTTTAGGGGCTTTATAGTAGGTTTTGTCCATATTACCAAAACACAAAGCAAGTGGTAGCTTTCTTTAACATAGTACAAGATGAGGCTGAGATACCCATGATGACTTAATTAGATCTGTCAGCTGTTCTTAATTCTGTTAAGCATGGAACTTGGGGTGTCTGGGTGGGAACAGCAGTTTGGGGTGAACTTTGTTAGACTCTCAGGTTGATATAGCAGGAGTCTTTTAACCTTTATTCCTATGGAGCACACCTCTGTAGTAACATGAAGTTGTTCTGAGATTCTGTGCTACTGATGGCTGACACTCAGCCATACAGACACAACATACCAGTGTCTTTGGAGTTGTAGATCTGATGAGATTGAACACATTCACCTCTCAGTTAAAGCAGACAAACAGCAGTGAAAATGGAGGAAAGTGAAAGATGGTATTTGCAATAGTAGTTGTGGGCTTCCAGTAGCGACCTGCTGCAGGGAGATTATTTCCTTAATTTTTGTCCTGTGATTGTCTTTAAGCCAGGCTGGCTGTAAGACAGTGACAGACCAGCTGTTACTCAGAGGGGAAATCCTACAAAGCTTGGCTGGAGGCAGATGACCTTTTCTTCTCAAATGCTGACATTATTCTGTGTTTTATATTTCAGACTTTGATTGCTAAGACAGGTTTGACATGAGCTTCCAGGCTGATATTCTTCTCAGCTCTACCTTAGGAATTCGGGGTCCCTCTGATGGCCTGTTAGAGGTCTCCACACAACAGCTATAGCTCCAGTATTTCCAGTTCAGCTAAACCAAAGAATCATGGCTTAGCTTTGCCTTTGGAACATAGGATGACTCAAGTCAGCCAACTCTGCTTTCAAAAAATATTGCTTCAAGTGGTTGCAGCCTGAAGTAAATGATTCCCGTTGGAACTCTGGTGGAACCCCTGGAAGGGTTATCAGCAGATTATCTAGTTTAATACCTCTTCCAGACCCCATGTCACATCCTGCACTTCCCCAAAACTCAGTGCCACTAAGGTTCTGTTGTCTCCCAGTCCTTTATTGAACCTGGGGGTGAGTCAGCTCCCTGGGGCACGTACATTCCTTTCTGACTGTGGCAGCCTGTTCAGGCGTTGCCTCTGTGAGCTGAGAGGACGTGCAGTCCTGTTTGCGGGGCTGGCACAGTACCTGCCCTCCCCTTCGGGCGGGTACAGCCTTTGCATAAAGGATGAGGAGGCTGTCAAGACACTGGCACAACACCTTGCCCTGGCCTGTAGGTTTTGGCCAATCTTGCCTCTTATCTCCGTTATCTCAAAGCGTGTGCTATGTTCTCAGTGCAGCAGCCAGGTGTAGGGGACTTCTGGAGAGAAGAGGAACGAAGGAGGCTGGTGGTGGTTCTGTGAGCTTCTGGGGTGCTGCCTTTCTTCTTTCTCTGCTTTGGGTTTGTCTGACAGCACTGGAAGAGATGCTTTTTTCCACAGCTTTAACATCTGACTGGGTTTAGTAGCTTCTGGCTTGTGTTTCACTTAAATGTGTAAGTTTAATGGCTGAAAATACTGTGTGAATGATAAATATTTAATAATATATTGAAGTTTTGGGGAGATGCTGCAGTAATTAGCAAATGCTGGGAAAGTCAGAATCAACATACAGAACATCAGAAAAGCTGAAGGATGATTTTAGAAGCTATACAAGACACTGCTAGAAATTAATGGCATTGTCTGGAGTGCATCAAATTATATTAATTATTATTATTATTAATATTGTAATAAACCTTGATCAGTAGATTTTTATCTGGTCATCTTTTATGCTATACGTGTTCACAGTGGGAAGACTGGGACATGTTTCTACTGTAGCAGCCTTGTAGTATCTGTAGATAACAGAAGCTTCTGGTGCTGTTTGTATGTTTTCAATTCTGTTGGCATAATCTGGTTCAATACATTCAGAAGCTTTTTTAAAAGCAAAGATACTGGGCAAAGCTGCAAAAATTTTCCATTTCATTCCATAGTCATTTTCTAAACTAGAGCGAGAAAGGAGCTTTCCAGAACTCTTTATTTTCACTCTGTTTATTTGAATTGCAAAGACCAGTGTTAAAGATTATTTTGTAAATTCCATTCTTTACTCAGCTCTTACAGGAGAGGCAAATGTCCATCTGAATTCAGGCCTGTTGGGCTGGTTGTACCACAAACATTTTTTGAATTTTAGAATTTTTTTCAGAAGAGTTTCAGATACAAGAACTGCTTGAATTGCATTTTGATGGTAACTAGTGTTTGCAATCCCCAAGATAACAGTACTGTCATAAGCTAGGATACTAGCTAGGTAACTCTTAGAAAAAACTATATGTTTCAGTAGATATTTCTTGTCCTTGAAACTAGTTAAAAGAGACAAAGATAAATATTTAGTTCTAACCACAAAATTATCACATTCTATGTAAAGTATTCATAATGAAATTCTACTCATAATTCAACAAAGATTTTCTGATTAAATCACAAATGGACTTGTGATAATGGACACTTCTGCAGTGGTACTAGTACATGGATTTTTCTGGGAAAAGAAGGAAACTAATGTCTTTTGAAATCGACAGTTCTGGTTATGAAAATGGTAGTATTTTTCAAGTGCAGGTATCTCATACCACAGGAAGTAAATGTCATATATTTTCTAAATTCAGATTGCAATATGAGAAGTCTCTTTTTAAGTAATGGCAAATGAGCAAAATAGGACCACTGTAAAAGCACGTGAAATGAATTGGTGTGTATTGCAGCAGTATCTCAGACAAAACTGAATTTTGCAGACCTTTAATTACTAGTTAACTAGGTTCAAGATGGATCTGTATATAAGCTAAACAATAGATACAAAAGAGCATTATGCGGAACACAACATGCCTCTAACCATTGTTTGTTCCACTTGATTTGAAGTTCCACATAACAAGATGCCATTTGGACTGAGATTTACTGCATGCCTTACCTTTAGCAGTTATGCAGAATTTTTTTAATCATCTATAGTCATTACTCCAATGAGAAGTTAACTATTCCTAGGCTTTATTTTTTTTAGAAATGTATTTTAAAAATATGTTTCATTGTAGTAGATGGGAGTATAAACTCACTGCTCTTGGTAGCTGGAACTGAATAACTGCAGTCACTCTAAACACTTATGAGCACTATTTACTTTACTGATTTCAGGCATAGCTTGAGCTATATCTGCTTTGTGTATATGCACATACATAGGTGTTTTGAAAGTCTCTTTCTATCTGCATGATCTTTGAGTTAGGTTGGACAGTTGGGCATTTGCTGGGCAGTGAGTGTGATGCCTGGAAAGGCTGACCTGGAACAGAGACTAGGCAGAGTAAAAGGAATAAAATAGGTATGAATCAAAGGTATGAAAGAGCCCAGTTGCTTTCTGTGATCAGTAGATGTTTATTTGTGGAACAAATGGCACTGACAGTTCATCAGAACTTAAATTTGCAATCCACATTAGAAATTCAGTAATATCTTTCATCTGTACTTGCAAATATAAATTGCCCTCTGCAGAATGGCTTACATGAATTTCTGAGGAAACTGTCAGAAAGGGTATTACAGCATGTTTTTCAAGAACTAAAATGGCTTCAAAAGAATCTGCCCCATAAGCTTATGGAGGAGCTGGAGCAGTGCTGCTTTGATTCTTGTCCCAGCTTCTTCCAGCTTTTCTCACTCGGTTGGTCTCAACATGCAGAACAGAGTGAGGGACTAGAAAAGCTTTGGTTGTGAGGCTTTCAGTCCCAGACAGGAGATGTAAAGCTCTCGGGGCTGCACAGCAGGACAGAAAGGACAGCTGGGTAGAAATAAGGAAACAAGTAAACTGTTGGAGTATGTTACAGCTGTAACTTGTCACAAACCATTGGAGTTGCTTATTCTCTTCTGTGCTCTCCACATTTGTGCATATCCTGTGATATTTCATCTCAGGTCTGTGATCAGTAACAGCAGCATGGGATAAGTTTTCTTTTATTGCTGGAATGGGGGGGCATAGGTGCCTATTGCTTTTTGTTGTGATACTGCTAGTGCAGAAGAATGAGCAGAGAAATGGTGAAATGCTTGTAGATTAGTGCTGGTCCTCTTTCCCCACTCCTAAAGAGGATGGTTTGGTGGGTTTAGGGCACTCTTTCAACAACAGGAGAGCAAATAGGGGATCAGGAGCTTAAATTTCCACCTACTCAAGTAGGACTACTGAGCCATGTGCTGTGTCATTGTAGACTTGAAAGGGTTTACTTTCATTACAGAATAGAAAGTAAAACAGGTTGTTTAATTGAAAGTAATCCATAGACACCTACAATGTATAAATCCAAGAATAACTGGGCTGTTAGAAGAAAGATCAAAGAGTGTTTTTCACCTTCACTGTTGGATTCATTATAAAAATGCATGATTCATTACACTTTAAGTGTCACGTGCATCTACTGAATTTGCAGATTAAGCAGACATCAATTTTAAAAAGAGTCTATATTTTATCAACAAAAAGTATCAAGTTGTACCAACTTTGGAATATTAACTAAAAAAAGATCTCTTGCTTAGATCTGATGAAAACATAATTTCATTATGCTTCATATAAAACTATTTGGACCCATGTGTAACAAGGGTCCCTGCTTTGAGCACCTTGCTTTCACAACTTCTAGTACAAGGAGAAGCAGGTCTTCTTCAGCAGGTGGGGATTTGCACAGATGGTGAAGTACAATTCTCTTGATACTGGTTATGTGTTAGCCCCTATATTGCCTGCAAGTTGGTTGTTTCAAGCCAGGTCACAGCCCCTGCACACTGAGAAACCAAACATGGAAGTTCTGACTATTATCCCCATTAACCTGGAATGGAGAACAGACATGACCATTTTCACTATCATAACAGTCTGGGAAGAAATGATTAAAAAAAAAAGAAAAAAATCTCCTATTTGTTTCATTGTTTGTTGCCTGGCAAACTGTCAAGGGAAGGTTAGAGGATGCCCACTCATCAATACAAGAAGGTGATAAATGTCAGATAATGTTTTGTACATATTTCCCTTGTAAACACTTTGCTTTAATGTATGTATGCTTGTTTTAAAATTAGATGCATTGAAACACACAATTTCTGTCCCTCAGCCGATTTCTGTGTTTCATGAGACATAAATGTGTAGAGTTTTATGATGGGAATTCTTTGTGGATGCACAACCTGAAGTGTATCAGCATGATGGAAGTAGCAGTAGGGAATATTGTCCTGCTTGTAATCAGTCAAATTTTGGCAGGCTTTAAAGGTGTAGCTGTATTTTATTTATTTATGTATTTTATTTTATTTAAAGGCATAACTGTCCAGTTGTATTAACTTAAAGGAAAAAACTGTCATCTTAAAGAGCCTGTGAGATTTTCAGAGTGGCCATGGCTGAGTTTGGCGAGCTACAGTTTGTTCCCCCTCCCTCAGGCCCTATGGGCAGTGGGTCGGGTCCAGGTCTTGGCTCCAGCTCAGGGCAGCCCTCTCTGAGCTGTGAGCTGCTGCTGGGCACTTGCTGTGCCACTGCTCAGGATTTGATCAGCACATGCATATTCCTGACAGTCCTCTTGCCATGTTCTTGGTGCTCTGGAGAGAACCACGATGTCTCCTTGCCAGCATGGCTGTTGGATCTGACTGCATTCCTTGGGTTTGACCTGAGGAAGGCAAAGGCAGGCCAGATAGGACCTTCTGACTGGTACACCCAGATTTTTGTAAGGTGCAAATTAATACCTTTTCTAGCAGCTGTTGATAAAGTGGTTCTCAAGGAAGTGCTAACTGTGGGCATAGCTCAATCCAGAGGAAAAAAAAAATTTGGAAGTGCCTTATATGAGTAGTCTCCTGCATTTAGAAATAGGCAGGGTAAGGTAACTTATCCTTTAATGGATAAGTTAACATGTTTGTGGAAAACTTCTACACAGCACATTGGGAAAGAGGAGTATCGCAATTGACTCAAGAGACAAGACACCACAGGCTGGGTTTCAAAGATATGCAGTATTTAATTACTGTCCTGATAGCGACATAATCACAGTGTCCATCCAGTGCTCATGGAAACCAGTTCTGTTTCTAAGTGTTCAGGGAGGTCTGGACCAGGATACAGTCTACGCCTGTGTTTGTGTTTGCTTAACAATAATATTTTTGAGATGTGACTAAGTAACATTAGATATTTGCATACTGTCTCTTACCTGGAAAATTAATGTAACTGCTGAAAATTAATTTAAAGCAGATAACTGCTTTGACAGATCAAAACCACAGAAATGTCAAAAGCTGCATGTCTTTCTTTCTGCATTGTTGTAAGGCATACGGTTTTGGTGATGAATTCCCCCTGGAAATGAAGCTCAGCTTCGTTGCTACGGTATCTCCTTGCACTGAGTGGCAGGGTGCTATAATGGACATGGGCACATGAAACATTGAGAGAGCAGGCAGGGTGTGTGTTACAGTGCATTGGTTACTCTGCAGCACTTGCTGTGTGTGTTCTTATCCTGCAAATCCCCTGATGGACCAGGTTTCCTGCTGGGGGAGAGCCCACACCAGTTCCATTCTCCAGCCACACCAGAGAGCCCCAAGTGCTGTAAGTTCACAGCCCGGCTGACTTTGCAATAGTTCATTGGCATGCTGAGTCTTGCTTTCTGGTATTTGTAACAGAAAAGCTTTTTGAATTTCAGAGGAAATAAATTTTGTTTGATACCCAGTTACACTGGGACAATGTTTCAGAAAATTCTTTAGAAATAATTAAGCACTATATAACTTTGGGGAATTGTAAGACTGACAGATGTGCTGAAAAGTATCCATAATGTCTTGGCATATGCATGCTAATATATTTCAATGTCTTTATCTTTAATCTATTCTCACTTTTCTTGCCTCTGTTGCACCCTTTCCTCCCTTCCCCTTGACTAGGAGCTTTGCTGTGCTAGCAAACAATAAAATTTGTTCTTTGTGAGAGGAGAATATTTTCCTTTTGTGCAAGATAACCTTCTTATATGCTGGCCCTTCTGCTTGTGCCCTGAGGGGTTACTGGAAGGGGTTTCCAGAAGTGGAATGTCTCCAGCAGCAAACGAGCTTTCAGACCCACAGTTGTGGTCACTTAGTAATTTCAGCTGAGAAACCTGGCTGTTGAGGCAATACATCATCATGGTGCAGGTGCAATTGTAAGCTAAACTCAGTAAAAATATTTTGCATATTAAAAGTTGTTTTTAAACTTATTTCAAGGCAATTCATTTTAGTTTTCTGATGGAAATATGCTGTCTAGTCAGCAAGAATTTAAAGAAACATGTTTTGCTAATCTCTTTGCTGTCATGAAGCACATTAGAACCTGCAGGACTTCTAGGGCATGTGTCTTGTCTATAAAAGGGTTATCTGATGTAGAAAAACCCATTGAGTTTGTTCCTGCTTTCTTTTTATTACAGGTAATCTTCCAATCACATGATGTGAACAAAAGTGGCTAGAGGATTTCTTTCAGTTGAGGAAGATGCCAGCCACTCAATGAATTCTGTTTCTTTGAGCAGTTTTTAAGTTAAGGATAGATGTAAGATGAATTTTTTTGTCCAAGTGGGATTTTATGCACAGCATATTCAAGCACAAAGAAATTTTCTGATATCATTAGGGGACAGTGCTGGTCTCGGTCTTACGACGTAGCCATCGGCAGTCAAGTTGTAACCAGTATTATGGTCCAGGACTTGATTTATTTTCTTTTTCTGTTCACTCTAATACTTTGCTGTTTATTTTAGAGAACTTTTCTGCACCCAGTTCTCAAAATAATTATGCATTTGAAATAAACAGGCATCATAACCAACAGAACACGATCTAAAGGGATAATTAGCAAGAGGAGAAGAATCCTCAGAAGTACAGGCAGTTCCAGAGCAGCCAAACCAAGCTGTGCTGAGCTTTGAGCGGGGAAGGTGCTGTTGGGGCAAATACTCCATGGGATAACTGAGCATTGACACAGACCACTGATCCTCAGAGACCTTCTATGTTAGATATGTTGGGAAGTGGAATCATTGCTCTGTGTGCTGTGGCTCCTTTGGCTGGCAGGACGACAACTGCAACAGACTGTCAATATCATGTGCTCAGCTTTACTTTTTCCCCTTAGGGTATTGCATGTTTAGCTCAGCTGGTGAAGCCCAGCACATCTCTACTTGATCTCTGTTTGTCCCCATAACTACATGTGCTCAGTAGGCTACTTTTGGACTAGTGCTCTCCAGCTGTATTACTCCTTATACTACAAATAACTGCTGCAGCAAGGAATGAATGTTTCATTCTGGTAGTTAAAAATAGCTTCATAGATCACATATTTAATTTTTTTTTTTCTTTGGCTGCTTGCCTGTACTCTGCCAATAGACATCATTGGGCTGTGACGCTCTCTGATTTCTTATATTTAATTTTGGGTCCTACCTGAGGGGAAATGATTACTTTGTACTTACCAGACAAGACAGCAGTACTTGTTCTTCCTTTGTTATACTTATCATGGGTCCAGTTTGAATTATAATAATCATACTTTGTTTCTAATTCACAGCTGCATGGTGAGTTGAATCTTTGTCTTTCAGTCTCTTTTTGCTGGTGCCATCACTTCTGATGTCTCCCATGCAACATAATTTATTTGTGAGCTTAAGTGCTATTTCATATCATCACACCGCATCATTCTGTGTTACTTTCCTCTCCTGGAGACCTTCTTCTTGCAGTACAGAGTGTGGTGGGGTTTTGTATTTGCCATTACTGTGCATTGACCAGCTGATTCTGGACTGGGTTTTGTCTTCATTGTTTTCAGTCCAAGTGTGACCCTTTAATCAGGCTTAATAGATAGTCTGCTTTTTTATTGTTAATCTTCCTGTAATCCATAACTGATGGCCACTGCTAAAATTGGTGATGTTAAAGGAGAACATACAGAACATGTAATTGTTGTCTTTTAACAACTGTAGTTTTCTCTCTGCTTTTTCCTGTAACTACTGTTAAGTCTGCTGTGGATTTTGATTTGTATAACTAAATAGTGCTCCTACTTTTTAACCATGGGATAAAATATCTTAGTTAAAATCACATCAGATTTGTCCCTCTAATGGGGACAAGGCACTTGAAGGGTCAGACTCCTAGTTTACTGTGTGGATTGCAAATACTCAGGAAAATGTGTTTTCATTAATATTCATGGAACACTCTCATTCTGCAAACACTTGTGTGAACAGTATTTGTCAGAATCTACTTATTATACCTAAGCCTCCAGTAGAAGTTTAACATCCTAGGCCAGCATTTCTTTCAAGGCTGTAACAGGTTATTCATTTCGTCAAGCAGGCTGTTTGCAACACTTTGTGTTTAACTGCATGTCAGCCATAGGAAATCACGGATAAGCTACAAGATTGGCTTCTCCATGGGAATTCATGTCGGCTTGCACACAACTTCTTTAGCTAACTCTATTACTGTACAGTTATTATCAAGTAGATATATGTGGTGCTGACAGCTCCTGACAGGAGAATGCCTTATTACATAAAGTTTGCAAAGAAAAAACCTTACAACATGACAATCTTTTATGCCCAGAAAGCTACATATTGGACAAGAATCCACATAATTAATATTAATTGTAATAAAGTGTGACAATCAAGAAAAAATAACATAAGTCTGCTCGTAAGTTAATACCTCAATAGAGTGGAAGGAATAGAGCCAGCCAGAGATGGATGATGGAAGAACACTGGTGCTTGAATAATTCATGGGAAAGCACTGTATACTGCATGTGAGGTCTGGAGCCTTTTAAAGGCCTATGAATTAGATGATGAAATTCACTCAGTTCAGGTAAGTAAGAGAGGAGAATGGGGAATTCATATGTGATGTAGCATAAACTATTAATAAGAGTTAAAAGGTCATGTACTTCCTATGTCTAGTGTGAATGATCAGGAACAAAAATTGCCAAAAGATGTATGTAATTTTTAAGGAAACAAAAGCAAATATGACCTTTGTAAAAGCTTTGATAATTTGAAGACTCGTTAGCTGCATATTTTGGCATTTAAAGAACCCCAGACTATTCCAATTGTGAACAATATGTACAGTGGGTATTAAAACAGAGTATGAAGTCTGCAGGAGCAGTAGGTGAACAGCACTGTTACATAGTTTGGGCTGTAATTGGAGGTGAGTGTGAGAAGATAAATTCTTGTGTGAATCCCATCACTTGCAGGAATGTTTTGACCTCATGTAATATTGCTTCAGTAAATTATGGCCATGCTCTTTAAAAAGAGAAGCTGAAAACAAGGAGGTAATGCTATGGGGGACAGAGTGGTAAAGATGTCTTGTGCTGAATGAGGATTCTGCTACAGATGTGAACAAGGATGTTTCTGGGGAAAACATAGTTTGGTAGAGAAACCATTTGACCTGAAAGAAAAATATGATTGAATTTTTAGGTTTGCCAGCAGGATATAATAATGAAACTTGAAATCTGCTTGTTTTCCAAAGTCAATTACTTTGACCATTAGCCTTGTCAGTGATCAGCCAGGCCTGTCCTCCCTTCTGTGGCTATGAAAAGGTGTATCTGATGTTTACAATGGTCTGATGGATGTTTCTGGGCAGTCCCTTTTCATTTATTCAAACAGAACAAATCAAATACTGCAATGCCTAAGTAGGAGAGTTTTTGGTTATTGTTTTGTCTCTGCAGTTATCAGTCTACCAATTTTCTCCTGGCCAGTGAAGCTGTTGATTTTGTTCTTACCAAGAAAGTAGAAAGAGGAGTCTTAGGTTTGAGGAGAGAAAGGCTAAGCAAGTAAACTCTGGGCTGCAGAGCACATCTGTGCAGGTCTGAGACTGGCAGCATTGCTTCCAGCTCTGTAGCATAAGGCTCTTATGAGGAACAGGCCTTTGAAGGCCCATTTCTTTGAGATCATTGCAGGACAGTTCTTTTCCAGTACAATCATTCAAGAGCATCTGCCTCTGTGGCAAAAGCCAGAAACATAGGAATCCATTCTTAGAAACAGTAGGAACACAGAGTCTGTGGCAGTGGGTACACCTTGGGCTTGGGGAACGAGGTACTGCAGTTCTGATCATCCTCTGTCAGATATTTGGATAGTAAACAGAGTTGATTTTGCACTGCCTTCTCTTTCTTGTTTCTGATGTGACAGATTTGTGTTAATGTATATAGTTGCACCATAGAGGTTGTCACAGGGAAGTGAGAAGTTCTGGCAGCTGAGTAAAGGGTGTTTGGGAACTATCAGTGTTGGGAATGGTGTGGGAAATAATTTGGAATCTGGGTATGAGTGTGTTGTTTCTGCCTTCAACACTGAAAGAGCAAACGATATAGTTTCATCTTGCAATTCAACTGAATTGTATGAGTAGTTGGCACTCTGCATTACTATTGTTTTGACTTTCAACAAATAAAGTTGTATGGAATGGGTTCTAATACAATTAGAATTTTCTTGGTTATCTCTAACTACAAGAATTAAGGGTAAAATTTTTCTGTTCTCTCATCTGGGGTTGTAGCTGAGTGGGAGCACTGCCTTGGTGGTCTGCCTGTTACAACACCTTGAAACAGTACAGAAAAATGTTCCTTTCAGCAGAAGAACTTATTCCTACAGAAAGAGAAAATAAACATTGCAAATACATAGTTCCTTTAGCTGTGTACTGCACTAGCTGGGATATAGAGGCAAAGCACTTAGAAGCTGGTTTATTTTTCAGCAAGCATTTGTATTTGAGAAGCATTTGTGACAGGCAGTAGAATCCTTTAGTGCATCATATTCAGCATTTTGCTGTGGTCATTTCTACTAAGGAGCTGAAACTTCAATGTATTTAGAAATAGTACATCTACAAAACAGGGAATCTATCCCTGTCTAGGGAGTTGGGTAGGTGTCCGTAGTAATGGCAAGGTGATCACTGGAGACACATCAGATGTGATTGTAAAAGCAGATGGGAAAAGGCACTTAGCTGAAGAAAATCTGTTGCTTTAACTGAAGTGTTTCAGGAACATACTTTAATCCTAGCTTTTGGTGGAGTTAAGCTTTTGAATAACCAATAGGAGTTGGCTGGCAAGATGGTCTTTTATACGTGTATATGCTAATGTAAATGTCATAATGCAAATTTAAGCATTCAAGAACATTATGTGGATTTGGGAAAATCCCTAAAATTTTAATTCCATAAGCAAAATATTATTTTGGCAGCACATGACAGAAATAATCCTTCTCCCAGATGTTTCATACTGTTGCAGTTGAGACTAGTTGCATGGTTGTCTTCAAGACAGCTCTAAAATAACACAAAAGCTTCTTGGAATATGAAGCAACTCAATCATACAATGAAGGAAAGATCCACGTCTGAATTCTTAATATTGCTCGGTCTTCTGGGGAAATACAGTGGGGAACAGAGTCTTCACCAAGAGTAAAGTATGTCAGCTAGAGGACAAAGTCAAGAAAACTCTTGAAACCAAAGAAGGGAGAAGTCACCTTCTGCACATTTATTTGGATGCCATGGTGGACTGTGTGCCTGTGATCCAGGCTGGGTCCTGACAGCTGACTTGGGTGCTCTGTGGCTGGCAGAGAGGAGTCTGAATATTCAGACTCTTTCTTGAGCATTAAGATTTCCTCCCTTGGTTACATGCCTATCTTGCCAGTGAGTTCAAATGTAGTTAAATTGCCAGGTATTGAACAAAATGTACAGAAATACTTGGAAATGTGTTTGATGCATTGTTGCGAGAGGTGCGTATTCTCCATTTCTATTTCTTTCAAAACTGCAAGGAATCTTCAGGTAGAGAAATGCTTTTTGAAAGTAATTAAGTTTAAATGTTTCCTTTTATTGACCTATGTTTCAGTGTCATAAGCTGAACTCCATAAGGAGTGTGTGTTGCTGTGTGGGTGACTGAGCACAGCTTGCCCAGAGAGGATGTAGAGTCTCCCTCCCTGGAGATATTCCAGAACTGTCTGGATGCAGTCCTGTGCCACATGCCCTGGGCTGACTCTCTTGGAACCAGGAGGTTGCACTACATGACCCACTGTGGTCCCTTCCAGTCTTACCCATTCTTCAGTAAATTATGGCCGTGGGTGATTCAATGTTCATCAATATTCAAGATAATTCTTTACTGTTGCTCTTGTCATAGGTTTTATTAAATAAAAGGTGTATAGGTTTTATTAAATAAAGCTGTATGAAGAGAGCTTTATCCTTCCTCCATCTAGGACATGCAGCTGATGCCTTTCAGACTCATTGTGCTGCTTTTTCTCAAGCTGCAGTGAAGGCTATGACTGTTCCCTCTGTACTTCTGAGGTGGCTTTGCAGATGCACTGCTGCCACTGCAGAGCTCTGCTGCATTTGGGGGAATGCAGCAGTTGGACAGAGTTGGACAGACAGACAGCTGTGGCCTTAGCAGGCCATGTGTCCATCCTAGTGCACAAAGCAGAGCATGCAGGCATCTGTCCCTGCCAGGTCACACCTGCATACAGCCTGCTTAGGTGGGCATCTATAAAGTGCTGATTTTGGTTTATTTTCCCAAGAAGTAACTGGGAATTAATTTCCGAGTACTTTGCAAAACAAACACAAAAATCAGGTGTTTGTAAAAAAAGTATATTTTACATGTTCTAACAGATAGCTATCAGGCCACCCCTGAAACTGGTCCCAATTTGGTCACTGACCCATGGTATGGGACTGCCGGAGCAAAGCAACAGCTCTGTATCTTCCATGGCCAGTCCCCTCTGTGAGGAGCAGTGCTGGGTCCTCCCTGTGCATCATGGCCTTGCAAAGTGCTTCTGTAGGATTATTTGATGTAGCTGTGGGGTGTGTGTTCCTGACGTGCAGTGCTCAGTTACCTGGTTTTTCATAGCCAGTAATGGCTTCAGTAAGGACCTGTTGAACAGCCTCATGATAACAGTTGTCCTAGGAAAAAGGCAAAGTGTGACAAAGAGAGCTCTATGCACATGTGGGGGTGACACTAGCTATAACCTGGATGTCAACATCAGTGACAGCCTTCAGATGAGTTGTCTTGCTTACAGCTCTCTTTTGCTACTTGCTTTCCTGTAAACACACTGCTGTTTTTTCCCAGTTGCAGGGTAAATCAGATCTGGCATCATCTGTGCATGTGCAAGAGGGGATTTTCTATATGGCAAGAGTCTTGCTAAAGTTGGAAATTGTCCCTGTGGACCAACGCATCCTTCTGTGAGCAGTTTTCTCCTGGAATGCTGAGGATTTGCTTACGGTGAGTACAGTTGTTATAAGCAAGATATGAAATAGAAGGATATGAAAATAAAACCACAGGCTGGAAATCATGAGAGGTAGGACTTTCTATATTGCTTTATATAGCATATATTTTCTGACTTTGCTTTTCAGCAATTGTAAGCATTGCAAATTTTAAAATTTGCTCCATTACCTACTGGGTGGGGGAGGAGGACATGTTGTTCTCAATGTGGTTTCATGGTACAAAGCCCAACAAGTTCACTGTCACATGCAGCACTTTTTTCTCCTCATTCTTTCTGCCCTGGAGTTACCCTTAATTGTTTAATATGTTGTCATGCTGCAGTGCCTTGTACAATAGCTTTGCTTGGCTCCCTACTTGCATGGGGAGCAAAGAGAAGGAGGAGGATGGATTCCCCCTCGTGCATCTCAGTCCAGCAGTGGAGAGTCCTTGTTAGGTATGTTTGAGTTTGGGGGGAGTGGAGCAGAGTTGAGAGTGTGCTACAGCTTTGTGGGATTAGCAGAGGCTTGAGGGGCCCAATTTAATTGAGTGTTCTGGCTGTACTGCTTCTAATGTCCTTTGCAATTATGGATACAGACAATATCTGGTATCTAAAACTAGAGTGAATTTAGTATTTCAGATTTTGTAATATTGACCAGTAATAAAATAAAAATACAAGTGGAGGGAGAGGACCCTTATAAATTGATGTTTGGTCATATAATAGTTACCATAAGGGAGGGCTGAATATAAGAAGCTTAGAGTGAGGCTGGACCTATTCCAAACACTTTTTACACTCTCATGAAAAATTTAAGGAAATAGCATGTTGGGTACTTTCAACTTTAATTATGAAAAAATAAATTGTAAAATCAGAGTGTCTGGCTGAAATCTTTTGGACTCTTAACAGTAACATACCTTTCTATATGTCTAATGTAGTATGCAGTTACATGGGTTTTATTTTACACAGAAGCTAGAAAAAGTATAGATTTCTTTTTTTGAAAACACTGTTAGATAAGAAGCTTAGTTTGAATTTAATGACATCCTATGTGGCACTTTTTCCCATGTCCTAATGCTAAATGGAGGAAAAGAGGAAACATTTTATTTTCCTTCATCACCTTATGATACCAATATACTTTTTAGGCAGTCCTCTTAAATCCTTCCTCAGTAACATGCCCAGCCTTTTACTCTCTAGTTAACCCCTCTTTAATTGTGGAAAGACACCAGTACCCAGAATGGGAAACTAACTCAAGCTGTTAGCCTCACTTTTGACTTCTGACAATGCTTCACACTCCTGTTGAGCCTTCCAGAAGGGGATCTCCACATGCTCACAACCATTAACAAGTTTAACCTGCCAGCTGCCTTGGTAGGTGAGCACTATGTTCATAGTCTACCCCTTCAAATGGGGAAACCCAGAGACACAATTTCTGCTTTATTGCCTGAAAAAGCACTTTGCAGAACATACGGAAGGATGTGCTTGCCTGGGGGAGATTAGAGCATAAAAACAACCATAACAGAACAAAGGGATGGGGGAGACAAAAGAGATTGGGGGAATGAAAAGGGGAGAACGGCTGCTGGCCCATGTGGTCACTTCGGGAGTGATATGAAAATATTTGTGCTGTGGCTGTGGATTTCATTTTGTAAGGCTTGAGATTTCTGCGTGTCACATTTGTAGAGTTAAAAACCAGGGACAGCAGGACAGAGAAGCATAATGGACACAGGTCAAGAGATGCTAAGCAGCATGTAATTCAAACTGGCAGGAAGAAGGCAGTTGAAAAGTGGTTCATCTACCACAGACAACGAAATAAGGCTAAAAAAGGCTGTCACGAGTGAGACTTGGTGACTTGGGTGCCTCTGTGGAAAAGCCAGAGGTGTTTGCCAGCACAGTGCTGTCTGCCCCTGAGGAGCACCAACAGGTCACTGGGGAGCAGAACCAAGCAGCTCCAATAGCTCTGCCTCAAACCACCTTTCATGTGTTTCCTGACTAATCAGCCTTGTATCCAAGATGATTTTTTTGAGGAAAAGGCAATGTGCTTTCTTTGAGATGATGTTAGGAATATGCTTTTCCACTGTGGTTTTAAGCCTTACCTATTTTCATGCACAGCATCTTAGTAGAAGACAGGAAGACTTCAACACTGAAGAGAGGGCTGAGGCATCAACATGTATTATTCAGGATTTTAGAAATTGCTATTACTGTGTTTCATTTTATATCCAGATATATACTGCTGTTGAAAATGAAAGAGATTGGTAGACCTTCATCTGTAGGATGAGTTTTGTAAAAAGTTGCATGCAGAGAAGGGCAAAATAGAGCTTGACTATTGTGTGCTAGAAACTATTGGCTATATTTTGATTAATATTTGTCACTAGCACCACTTAATGTCAAATACTTATTCAGCTTATGATTTAAAGTCATATAATGCACTGCATAATTGTAAGTAGGAGACATTTGTGCATCTGATATTTAAATGGAATATGTGTACTTTGCATTCCAGAGCATCCCTAAGCACTGCTGTTAGAATTGTCATTTTAAAAATATGTTTTGTCCTGCTTTTAGAACCCATTTAATCTTTTCCCCATTAATCTGCTTTCCCTAAACCTTTCTCTAATTCTTCTGAAGGATCCCCCACCTACTGTGCAGGCTACACAACACAGTGAATCTAATCATGTCTGGAATTATCATTTTTATCAGTTTAATCCATATTTTTTCTGTTATTTGCTTTACAAAGCCTTAGACATTTTATGCACTGTGGTAAGCAATGGAGCAATTGTGGTGGTTAGTGTATTTTCAAAAAAACAGTGACAATACAGTTAAAATAATAAATTTAGATTATTTTCTGGATTGCAGCATTAGTGTTCCATGGAAGTTAAGCTTGATCCTTAGAATTATGGAATATATTTTAAACTTCGAATTGTAGATGAGTCAAGAAACATCCCTGTGTTTGTTCAAGCAATCGTTCTCAATTTTCCTGATCAACACTAGCATGTTCTTGATTGCACACTCAGCATTCTGCTACCTCTCTGAATTTCTTCACATATCTTTTTTTTTAAGCAGTCTTATATTTATATTTTCCTGAATGCTTTTCTGAAATAATAGCAGCTAAGATGGCAACTATTTTCTTTATGCTATGATTTGCTATCATTGAGTGCAATTCATTTGAAGGGAGCAGTAGCTTAACTCAAGCAGATGCTTTTTATGGAGCTCATGTGAATTTACAGTGGTCTAAAGAAGAGAATTTTGTTTGGTGTTTCATGCTCTTACTCCTTTCACCTGTATTGCTTAGGGTCATAGGCAGATGCTGGTACTGGCAAGGTCCTCATCAAACAGAATCTCCCAGCAATGCCCTGCCCTAATGTGGAAGAGAATGTTCTGCCATAGATGTTTAGGAGCAAACTAGATGACTTCATGCAGATGCCATAAGTGAATAGCTGTGGAGGTGCCAACCTGGTTTTCAGGTTTTATCCTTTCCTTCATTTATGTCAGAGCTGCTTTTTCTCTCCTGCTCCTGCCCTTCACTTTCTGTTTTGCTGTGAAGCTCTGGGATGCTTGGCAACAGCTTAGCTGCTTGTGTACGTAAAGGTCTGGTAGTGCTACATTGGTAAGGCTGTTCTGTAAAAATGTAATTTAGCAGAATTTTTTGCATAAACTCTCAGACTGTAAAACATTTGCAGAAGAACTATGGTTTGTAGTATTTTCATTCAAAGCAGGACATTAAGGCTCCAACCACATTTCATTATGCATTTGAATAACATTCTTCAATTTAAAGCTCTCTCTCTAACCACGAGCACTAAATTAATACTAGATTCTCTCTCTGCCTAGTGGGAACACTAAATAGATAAATAAAAATCATTGCAGGATAATTGTAGGTGCTGTGGGCTGAAAGCCAAACCAGGCCAATTCAGCCTTTGAGCCCTGTCTGTCTGTCTGCTTTTCTTTTTCCTTGCCCATCAAAATAGGGTATTCAATTATAATCTTTTTTCTGCATACAGTGGCCCAGAGGCATTATTAATCTCAGTGCATTTGGAGAGTGAGTGAAAAGACTAAAGGTTTGGGGGGGAATCTCTCCCCCCTGTAGCTGTATTCATCACTTAGGGTCTTTGTCAAAAATGTACTTTTCTTTCTCCCTCCCCCCATTCCTTGGAGCATAAGCTGGAATTGACTCCAGAAGTTAAAGGACAATGGAAGCATTAGCTCAGGGATTATGAATCTTCTTGTGCAAGGTGGGGGCTGGGGGGAGAAGGTAGAGGCATACAGCTGGCAGGATAGAAATTTAAAATTTGTGGCTAGAACAGTGCGTACCACTACATAAGAAAAAGCAATAGTGCCATCTCTATTCACATGAAGCTTTTCAGGTACCTGAAAAGAATATAGAAAACCTGTTTCTGAAGCTGGTACATAAATACTTGGGTTGCAAGTTTAAGTGTCTAAAGAAAAATATTGTGTATTAG
Organism: Rhabdornis inornatus; assembly: GCA_013397075.1. Classification (NCBI taxonomy): domain Eukaryota; kingdom Metazoa; phylum Chordata; class Aves; order Passeriformes; family Rhabdornithidae; genus Rhabdornis; species Rhabdornis inornatus. The sequence goes on along the minus strand of VWZS01008407.1, from coordinate 3,243,868 downwards.
TGTGTTTTGCAATGAAAGAGCAATCTCTGGTAGCTTGTGAGTTTCTGTAATTGATTAAATCCAAGTCCTTTGGATAGGTTCTATAAATGATTTGTGACTGGTTTTAGTTTGTTTGTTTTTGCTTTTTTTCAATAATGAGCACGTACCCATAATAGTCCCATGGGGACTTTAAGGTTTGGAGAAGCTGAATGTTATGGCTGCAATACAAAGGATTTTGGTGGCAGTTAGCTGTGTGTGTAGCCATAAACTTCAATCAGGTATTCAGCATTGTCAATCTATTCAACATGATTTTCAAGGCAATTTTCTGCAACAGGAGGGGCTTGGATCGGCCATGGACCACGATGGGGCAATGAGCCAAGTCACTAAGTCATAATCTCTGTTTGATGTAGGTTAATAGTGAATTTTAGCTGTCCAAATTATCAAATCAATAAATGTTGTTCTCTCCCAGTGACGACACTAAATTTTGGTGCTTTCACTTTGATAGTCAAAGCTGATTTGTGCACTGCAAATTAGAGGACCATTATTGCTTCCTCTGTTTCAATGAAATTGGTTCACCCCCTGTGTAGTTACATACAGTTACTTACAGAGCTTTTCCCAGTCTTCCCATGTGGGTCTAGCAGAGACTCTTTGATTACTGTACTCTTTAAAGCAAAGTAATGTGTTTATTTTCGTTCTATGATATTAGATCTTTTCCAAAGGCTTAGGTGCCAAAATATTGTTTTAAATGCCTGAGCATATCTAAGTAGGAATTTTAGTAGAAAATCTTGTATGTGGCCTAACTATATTCTCAGTGATGCCTGCCTTTCTTATATCCTACTGGCCTAATGAAAAAAGATGAGAAATTATTTTAATGACAAATTATAAAATGGCCCTACCTTCCCTTGCTCGTATTTCCCTTTTGCTAGAACTGCCTCAATGACTGCTCAAAATTTTAAAAAAGCAAAACAGCAAAAACAAACTAAGTTATCTGTTAGAGTATTTTTTAAAACAAACAAAAAACCCCCAAATAAACCAAGCCTCCAAACTTGTAGAATTCCTCAGTGGAAGACTTCACGCCTGCCTACTGGTAAACTGGTATTTTTCAGAATCTGATTTAACCTGGATAATGCTTTAACAGTGTCTTCCAGCATAAAAGCTTTAACATTTCACATCAGGACCTTGATTTACTTACCATCTGCTCAGAGGTCTGTCATCAACAGAGATGATTTCTAGCTCCCTTCAGATAACTGGCGTTTGGCAGAGCTCTGCTAAACAGTCTATAACCTTGAAGACAAGGAGTATATGATAACCCATGCATATCAGTTAACTTTTAAGTGGCTTAATAGTCTCTTTTCTTAAATAAATCTGCCAAATACTTCAGTTTGGTTTTCCCTGAATTTTCCTTTTTTATTCTTTAAGTCAGTAAAAATCAATGAGTCCTGGAGACAGTGAAGAAATTATTTTTTCTGTTTTATCTTTATTTGCCATGAACATCCTGAAACTTGCTTTTTTTTTTTTTTTTTTTTT